>CM069859.1:157621167-157966167 GCA_036172795.1 Pelodytes ibericus | reverse complement strand
ATGCAAATTACACATTTTTCATTGGAAACCATATATATCATGTTCAATCTTTTATTCTTCTCTACATGCATAGTAAGAATAATTTTTAGGTGATATAGTTCCTTCATACGTTCCCTAGAGTACTGAAGAAAAAAAAAATTCTGATTATATTATTTTTCCTTCCACGATAAACTACTTCCCACTGAGATTTAGAAACCGGCCATATTCCAGATAAAATCAAACTATTAAAGACATGTTTGGTGTTCCGTGGTTCTCCTTTTGCTCTCTGTGGCTTTATTCCACAGAGAATGGGGTAGATTACCCACAGAGTAGGATAATGAAGTGGGAGAACCCTACAACAACAGTGTAGCTTTAATAAAAAGCTGACTTTCTGAAACAAATTAATAACGAGTTAAATAGGAGATTGCTTAAAGAGACAGATCATCTCATTAGAGTAACAAACTAATTGACTATTCCCAAAGTCGTGCTCATTAAGCACATACAATATCAGTGTGTAAAAGCCACAAGAAACTTCACCAATATAAAATGCAGTGAGTCAGCAGAGAATCAATGCCCTTGTTCAGACACTATGCCTATTTCTTCTTTCAAACATAGTGAAGTGCTAGAATTTTTTATGCTCGGATAGCGGTTTTCCCAAGCTGCTCAAGTTTGCCAGAAACTAATCTTATGCTGATAAGTTTTACACAAAAACAGATGCACAAAAAGTGCATTTTCTGGCACTGCAACAACTATCCTGAGCTATGCTAGAAAGACTGTCTTGTCAGTGTGCTTCAAGTCTTACACTCTTACAAACCTCTCTGAATTACATAAATAATTATAAATTGGCCAAGTTGTTCTGAGAATGTCCCACCCAGAGCCAAACCTACAGCCACTCCCCCCAAAAATAAAATGTCCCCTTTGGCCATTTGAAATATTGGGAAGTATGCTATAAAGTGCAAATTTGAAAATTACATTATTACATATCAGGGGTGTGGAAATTTAAAAAACAACAACTACCTGTTCAAGGGACTAAAGAAATAGCCCAATGTCCGTGTTCCTCATGAGAGTCTATTTGTTCTGATCCAAAAAACACTTGTAATCAAAACCGAATTTAAATAAGGTCTTTATTGATAGCATCTAAGGAGACAGACCTAATAATAATTAAATGCAATCAACAAACGCGCACATTTACCCATACAAGCATGCAGTCACTTTTCAGGAAATCATGTATTATTATATTATATAGGGACATTCATCTCTTGGAATTACCTAATGAGAAAACGGTCTAATTCAGTAGCATTATAACAGTCATTTTTATGTAGCAAAAACAAAACATAAATTACGTAAACAAACACTCCAATCAGAGGCGCATGTACAGAGGGGAAAAAAAGATACAAATATATATATTACAACCCCAACATTATAAGCTCCAAGAACAGAGGGACAATAGAAGAGGAAAGTAGGTCAGAGGGATTTGTAAGATAGATATATAGAGATGTACGGATGGATGGATGGATAAATAGATAGATAGATAGATAGATAGATAGATAGATAGATAGATAGATAGATAGATAGAAGATCTACACAATATTAGGCAGGTGGTCATAATGTTATGGCTGATTGGTGTATATATAAGTATATATGCGTGTGCATGGACTCCACTAGACCTCTGAAGGTGTGCTGTGGCATCTGGCACCAAGACATTAGCAGCAGATCCTTTAAGTCCTATAAGTTGCGAGCTGGACCTCCATGGATTGTAATTGTTTGTTCAGCACATCCCACAGATGCTTGATTGGATTGAGATCTGGGGAATTCGGAGATCAAGTCAACACCTTGAACTCGTTGTGTTCCTCAAACCATTCCTGAACCATTTTTGCTTTGATGCAGGGGGCATTATTCTGCTTAAAGAGGCCATTCCCCAAAGGGAACACTATTTCCATGAAAGGGTGTACATGGTCTGCAACAGCTTCACACTGCTTCTGGTGGCTTGGCTTCTACCCATAGTGCATCCTGGTGCCATGTGTTCTCCAGCTAAGCGACGCACACGCACCAGGCCAACCATGTGATGTAAGAGAAAATGTGATTCATCAGAACAGGCCACCTTCTTCCACTGCTCCATGGTCCAGTTCTAATGTTCAAGTGGCCATTGTAGAAGTTTTTGGCATTGGACAAGGGTCAGGATGGTTTGCGGCTATGCAGCCCCATATGCAACAAGCTGCAATGCAGTGTGTGTTCCAACACCTTTCACTCAGAACCAGCATTAACCTTTTCCGCATTTTGGGCTACAGTATGTTGGATTGGACAATATGGGCCAGATTTTGCTCCCCACATGCAGCAATGAGCCTTGGCCATTCATGACCCTGTTGCCAGCTCACCACTTTTTCCTTCAAAGGACCACTTTGATAGGTACTGACCACTGCAGACCGGGAACAATCAATAAGAGCTGCACTATCAGGACTTACCCCAACACCCAGACTACACTCACAAGGCTCAACCCAGTACCCAGAAGGTATGCCAGGACCAAAATTTGCACTCACAGAACTTACCCCAGCACCCATACTGCATGCACAGGGCTAAACCCAGCACACAGAACTTATCCCAGCACCCACTTTGCACTCACAGGTCTTAACCCCGCCCCCACTTTGCATTCACAAGACTTACCCCAGCACCCATACTGCACGCACAGGGCTAAACCCAGCACCCACTTTGCACTCACCGGACTTGTCACAGCACCTAGATTTGCACTCACTGTCACCTTTTTACCAGGATGTCACGTGACAGGTAAAAAATCTGCCTGGTACTTAGTGACCCAGGAATTGGGTAGTAGGAACTGTGCATCCCTGCTTTATTATGCTTTCCACTTTGTTCATAGGTTATTTATTTGAGGAAATGTAACCAACTTTGTTGAAATAAAATGAAGGCGTTTCTGCAAAACTTTATCCTTATTATATGAAACATCCTTTTTCCACCAATGACATAGCAGGATATTTTTCCTAGTTTTCTTTGGTTGACTTTCACATAATAAAAAAGTATTTAATCAAGAAAGGTACGTTTAGATATGATCTACTTTTTGGCCAATATACAGTAAAAGTTGCTATTACCAATTTAATTATACTAATTTTTTTTATCAACCTTGGTAGGATGGCTGGCTGTGTTGTTTTTTTTATATAATGAATACTATATGCTACTGCCTGTTTATGATAATAAAATCCTAATAATAATCTTTTCAAATTAAAAGAAAGGGAATTTGCCTATGTGAAATACAATACAAATAACAAGAACTAGCAAATTGTTTATAATAACTATACAAGATTAAAAAAACTCATAAATGTATGACAAAGCAAATGCAAACTTCCCACAGGGCAGTGAATTATCTCAACCCCAAGTACTGATTAAAATAGTTAAAATATGTTAGTTTTCTGCATGTCTAATGAATCCTAAATTCACAAATTATACAAAATATTATCACTCAACAAATCTTTAACGTGCTAATTATGGTATTATATTTTCGGAACCAAAGTGTGCATTATTTTAGTAGCTATATAATTTTTTTGTGTATACAAGCAAATCGTTTCCACACCATCGCATTTTGTATCCTTTCACACCCGTGGGACCACAAAATTTTAAATGAAACTAATCAGAATCTATACCCCATGGAGATAGCATTTATGAAAGTTAACTCAACATACGTTATTTTATTTTTTCCCTCAACTAAAGGAGGCATCACTTTATGAAACACTACATTACACTACTTTAAATAGCGCCATGAGTTTTTAGGCACTTCTTCAAGATTGGGAAAGAGGAAGATGAAGTGTGTTCCAGGGATAGGGACAGCTCTGGTGAAGTCATGCTTGTGCAGGGGGCAACAATGTACACTGAAATAAGTGGGTGCGTAGTCAGTATTTCAATTTGATTCTAGAAAGAATGGGAAAGCCAGAAGGCAGTTAGATAGTGAAGCTGCAAATGCAAAAGATGAGCATGGCAGCATTTTGGATAGATTGTAGGAGAGAGATTGTCAAGCCAAAGAAATACTAATCAGAAGACAATTATAGTGGTTGAGGTGCGAGGTTTGAGAGTGCATTGACATTTTTGCACTGGCCTATGTGGTTTACAGCAATCCTATATAACTGTAATATATATAAATTTTTAAGCTAATATTGCTACATTAATCATTTTGTTTCATTGAAGGGATTGTCTGTTGCTGAAAACATATCTACTAAATGTTTATGCATATTACAGTACTTTCAAAGTACTTTAAAATGCATATTTTGCATTGCATAAAATATAAAACACTTAGGTGAATTTGTTAAATTACACCAGTTTTCAGGTAATCAGAACCACCCACACTCTCTGGATGAGTAAAAGTGAATTTCATATATTTTATTTAAGCAGGAATCAATGAGAATAATTTTCATTTATTTGAATAGGATTTCCTGTTTTAGTGATGTCTTCAGGCAGTGTAAAACACTGGTGTACCATAAAAAGTTGGTACACATGCCTGTGAGTATCAAAGAGAAATGGTTTCTTACTTTTATACTACTAAAGATACATCTAGGTAACTATAACCTAATAATTCAATAACCCTTTGGCAGCAGAATCCAATTCTGTCAACATGAACCATTTGAGTACCTCAAGCCTTGTGTTCAGCCTTTATTACTGCTGCTTATTGAGTGTAATGAAAGCTATTCTATAGCCATTTGCTTAAAAGCTGAATGAAAACTCCCCATTAGCAATTTGGTCCATATACAGTTTCTGATATTTAATGGACCAATCCAAGCAATTTGTGCATGGGGGCTCTCATGCCCATATATTAGCCCTCTCTGAGCCAGTAGTGCATTGTCAACTTGCACCCAGGCCACACTGTAGTTAGTGAATGATAAACTGCTGTAGGAGATACAAAGTGAGGGAGCCTAGAATGTTGCCAAAAGGCATGAGATGAACATTTATGTTGCCCCCCTCATACACTGCACTGGTATACAATTATACAGCAAAACAAGTAACAAAGAGTTTCAGCAGTGAAATTCAACCAGGTATCACCAGGGCCGGACTGGCCCACCGGGATACCGGGAAAAATCCCGGTGGGCCGCCTGCCCCGGGGCCGCCTTGGCCACTTAAAGTGAAGCGGCGGCGGCCGCCACTTTAAGAGTTCGGCTGCTGCAGCATCCGGCGGCAGCAGGCGAATTTCTTAAAGCGGCAATGGCCGCCGAATTGCTTAAAGTGGCGGTGGGCCACTTTAAGCAATTCGGCGGCCGTCGCCGCTTTAAGAAATTCGCCTGCTGCCGCCGGATGCTGCAGCAGCAGTTCCGGCGTCGGGATGGGAAGCAGAGAAAGCAAGGTGAGTGAGACATAAAGGGCAGGGGGTGAAAGACACTACAGGGGGAGGGGGAAGGGTGGGGTGAAAGGGGGGGTGGTGAAAGACACTACAGGGGGAGGTGGAGGGGGGGGGTGAAAGACACTACAGGGGGAGGTGGAAGGGGGGTTGAAAGACACTACAGGGGGGGAAGGGGGGGTGAAAGACTACAGGGGGAAAGGGGTGAAAGACTACAGGGGGAAAGGGGTGAAAGACACTACAGGGGGAGGGTGTGAAAGACACTAAGGGGGAAGGTGGGAAGAGAGACGCCACAGAAAGGACACACAGAGAGCGAGACGCCACAGAGAGAGAGACCCCACAGAGAGAGAGAGAGACGCCACAGAGAGAGAGAGAGACGCCACAGAGAGAGAGAGAGACGCCACAGAGAGAGAGAGAGACGCCACAGAGAGAGAGAGATGCCACAGAGAGAGAGAGATGCCACAGAGAGAGAGATGCCACAGAGAGAGAGATGCCACAGAGAGAGAGAGATGCCACAGAGAGAGAGAGAGATGCCACAGAGAGAGAGAGAGATGCCACAGAGAGAGAGATGCCACAGAGAGAGAGAGAGACGCCACAGAGAGAGAGAGACGCCACAGAGAGAGAGAGAGACGCCACAGAGAGAGAGAGATGCCACAGAGAGAGAGAGAGATGCCACAGAGAGAGAGAGAGATGCCACAGAGAGAGATGCCACAGAGAGAGAGATGCCACAGAGAGAGAGAGACGCCACAGAGAGAGAGAGAGACGCCACAGAGAGAGAGAGAGAGAGAGAGAGACGCCACAGAGAGAGAGAGAGATGCCACAGAAAGGACAGAGAGAGAGAGAAAGGACACAGAGAGAGAGAGACGCCACAAAAAAAAAAGACAGAGAGAGAGACGCCACAGAAAAGACAGAGAGAGAGACGCCACAGAAAGGACAGAGAGACACAGGCTACAGATATGCGAGAGGCAGGCTACAGGATATGTCTCACACACTGCCCTGATATATACCTCTGCACAGGGCAATTCATATAACTCTGTGTACATACTGGAGGTATATATATTGCCCTAGACAGGCTTATATATCAGTCTTATCTATAAATAATACACTGTTCAGATGTGCTTTTTAAAATGCATGATTTTCCCTTCTATGAATAAAAAAATTATATTATGCTATGGGCTGGTTTAAAAATCTTATGCGATGGGGCTGGTATATAAATTTTTTCCAGGGCTGGTTTTTGTTCCCAGTCCGGCCCTGGGTATCACTGACATATCTGATACATTGGTTGGGGTGGCAATACCTGGATCAGGGTGGAGGCAACTTGTAATAGAGGTGTGGCAATACCTAGGTCAGGTGTCAGGAATAAACCGGATGGGGATACTTGTATAGATCGATGGGTGGGAGTACCTGGGTCAGTTTGACAGTACTAGGGATAGATAAAGCAGGAATACATGGCTAGAGGCGTGAGATTTCTTGGATAGATACAGCAGTGTGAGTAACCAAATAGGCAAGTAAAAAATACCTGGATAGATAAAGCCCTATGCTAGGATGAGAGCCGCGGGAGTAGGTTCAGAGTGGTAATAGCAATGGAAGCAGGGTCAGGCTGAGCATAGTGGGAATGGGAACAGGCTGAGAGCAGTGGGAATGGGAACATGGTCAGACAGAATAGTGTGCTACACATGCTTCAAATTTTAAATAGCACCAGAGTTGTCTAGGGGACTAGAGTGTCCTTTTAAACACGCATTAGTTAATATCCATATCTATGAACAGCTTGTTTGTACATTTGTGAAATGGGATTTATGATTTACTACGGGAACTTATTCAAGATAACAAGACTCTAGTAGTGTTACACAATTGTGGCTAATGCTATTATTATTTTTGTATCAGGTGATAATACAGACAGTCATCTTGCATTGGGAGCAGATAAACTGACTGGATAGACTATAATAAACTGATGTTATTGAAATGTGATATAGCATGCACAAGAGGGATGAGGCCACTTGAATGTCTGAGACCACAACAGTATAGATCTGTAAGCTATACACATTATAACCATGATAAATCCTATATAGTTACTTTAAATGGGACTTCACTAGTTATTGCAGGTACCAAAGGTGACTTTCTACCACTATTGTTATGCATGTAATTATTATGTGAGCTGCATCTCTTTTAAATATCATCCATGTGACATTATATCAAGAAAAATTACTGATCTACCTAAAAATGGTATGTGTATCAACCGTCTCCTTCTAATCTGAAACTGCCTTGCGACATCTGGCAGCGCAAGTTATGAAGCCAAATTCTGCTGGCACTCCTGCCGCTAGTTTATAAATCTAGCTGCAAAGTCAAACTAAGCTTAATCAGCACATTGGAATAAAGTAACAAACCACCCAGCAGGCAAATCATTCTAAATGGTGGCATTTTAGCTATAATATTTCACAGTAATTTACAAAGATATTGTAATCAATGCTTAGGTTCTCCATTAGTAACTGTTTTATTACACATCACCAAATGGTGTTTCAAGTTGACCTGTCCACTTCAATAGCAACAGTTGATACACTATGTTAAACATTTTTACGAAAGTAGTTCACTGGTTTATTTTGCAACAGGAAGTCAATAATAAGCCTTGGCAATTCTGCATGGTAAATATTAAGCAGTGTCTATGACACAGTAGACAGATTATTAGGAGGGGTGGCGATAACCCAGTTGTCTTGGTGCAAATAGGTACTTTCACAAATTAACGTAAGATGAAGCGCCCTTAAGACAGAGTAAAGGGGAATTAGAGAGGTTTATGCGTGGCTGAAGTCTTGGTGTAGGAAGGATGGTTTTGAGCTACTTTTGCACTTGGGCACAATCTTTAGAGTCGTGAAGGATTGCACCTGAATGGCAGAGGGTTTGCTCTGCTTACATTCTGTGTGGGATATGTAATGGGTTAGGGAGTATAGAGAGGGGTTGGCACTCCACTTATTAACTGGTGGAGATGGGGGAGGGAGTATTTCAGGTAAGAGGGAGGTGCCCATGCAAAACCTGAATACACATAAATAAAAAATGTTTTGATTGATGGTTGTATTAGCACTGTGTGCTTGCAGATGACAGAGGTTTAACTGGTAGGAACTGGAGATATTAGTGGAGTTGATCGCAAGCAGCATTTAGCTTGGGGTAATATGGCTTACGGAAGGTGGAGTGTTAAAATAAATATAAAAGAACTTAACCAAGTGAGGATTAATATGATTTAATGAGCATCACAGAAACCTGATGCCTATGACTGGTAAGTTAATTTAAGGCGAAAGACACTTTTTGGAGGGACAGACTACATTAAAAAAAAAGTGGAGGAATTTGTTTATATGTAAATGAAAGCACAGCATGAAGCAGGTGGTGCATGATGGAACAGATAATAATTTTGAAACATTATGGAGGTAGCACAGTAATGGTAGATATATGCCATAGACCCCTTAACATAAGCATGGATGTAATTGTAAATAATAGACTTTGCAGTACTGCGTAGTGGTGGCTGCAAATGCCAATAAGATAACAAGTAAATTCTTCAAATAAATCATGTATCTATGCAGATGATTTTACAGACAAGTCTATTCAACAGTCAATTTTCGAGTGATTGCAAACATTGGTCAATGGAGCACATTATGAGAATGCATTGTATACAAGAAAAGAATACAAATTGCTACTGTACATGCAATGTTTTGCTCTGTCCACTGTAAATCAAGAAAATAAATCTATTGGGACTAATCTCTTTGTGATATAACTACATGGCCTGATGTGTAAATGATCTGCTACAATGGGGAATAATTAACTTGCATCTGAAGCCACACGCTGATATCACACAATGTGGCAGTACAGGCAATTAAAATAAAATCTTTTTTTTTCACAATTCTGCAACCACAATGTACATCTTATCCATTAAGCTCTAATGAGCACTGCCTATTTAATAGATTTAGTGTACTATAATAATAACATGTAATGACATCGCATAATACGGTAATACTTTCCCTGGAAAAAAAATGCAATCTAAAAATCAATCTAACCAAGCAACAGTAACGACATTACCAAAGTTTACACCCAAAAATACTAAATACAAATTTAAATAGGTGCCTTCTGTTGTTTCAGGGTCCAATTAATGTTTACATATCGCAAAGCCAAACTGCACTCATAAAAAGGTAATTCATTTTAAGGGACTGTCACTTACTAGCAACTTTCCATAGTTGTAGAGAAACTCTTCAGTTATGACCTGTGATCGGAATACCTGTTTGGATCAAGGTTTAGCATTAGTTTTAAAAATAAAACTGAACCAATTGGGTAAAGGAGAACTGATTTATAATACAAAACAAGTTTTAAAGAGGAACTGTTGCATGCAAATCCTTTGTGAAAGATCAAAATAACAAAACAACTCTATATGTTCAGAATATAAAACAAATGTGTAGCTCGAGAGAAAAAAAAAGGTTAATATTTTAGCTTGGGGAGTCCATAAACATAATAGATGCTAAAATAAAAAGATAATGGAATGGCACGTGTTAAGATTGTAAAATTTAGCCAGTGCAATTTAATTTAATTTGTACATGTTTGTGTTTGTTGCACAGTAATCGTTGTTCGGGTGATGGCTGAGCTTCAACTCTTTTAGCCCCTAAGGTAGGGCTAGACACATTTAGCTAGAACTTTGGAGCCAAGGATGTATGCACAGATATACATACAATACGATTACGGGCTAGTAGTAACATTTTAGGAGCCATGGCTTTTTGGGTCTAAATGCGTTTTTCTCTGGGACTGAAAAGGTTAATATGAACCAGGAAGAAAAGTTAACATTACCTGAGATGTCACAAGATGGAGTACTATGGCCATATTAGGAAGACATTGCTTCAAGTGTTTAGCCTGCACAGTTGATGGATGCTTTCTCCCTGACACATTAGACAAAGCACTGAGAATATCACCTGTAATGGAATTTTAGAGAAGACACAGATGCATTATATTAAGAGACACTACACATTATCAACATTTGCTAGTCCTCTCTATGGATCATCTTGATTTTATTATCCATGTTTATCCTCCTCCACAGTATCAGATTAAAAGGGACACTATGATCTATACAGTAGTTGTAAATTAAATGGAGAGCACATACAATTATAGAGTGAAGTGGGAGAAGCAGGAAGTTGTCTCCTTGGCACAGTTAAGCTAGGGACAGAGAGGCTGTTTGGGGGCTAGAGTGGTACAGATAGTCTATTTATAGGAGAACAGTGGCAGAGAGGGGCTGTTTGGAGAACTAGTGTGGCAGAGAGGTTGTTTGGGAAGCTAGGGTGGCAGAGAAAGGTAGTTTGGGGGGTTTGGGGTGGCAGAGGTGTTTGGGGGGCTAGGGTGGCTGAGAGAGGGTGTCTGGGGACATTTGGGGGGCATGGCATGGGGTTCCTGTTATGCCTCTGCATCTGGAGCTCAGTATGGATTTAGTTTAGTTATGCATGTCAGTGCAATGTGCAGTACACAAGCTGTAGTAACTGGATAGTTGAAAATGGTCCATTCCAATCAGAAAAACATTGACTTTGAGCAAATGTTTTACCTACCTGTCGATAAAATACTGTCTGTGAAGCAACACGAGTGTAAATGCATGAGCAGGTAAGCATAAACAAGGATTTTTATTGATAATACAAAATGAGTGGCACTCAATAATTAAAGCACCACACTTTTCTTATCCTGCTCTATGTTATAGAAAGACATTTCAGGAGGGGATATGATAGAAACATTTAAATACGTAAATGGAATCAACACAGTAAAGGAGGAGCGTGTATTTAAAACAAGAAAAACTACCACAGCCAGAGGACATAGTCTTAAATTAGAGGGGCAACGATTTGAAAGTAATATCAGGAAGTTTTACTTTACCTAGAGGGTAGTGGATGTATGGAATAGCCTTCCAGTGGAAGTGGTAGAAGTAAACAGTCAAGGAGTTTAAGCATGCGTGGGATAGGCACAAGGCTATCCTAGCTATAAGATAGAGAACTGGGGACTAATAAAAGCATTTAGAAAATTGGGAAGACTAGATGGACCGAATGGTTCTTATCTGGCGACACATTACCGGTATATGTTTATATGTCAAGTCACCCGTGCATCTACCACTCTGGTCCCAATTGAGAGGGGTAACTACCACATATTATTTGCAATCTTAAAAGGCAATTCTTAGTAGAAGATGTTATTATGCATAGGGTGAAACATGTTGCATAAAACATAAACAATTGTTGGCATGTTCCAGTATACATACTTTGCAATATAAAGTACAAGCTCTTCCTTTATTTACCGTTTTTTACAGATTATAAATATTTACATCAAGGGTCAGAACTGTACTTGCCAGCAATTATTCCATTGATGAAAATAGTGGAATCACAGGGCATGTGTGAAGTCATTTGTATGGCTTTTGAGCACGCCTCTCCATAGATCATTATGGAATCTTCAAGTATGCATGTGTACTTTGGGCACCCACCTTCATCTCTATGACAGCCATCTGATTAGCTGACTCAAATGTATCCAATATTTTAAGTGTTAGCTTTAATTTGCATAACTTATTATTATTTTATTTTTAGAACATTTCAGGAGTTTAAGGAGTTTAAGACTACTTTTATTGAATGCTGTGAATCTATGGTAGTATGTGAAATGTAGGTCGATGTGTTAGGAGAATAACGCAAGTGAATTTATAGTAATCCAAAACATATGTGTATATACATCTATCTATAGATAGATATGCGGATAGATTGAAAGAGAGATGTATTTTATATATATATATATATATATATATATATATACACACACACACACACACACACACACACACACACACACACACACACACACATCATATGTATATTTAAGTGCAGCATGGATAACAAAATGTGGGTATTGTAGGGAAAGATGACTGCACCTTGTATGATGGTCAACTATTAAAAAAAATAGTTATAGTTTGGGTGCAGTCTATCTTTGGATTTAATGTTAGACAACAAGGAAACAATTCACCAGTCACATTCCATTACCCAGAATCCCTGGCAGCTCCCGCACTATGTGATGGATGAGGAGATCCAGACATGATGACAGGTATTCGTTGATGCTTTGCTGTTCCTTTTCTGATGTAGTTTTTCGGCTGTCTCTTTCAATGTACATCACCAGTCTGAAAACAGGCAAATGCAAAAGATTAAATCTTCCAAGAGCATAATATAATATATCATTTTCCCATGTCACTAAAGTGAAGGTGAAAAAAACAGCAAGGGAAAAGACATATCACACAAAATGGGTTTAGTGATTAAGGTGAATGCACTGCACAATATCCTTAATTCTGTTACAAGCAGTTTGGATTGATTTAGGTGGAATTAAAAATGACACTTTGGGGTCTATTTACTAAACTGTGAACTGTGCTGAAAAATAGGCCAAAATAACTCACTTGGAAAATCCTCTGTTTAAATCTCAACTATTTTGGATTTTATTAACATAGATGTTGGTCCACCATAGTTCATTGTTTAGTATATAGACATATGTCTATACTGACAATATGATAATATTTCAACATTTCTGTGTGTGTTGTTAAAGTACACAAACTGAAAAAGTGTCAGCATAAGTAACAAAGTAAACTGGTTGATAAAAACACCATATTTCACAGATCGCTGTTACTGCTGTTGTCCTAAAAAGGTATAGAGAAGGCAAACCGCCCCTCAAAGAATCCACTTGTCCCAATTATATAACTGATGGGGACCACACAATACTTTAAAACACAGTTCTTTGCCTCTTGCAAATGGGTCTCCTGTGTTCCCTTTAGATTGTATGCTATTTGATTGAGTTTGAAAAAAAACCCTAGTTAGAACTTTACCAGGAGTGGGCTGGCTGCAGGGAAAGTAGAGCAATTGCCCCCAGCGCTTCTCTCTAATCTCTCAATGGCCTGGGACTGCACTTTTCACTTTTAAATGCCCCAGTCTGTAACCCTTTAAAACTTTCTACCCAATTGTCTTGTCTATCAATCTTTGTACATTATCTATCAGCAAATCTGTCTTGCATGTCTATGTAGGTCCATCTCTGATGACATCATGTGGGCTGATGAAGTAGTACCAAGGGCAACTCAATCGTTAACTCCCCCACCCCCACACTGAACAGTTGCTAGCCATCCCCTGAACATTACCATGTATCTTAAATTGTTTGATCAACAGCTACATTGCATATTGTTTTTTGATGAGTCACATATTCTTTGTAGTTTCATGCCACATTTAGCTAAACAGACAATGGTTTTCTTGTTCAACAAATTCTGGTAGAACTGGTCTAAAAGCATAACAATCATTTTTTTACACCTATGATTTGGTCAATGGGCTCAATATTTATTGATGTGGGGATCTCCCTTTTATTAACACAATGTACAAATTGTGTGGCAACATTGCAGAAATGATTGCTTGTATACATCCTAGCGCTATCAATGTCATCTCTATTCATACAAACTTGCACCTTGAAATGAATCTAGCATAGGAATTTATGTCATGAGAAACAGATAACATGATGATATATTTTAGATACCTTAGGAGTTCTTGTTATTAGCCATAGACAGTAAACATACAAGTAAATAGGCTTGTAAATTATGCATGTATATTTGCAGTTATGCCATGGGAGTAAACAACCACATTTTAATGCATATTTAACATTGCTTTTCATTACGTTTTAAAAAGTTTACATCTTTGTTATAAAACGAATAGGAAGTGAAATGAAATCTGATTATACTGTAGGAAAAATAGCAGAAGTCCAAAAATGACTATATGCCTGCTTTATTTAAAAATGTCCCACCACTAAACAAGATAAAATATCAATTAATGAGACACATTACTATGCCCTCTGCAAAGAATTTTAACAAAAATGATTTAATATAAATAATTATAAAGACATTTTTTTTAAAAGCCCTCCCGGGACCAAAGTGGATATGGTATAAATCTGCGTCAGAGAAAGAGCGGGGGGGTTCTTTCTCTGACGCAAACAAACCGGTACTGATAAAAGTGTGCTTGCAATGAAGCAGAAAACCCCTGACATGTTTCGCCAACGGGCTTCCTCAGAGGTGAAACTAAAGCATACATTTCAAACAATAGCCTGGCTGATTTTGCATATGCAAAATGTAAGAGGTAGAGTGCAAAACGGCACCGAGGATGTGACACAAAATGTTCACATTTAGTATTGCATTGTGTTGTAGGTTATTTTTAAGCATCAGGGCACAAAGTGGGTAATTTAGGATTATTGTATTTTAATTTTATGAGCTGCTTTATGCCAGTAATACAGCTCTTAGGAGGAAAAAAAGGAGATATGATGCTAATAAACTGCTACTGGCACTGCACCTATCTCTATCCTTTTTGGACAGATTACTTGTCACTATTCTGGAAGTTACGGAGCCGATACAGCTACATCCAGTGCCTATCAACATTAAACATGGCTCATATAAATAAAACAAATCGGTAAATAAATGTATAATTTCAACTAACTAATCCCTTTGTATCTGTCTTGTTATTCATAGAAACATAGATTTCTATATTCAGGTATGTACACACACTTGCAGAACTCACTGTACCCATTTATTTTGATCTTTCCACTTGAAGTTACTCACTGACATATTTGCTGCTTTTTGAGCGGTTTCCTAACATGGACATTGTTTCATATATGTTTTTGAAGACATTTTGTCACAATGGATATTTGTATCAAACATGTTAGGGCATATATGAAGCCATTACCATATAAAAAAAAACCCTACTTAATATTTTGTACTATAGAGTTCAATTTTGCAGCTAAAATATGGAGACTTTATTGAAATTATCAACACCCAAATCAAGACCCTAAATAGGTGTATGTCTCTGTGTCCCTGGCGAACAATCACTCTTTGATCTGGGGCCAGGAACACAAAATTTCCCTTTGGTGCCTTTTGATGCTTATAGCACCATAAAACTTTTTATTTTTATCTTATTTTTTTTTTTTAAATCTTAATGACGTTAGGACGTACTATGCCGTCCTGACTTTAAGTGCCTTAAAGTCGTAAGGATGGCATAGTACGTCTTGTATTAAACAGCCGCGATGAGCTATTTTCGGATCCCGCTGCAGGCACTTGCGTGCCTGACAGGGGAAATGTAGTCGGTGCTCAAAGCGAGCACCGGCTACATTTCTCCAAATCGCGCCGTGCCCGAACTTCCGGGTTCGGGCACACGTGACGTCCGGAGGTCTCGTGATTTTTTGGCAGGGACCCACAGGGTCTATTAAGACCCTGATCGGGTCTCTGCCAGAGTCTTCCTGGCTACCAATCACGTTGTGATCGGTGGCCAGGAACCAATCGTGACGTTTTGGTGCTTGCATCGTTTGGGACGCAAGCACCTTGCGCCACGAAGGGGTTAAGCCTTCCTTAGAGGATGCAAAGGTTAAATAAAATGGGGCCCCTTCTTTCCAATAAACCCCACATATCATTTGAGATACATGTAGGTTTACTTTTTGTCTTTTCCTCAGGGGGTTAACGTTGTGATTTTTTTTTGTTTTAAATATTGTGCATATATACTTTAAAAAGTGATAAATGCAGCCTTATTTTTAAAAAATAAAATAAAAGTCAATTAGAATTCATATAAATAAAGTTGTGCAAACAAAAGTTAATTAATACAAACAATAATGAAGTAATATTACACTAAAGGATATTAAAATAAAAATTTAGGCCGGTTAATTAATTCTTGTAACATGACTGTATGTTCTTGCAAAATTAATGCATTTATCACTTTGAAGTGCAAACCAGCTTGAAATATAATCTATTCTAGTTTATCACAGTATGCAGCTGTTTTGTAGCACAGAGGTCTAATGATTCTGACTGGGGGGAGTCTCTAGCACCCAAAGAAATATTTTTTTATTTCATGGACCGTGCTTCTAATCATATCTACTGATGCCATAAAATGAGTTTAAAAAAACAAAAAAAAACAACATCAAATGGCATCTTGAACTGTCTGAAGGAAATGCAGGGAAATCTCTGAGATTTCAACAACGAAATTGTGTCTCCGAATTGTGGACGTATTCGGGTCACATCGGTGGCACATTGGTAGCCAAAAGTAGACCTACTCAGGTAGCTCTGATGTGCCTCCAAATAAATCCGCAATTTGCACATTATAGCCAATTACCCACAGATGGTAGCCTTGGTTCTCCCCATAGATTTCTCTTCGTTCTTTAGCATCACAGTACCTCTCGGCTACCATCTGTATATACAGAGTAGCACTATTGTGTTTTTTTATTTTTTTCCCTACATGTACATGTGCCTCGTTTTTGGAGTATTATCTTAACATGACACGACAGGGGGCAAAAACCAGAGCTGTCCCAGCAAAAAGGAGACATCAGGTATTAGCAGTAGGAAGAGGGAAGTGCTCATGCCATTGTACAGAGCACTGGTGAGACCTCACTGGGAGCATTGTACGCAGTACTGGAGACCGTATCTCCAGAAGGATATTGATACTTTGGAGAGAGTTCAGAGAAGGGCTACTAAACTGGTTCATGGGTTGAAGGATAAAACTTACCAGGAAAGGTTAAAGCATCTTAACATGTATAGCTTGGAGGAAAGACGTAACAGGGGGGATATGATAGAAACATTTAAATACATAAAGGGAATCAACACAGTAAAGGAAGAGAGTATATTTAAAAGAAGAAAAACTACCACAACTAGAGGACATAGTCTTAAATTAGAGGGGCAACGATTTAAAAGTAATATCAGGAAGTATTACTTTACTGAGAGGGTAGTGGATGTATGGAATAGCCTGCCAGCAGAAGTGGTAGAGGTAAACACAGTCAAGGATTTTAAGCATGCGTGGGATAGACACAAGGCTATCCTAGCTATAAGACCGGGAACGGGGGACTAGTAAAAGTACTCAAAAAAAAAAATTGGCCAGACTAGATGGACCGAATGGTTCTTATCTGCCGACACATTCTATGTTTCTATGAATTACATTATTTAATGCAAAACAAATAAGCAACATAATTAACCTTTTAATATATTTCATTCTGACAGAAAATACTGGTAAAAATAGTTTAGGCCTCCCAGCTGTCACTCAAAGGAACACAGTGCCTCTTGTTTCAAAGAGGTGCCTCTCTATTTAACTTCATGTAGAAGAATGTATTTGAAAGATTGAATGAAAAAGTACTAAAGCAATGAAGTAGAAAATGTAATATACTTAAATTGCTAGATATTTCTAATAATTTCTAATTATTCTAATAATTGGTTTGAATTAATAAGATACTTTTTGAAATAACAAACAATGATATAACTACCCACAATAGACCATGAAGTAAACATCAACCTCATTACCTTAGGTCAAATGTCCCATTTGAAATGTTGACTATGGATTATATAATGTATGTAGCATTTTAAATAATACACATCTT
This sequence comes from Pelodytes ibericus, assembly GCA_036172795.1. NCBI lineage: Eukaryota > Metazoa > Chordata > Amphibia > Anura > Pelodytidae > Pelodytes > Pelodytes ibericus. The sequence continues at coordinate 157,948,466 of CM069859.1, read as the reverse complement.
GTCATTGGGTTATGATGACTTTAAAAATCAACTTGCTTACCTAATGTCCAGAGATAACTTTTTTAATTAAGCTAGGGTATTCGATCAATGCTCATTAGTATTTCTGAGTTCACAGAAAAGAAAGACAGAGTAAATTGAAAGTCAAACAGAAGAAAGTTGTGATGTACAATATACCTCAACACAGGCCTGTCCAGCAAAAGATGTTACCAAAAAAATCTCTGCAAACGGTTTGTCACATAGTTTGACACTACTGAGTTTAGTAAGTCGCAGGTTGTAGCATTTATACATGCTTGGTCATTTCTGAGAGTATCTCACAGAGATGGACAACTTGAGCCTATAAATTAAGCTATGTTTATTATATTAATTGTATTTAAAATATTGCATTGTGTTGGAATTTTAAATAGAAATACACTAAAGCATAACAATAAAGTACCTAACTGAGCCCTCTTTGCTTGTACAGCATTATCACATGGTAGGCATGTTGTTTAGCCAAGATGTCAGCGCCCTGAAAGCTATACAATCAAAGAAGGCTTAATAAGGTAGTCTACTTGTTTTATTTAATTAAAGCATTTCCATTTAAATTCCTACACTTGTCGCAATCTGTCAATTAAACACTACTTAATTTTTTGCCAACACTTGTCCTTTAAGTTCATTAAAATACAAGTGCGTATGAATTAAAAATGAATATGAACTACTTTAACCCCTTCAGAAAAATGTCTTTCTTTGTTTTTATGTCCAATAGCTATTTTGCTATTTTTGCAATGCTGTGTTTAAATAAAAGTGCACATTCACTTCTTAAATGAATCCCCAGATATAAGATTTCGTTTTTTTTAAGGACAGATATGACTTCCTTATCAGACCATTTTTATTTCAGACTTAACCCTTTGTAAATGTATACATTTTAATAAAGAGTATAAAAATGGCAAAACAATTGTTTTTGCGTTTTATTTTATTTTTTCCTGCAACACTGTCTATCTCTCTCCGCTCTCTCTCTCACACACAATATCAAAATGTGTCAGTGAGAGAGAGGGAGGATTTTGACAAGTGGTGTTCACACAACACTGATTGCCATTTAATGTATTTTTTTTCATTAATTGCATGGGATTGATTTTCAGAGTGATCACATCAATAAATGCAAAAAAATAATAGTTGATCCTGGTCTATCTAACTGTTTAGGCAACCAGGATCACCTCACGCCCATCCATGCCCCCAAATTTGGGGGAGGATGGTAATGGATTGTGACATGCCCCATGACATATAACAATCATCATTCAAATAGCTGAGACAGCATGTCTCAGCTATTGTAGGCCAAGACAGCCACTTTTCTGGGTATTCCGAATATGCCTTGATTGGAGGAAGCTCTGAACACCCCTCAACCGATCTGCTTAGTGTGACTGTGCGCCACTTAAACACGCACATGTGCATCTCTGTGGCCTCCTTTTTTCCCTGGATAGCCTTCACTTGTGAAGCTTCAAGGAACGCAGAAAATAACACTTGGTTGTTACGTTTACTTCGTGCTTTATTTATCATGTTTCATGAACTGAGGATGACTTTCAGGGATTAGGTTGGCATCAAAATATGAGCTGTGCACTGTAAAGAAGTCTGTAAGGAAAGGCAGGGTTTCTGGTGTTTTAACAGCAGGCTGGTAACAAAAATGGCTTGTGTCCAGAGTCAAGTTTACAGAGGTAATAGCATGGCCATTATTAGAACGTAGAAATTGATGGTTTTGCCCTTGTTAACTGTGCAATAGATCTGCAGGGGCCCTGGACACTCACGGCCCTTTTTAACTTTGTTTTCAGTTCTTTCATAAAACGTTACACTGAACAATCTGATGTAACTCTCCTGGCAGGCCATTCCTGAGTTGGGGGGGGGGGGGGGGGGGGGAGTGGATACGACGACACTGCAGAACATAACGCCTGGGCTGTAGATGATAATCTTGATGTAAGTGGTTTCACCAATTTAGCACTAGAGCACCTCAATGTAAGAGGCCGTATACAGGTATTTTCCAATGGAGCTCCAGCAGATATTTTGGACCAGTGCCAAAGGCTTTAAAGGTAATAACCAACACCTTGTACTCTGTCTGGAAACCTATTGGTCAAAATAGGTTAATTCATACACATATTGCAGACCTGACAAAGGATTTAATTGTATTTTAATCTTATCTGTGAATGCTATGTATTATGTAATATAAATGATTTTCTCCTTTATGCATTTTTATATGCTTTTATTATTGGTGTATAGCCCTATCTATCCTGTATCGCTAACCAGCGCTCACATCAATTATATTCATGAAGCCAGTGTAAAGTCTTTAGGACAGGTATAATATGGTATCTCAATGACATTCCTGAGACCACTCTAGCTAAATTTTACTTGACTGGGCATCTGAGAGAAAAAAAAAAATCTTGTTGGTGAAAAGTGTCCTCTTTTTTCACTTGCAAATTCTGGTCATCCTATGCATAGGCTAGAATGGTAATAACCAGAATACTGAGACATAAGACATGCCCCCACATCCGGACCCTCTTTTTGCCATAGAAATGGAGACTCGGGAACACAGGAATGAGCTCTGCTATCCACAGGTGAATAAGACCACAGGAGACAAACATTCACAAAAAATATGTAAACTGCAAGCAGTAAAGATGTAAATATACAAATCATACATTTCACACTAATGGCCAAGAGCCAGCTATAAAATAAATAAAATAAACATGAGACAATCTCCGAGATCCTACTGGTGGGGAAAATAAAATGGTTTCTTTTTTAACCCATATCTTGCAGGTACACAAAATGCAATAAACATACAAGAAACCTACTAAACACAAATGGCCCAAATGATTACCGTATATACTCGAGTATAAGCCGACCCGAATATAAGCCGAGGCACCTAATTTTACCTTCCCCAGACCCCAGTACTTACCTCTTTCCTGCTCCGTCTCCCGGAAGGTCTGTGGCTGTGAGGGAGGCGTTGTGAACTCCCCTCCAGCCGCGCGGGTCAATAAAGTTTGTTTTTAAAAAAAAAAAACACTTTGTTGACCGCACAACGCTTCCATCACAGCCACGTACCTTCAGAGCACCGGGAGACAAAGCAGGAATGAGGTAAGTTTTAGATTTATTTTATTTTTTTCAGACACCGACTCGAGTATAAACCGAGGGAGGCATTTTTCAGTACAAAAAATGTGCTGAAAAACCCGGCTGATACTCGAGTATATACGGTAACTACTCACCTGCTGGTGGGGACCCTGATAAAATAAATTGGGACTGCTGAACAGAAAGTATTTTATAAAAATCAATGCCATTCAATGTTCTCATTTAGCCATATCAAGTAAATACGCCCATTTTGTTTCTCTCTGAAGACGTATGCATGCCTTGTTGCCAGAGGAGGGATGTGGTCCAAGACCTGGTAGCGTAACAGAGAGGCATCGTGCCCACGTTCCTGAAAATGTTTAGTGGCTGGAGTGTCTGCTGTAGACCTACTGAGGGCAGTTTTATGTTGGGATATTCTAGCCTGAAGTGCTTTTTATTGTTTTGCTAATGAAGTTAAGACCAAGGGCATTTTAGTAGAAACACTACAAACTCAGTTTAACATGTAAAGAACACTCTCAATTTCACCTATTTACCAGTCCGTGGTTATATACAAAATTCCCCCCTGATTAAGCCACTGCAGTGGTGGCAAGACACACATGGATATGTCCCAACCACTGGTATAGAGAGAAATCTATGGGATTTGGCTGTTTGCTTTTGGTTCCTAGCAGGGAGTTTCTTAGATTAGATGGCCAAGCAATGGTCTTTCTCCTAAGAGGTAACCTATTTCTCTGTTGCACCTCAGGATGTCCCAAAGCCTTTGGACAATACTTCTTATATTGTTTGACATTACTAAAAATATGCTGACATGGGTTTTATATATATATATATATATATGTGTGTGTGTGTGTGTGTGTTTTGTGGGCAGTTATTCTTTCAGTAGCTCAGTTCTGCTTAATATCTTGGCCTTCTTCTTGGCCTCCAGAAGAGTGGATTTACAAAAACTTTTCTTCCTGAATTTATTACATACAAGGTCCAATCGAGTAAGAACCAGTAAAGGGTCACTCACAACACGTTTAACCAGTAGCACATCTCTATAGGGTATAGCATCTTTCTGTTTTGGTGGTTGAAAGATTTGTGAATGCAGTAAACCATCCAATGGTCCATCCAATGATCAGTGCCCAACTAATTTCTTACTTTATAGACTGCTACGTATCGGAAGTTTACCTTGTTATCATTACAGGTGGATGTGAATTTAATATTCTCATGGCAAGTGATCAGATAGATCACAAAACTTTCAAAATCTGCCTTGATGCCTTGCCACCCACAAAGCAGTAATTTATAAATTATTGTAGCATTCTTGGCATAGGGGAGTGCCATGAATGCCCCCAAGGCCGTTCCTTGCACCTTCTTAAAGTAGATCTGTTCATAACTAAAATAGATTATCTTCATTAATTTCAACATATTGTATCCTATTCAAAAAGTCTTTTGTATCTCTCAGTTACGAGGGAATTTGGACTACAAAGGGTTGTAAGCTGGAATCTATAAACCTGGCCAAGAACTGAAACACTGATTCTGTACCTGGTATGACACTATAGGTCTACCGGGTGTGTTTACTAAATCTTTATGTACAGGAAACGGGTATAATTCGATTCTTATTCACAAGGAATGACCTCCTAGAGACACTGATCACTCCCTTAGTTTCAGTTTTCTCTAGTGTCATCTCTATGGTATTCTTTATTTGATGTGTGGATATTGCTGAGCGCTAAAGTTTTTTTCTTTTATTTCATTGTAATGTTCTGTAACACCTTGAAGCAGTGTTGCCATTCACTTCTAGCAGCACATAATTTCAATTTATGGGATATTTTTGAACATGCAGTGCAAACCAAACAAAACCCAATTTTTCTCACCCTAGAGTGGGATAGAAAAATATGGTATAAAAAGGGATCTGAAATATGTGAGGGTTTCTAAACAATATTACTAATGATTAATTTATTTTCACCTACCCATACTAATGTAAATGTTCTGTTTCTTAGAAAAACAGCAGACTAACAAGATCATTGATCTCCCCTGGTTGAGTTAAATGCTCCAAGCGTTCAATCCACTGTGTGAAACAAGAAATGGTGTAATATGGTGCCAAGAAAATGTCTAGTGACAGGTTCACTTAAGAAACTAGAATAGAATGAACACGAGCTCACTCCAAGAAACATTAACTGATTTTAGTGCTCAAACAACAGAATATCCAAACAGCAAATGAGTCAAAAAGTACTTCAGGGAAAGCCAAAATAATTGTATTCAAAGAATTTACCAAAAAGTGGCTCTATTAGGCAATAAACTTAAAGATAAATAATGCTAAAATGTTAAACCCTAAAATATAAACACAGTTTTGCTTATTCAATACACTTTTAGACTCTATATCTATGCTGTTTAATGTAGAACATATCACTGGTTAAGTAGATAAGAAACTATCACCAAGAGACTAGTGTCGGTCCATCGCCAAGCTAGTGTGCTTGGCGATGGACACACCACTGTTCTTTCAAATTGTCGATTTGATATACAAGCACTTACACAGACACATAGAATGTGTGGGCAGATATGAATCATTTGGCCCATCTAGTCCAACAACGGCCCTGAGGTCTGTGGGCCGTTTCCAAGGACTCCGTTTGTACTTTCCTAACTCTCTTATGGATTAGCCTTATGCCTATCCCATGCATTCTTACACTCCTTGACTGTAGGGTTGAGTCAATATATAATTTCAGAAGTATAAGCAGCTATACCGGCTCCAAACACTTATGACAGATATGCTTGAGGTGGTGGGTGCTCCACAGCACTGATCAGGTGCTAAAATCAGACATAAAATGAGAAAACAACTGTGCACTCCACTCACCGGGTAGATGTAAAATGAGATGCTTTAATTGTGAAAAAAGTTTTCCAGAACAGACAAAAAAGGATAAATCCACGGATGATAGAGTCCACAGGAAGGCAGCCTAACGCGTTTCGCGTGAAAAACACGCTTAATCATAGGTGCGGTACCAGTGAGCACAGATATCCTATATACAGTGATTAACCAATGGGATCTCAGTCCTATTATGTGTGGGATGCATACCGGTGTGTGATTTAACCCTAGAAGTGCTGGAAGGAAGTAAAGTGAAATGAAACATTTCATGTTTGAGTCAGTATACATTGATCTGGGCCGAAATGGATTCAGGTCAGGCTCTTTAGCTGAAATCTCTGAAAGATAGTTACTCAATATCCCTGAATTCTACCCAAATCGTCTGTTTAGGCTGTCTGAAGCATCAAAAGAGTTTGAATTTTCACAACGAAAACCATATAGATTTTTGGCTACCCAATATGTGCTGATAACCCCCTAAACATCAGGTGCGGATCCTGTGTGTGTGCGGCACACACCTAGCACGATCCTGCATGGTATTTCCGGGGTTTGTGTGCTCTGAACATACAGCACACAAACCACGGAAATACACGGAATAGAGCCGAGAGGCCGATGGCAGCAACAAATTCGGCATCAGAGTCACTGCTGCCACCGGACTCTCGGATATATTTTGTGTAGGTGTGCTGCTAGTCCGGTGCACTATATATATATACATATATATATATATATACATATATATATATATATACACACACTTGTTCTCTTTTGCGCAACACTTTTAAAAAAAAATTGTTAATCAGTCCTCAAGAGGTCTTCTTCACCTAACTAGTTTCTGGACAGAACAGGCATGGAGCTTGCCCACTGAGTAGTATGTACACACAGTTAACAATTTTTTCCAGCCCTCCTAAATCCTTAGACTGTTGAGCCAACAGTCTAAAGTGGCAGATAGAGGGAGCTATTGCAAACTACTATTAAATGGAGGAGTTTTTCCCCTCATTAATTCATGCATAATCCCTCCCCTGTGCCACTTTCTTACATTCTTTTTATTTTATTAACATTTTGTCACATTTGGGAATTAAAAACCCCTTCAATATTTTTTGCACTAATTTTTCCCAAGAGCTGAAGTTAATGTCTGCCATACTCATAAGATAGTACAGGTTCAGAGACCATACCAACAGACATTGAAGGAAATAAAGATATGCTTAATTATTAAAACAAATCTAAACAAAACCTTATACAAGAATAATTTGATAATTCAGCAAAATGATTATTGTTTTTAAAATGTTGACATTATTCCCTTTTTTTAGTAAGTCCTCAAATATAAATTATATTGTTCAATGGACCTTATCAGAAGGAATTGCCATTCTGCAATATGTACCTCAAGTGTCCGGCTGTAAGCGGGACAGTCCCGATTCTTGGCACAGCAGAGATTAAGAGCTGCACATGCGCAAGGGGCTGTGCATGCAGAGCAGCGCAGTCAGTCTGATTGACAGCGCTACTGCACGCTCAACCTTTCCGCTTTGCCAGGGGCAGATGTTGAGAGGTATGCTACAGGAGGAAGCAGTTTATTTCAGGTAAGCATCTACCTGTAGATCAAGAGTATATACCTACTTGTTTTTCAACTTGTTACTTTAAACACCTTTATAACAACTGTATACCATTCCTATTTAGTTAGGATACAATGCATAGTAATTTAAAGAGCTACAAATACTTTAGTTTTCTTTGGTTCACTACTTGTTAGTGCCTGATACCCCTTATCATTGTCTAGATATTCGTTTTCTATTTTCTGCAAGTAGCTGAGCGCTTGCATGCCTGTTTAATAATTTAAGGAAATAAACATTCATAACATGTCAAATATAAAGACATGTTGATAGTGCTGAAAAATATTCATCAAGGCTGAATTATCGCTGTGCTTCGTAGTTTGTTTACTTCCGAAAATCAGCAAACCCAGCAATAAGGTGGTGGTATCAGTTGCCATCCCCACAAAAACATAACTATTTTATCCACAGTTTTAGAGCAGTGGTTTTCTACCTGTCTAACCTCAGGACCCACATTTGGTTTTGGTTATGAAGTCACGCCCCCAAAATAATTTCATTAGCGAAACAGCATTTTTTTTCACAAAACAATTTGTACAGTATTCCACAATGTATTTAAGCACTGATCAATATATGAAACAAACAAAAACAGGGATTGTTCACAAAATGAATAGGTCCGGGACATCCGCTCACCGAAGGGCAGACTCCATGCCGTCACTCCATGCGTCTTCCGAGATGGAGCAGGCACACGGCTCTGCTGACATCACTCCACGTAAACAAGCAGTGAGCAAACGCAACCACGCTACACAATCGTCCGCGCTTGCGCAGACGAACGAAAAAATAAATAAAAGAGCTTTTCATTAAGGTTCCTACTCCCATCTAACTCCGCCCATTGGCTGGATCAATTCTAGGAGGGATATTTAAACCCCAGTCTGCCAAATAGTAGATGCTTGTAATAGTGCTCTCTCTAGCCTCACTAGCGTTACTTTGATTGTTTTGATTATTTGTTGCTGACCTCTGCCCGTATCCTGACCATCGTAATGTTTGCTGCAAGTCCTGATCTCTGCCTGTTCCTGACTATCCAATTGTCTTATCCTGTTGTCCTGATTTACCAGTTCTGACCCCGCTTATCCTGACTATTCTATTTGCTGCCTGCATCGACCACGTCTGTCATCCTGACCTTCCAGTATCTCCAGTTCCTGTGTTCCTATTGTTCTATTGTCATACTTCAGATTCATATCAGACCTCCTCTCCTTTAGCAGAGTGTGTGTGGGGTTCAGTGCGTGGGGTTCTAAGTCTTTTGTGGCTAACCATCTGCGGCTCAACCAAGGCTGTGTTATCATTAAGGTAAAATATCCTCACAATCTGTATTGTCTATTTAGAGTGTGTCTGTCATACCTTCTGCAACACAGATCATATCCCCATACCAGAAGCTTCCATAAAAAGCCATTGAAACATGCAAGACTTATTAGAACTAGCTGGGGATGCTTTTTAGTTTGTGATAAATACATAAAGGGACTTCATCACCTGAACATTGCTTTTAGTGTGCATGCTGAGTATAACAAATTATTGCAAATGATCTGTACATTGTATAAGCAAAACTACAGGCAAAAGCCTAAATTAGGGGGAACATGTATCTTAAATGTGTTTGTGGAGTCTCCTGCTTGTGACATCACCTGTGGCATGAAAATATGAAAATTAATTTCTTTTCAATGGGAAATGTTTAATTTGCAAAACGTGCCACAGGTGATGTCATGAGCAGGAGACTCTTAAAACACATTTTCTCCTAATTTAGCTTGCAGATTTTGCTAATACACTCATTGTGTCGCTCATTTTCAATAATTTTGTATGCTCTAATTGCACAGTTAAAACAATATTCAGGCGATACAGTCCCTTTAAACACTGACTGTATCTGCTGCACCAAGCCCAAACTTCCCAATTCCCATCTCAGGGCAGGTTTGATATGGTATCAGGAAAGTAAATGGTAAAGCCTTGGCTATTTCCTAATCCTAGAGGGGTTATTGGAAGAGAGATCATAAGCCCTTTTGAAACAATGCCATCCGTTCCTTGGAGGGCTTCTCAGCTTTAGACAATGAATGCAGTGTTTGTCAATACATCATAGTCCCTCCCCCAATCAATTGGATGAAGCACATGTCCGCGACCCACCTCTGGGTCAGGACCCACCAGTTGAGAAACACTGCTTTAAAGTATTGTGGAGCACACCAATTTGCTGAGTTTTTCCTGATTTGTCATAACAGATCTTAGTGGGATGAGGAGATGAACATAATCTATCACATTAAAAATGGCAGCAAGCTTGCCCATCGGTTTAGCAATGTAGGGGCAGCATTTAATGCTACACAACTATACAAAGGGACCATCAATAGTTAATAGTTAATTTAAGAAAATTGTCCCATGTTTGGTGGTCTTGTCCAATGTATTGGTTAATGAGATGCAAATAAAGGAAAAGTCTAGGCAGGACACTGAGATGCCCCAAACCCTCTCCCTAATTATGTGGTTTGAATATACAGGTGTTGGGTGTTGTGTGCTAGCTAAGCTTTGGTTCAGGCATAGCAAAGCGTGTTTTAAACTGCTGTAACAAATAAGGAGTAATGTGCTTTGGGAGAAAATAATAATATTTGAATTCTATCTTTGAGGGGGAAAGGTAGTAATTTCTCTATTTTGTAATAGCAAACCTGAAAGTGATTCACAAAATATGCAGTCCACATCAAAAGCCATTTATAGATCAAAAAATATGCAACCCTTACTAGACCTTATGGAAAATGACAAGGTATTGACTCAAACTACATTAATCGTGCAATCACAAATAAAATAAAAGGTTCTCCTGAAAAACATATTACCAGTGGTCAGAGCAAAGGCGCAATCTAATTCGCATTGCTGCAAGGCAATTATTAGTCTCCCAAGTGTGTTACTTGCTTAAATGAATCTGTTCTGAATGGTTCTTGATAGAAATGGCCTATTTGTTCTTGGACACTTGTTTCAAACCAAACCAATTTAAAATTAACTTCTTGTTGACAGTTTAAAAATCAAAAATGTCCAAATCTAAAAACGAGAAGGCTTAAATTGAGATAAAAAGTGAAATATGTGAAATCATTATGGAGTCTTATTAAATGACCAGGGCTGACATTTGATGTAGGGTTTCATCATGCACAGAGACCGTAAAGTCTTTGGAGATATCATATGTGATTTGCAATTGCATGTTAGCTGTCACAGGACGCATTGCAGGTTCTGCAGTTATTTTGATGAATTACCACATCCATTCATAATACACAAATGTACAGCATAGGAAAGTGGGGGGGAATAATATTGATCCAGGTTTGGTCTGGAGTCTTCAAGTAAAAAACAGATAATGCACAATAATCGGTGAGGTAATGCAATGATAGCCGCTATCCCCCTGGAGGTTGAGCCTCTGGACAAAACATCAGGGTTGAGGGAAGAAATACTAAAAGTAGGATTCAAAAAAAATTGCCAATGGTTGGGACAAGTAAAGGTTAATCATGGTCAATGTCAAGCCTATTCACTACACGGGTATTCAGAAAATAGACCCATGTATTTTGAAATGCTTCCAGAACTTTATTTAATGGCAATGCCTTGTTTTTTGTCCATAAAATATCAAGAAATATGATGATTTTATGTACTATTGGTTGCTGGTTTTCTGCCATCTTTTCCATTAAACCTAAAAGAAACCCCATGTGCACTCTTTGATACGGTATAATCTACCACTAGGTTCCGGTCAAGTGGAGTTTGTCAGATAAAGCTGTAGTCCAGTAGCAGCAACAAGAAAGAGAAGGCACAATTTAGTGTAGCACCTCCGCCTGTCAAAACAGAGAAAAGCACCATCACCTGTGTGTATTACCTAAAGTGAATGTGCTTATTCTGGGTTCTGATACTAATGACCTTCAGCAAAGGTGAGGCCCATGGTTTTGAGTAGCTGACAATCTTTGCAATCTTCATATTCAAGGTAAGATAAAAAAAAACAAGAAATTAATTCAGGGTCACAAAATAGTACGTCAGGGCAGACAAAGTCGAAAGCAAGCAGAGTCAAAAGGAAAGAACATAAGAACAAAAACAGTAGCAGCATGGCCAACAGGCAGGGCAAATAAACCAGCACTGAGTGCTGGGAGAAAGGTGCTGGTTAGACATAAAATTAACTTATTAACTGAGGTCCAGACCACATAAGCCAATAGGTATGCAAGACTTAAACACAGAACCTACAATAAATGAGCAACACTAACCACAAGTGGTGAGCAGAACAAGGGTAGGCACCTCTAAACACAGACTCAATGGTTACAGTCTCTACATTGTTTCAGAGAATGTCAAAATCTTTAAGAGGGAGCGCTGAAGTATGTTTAATAAAAAATTACATTAATGGAAGAAAGAAACAAACAAAAGTTAAACTATACTGACCGTTTATCCAGAACTAAAGAATGAATAAGCTAAATATATATATATATATATATATATATATATATATATATATATATATATATATAATATTATTACTGAGGGAAACAGAACTAGAGTGGCAGTTTATCATGTAATACCACCCGTTGCTATAAATGTATTTCCTAAAAACTATTCTGCAGTAGAGAAATTATTTGTAATATATATTCGGGCTAAGATTTAATCTATCCCTTCAAGCACAGATTTGAGGTTACAATCTAACTGAGTAATCTAAACTAAATTACAGATTATGTCAATGCGTATCTAAACAAACCCATTCCCTTGTAGATTGAAAGTTGAGCTATTTTATGATAAGCTATATCACCAACAGCCAATAAAACCAGGAAATCATGTATGCTATTCAAATAGATGTATTGAGGTGAGTAATTTGGAAGAAAAAAAAATGATAATAATAATAAATACAAAATAGCTTCATAATAGCCAAATCATATATAATGAAATATGGCATATTTATTTGCACATTCACTTTTATTCCTTAAAGGCACGTAAAGGAAACACTAACTCATGTCCCGCCACTCTCTTTCTCTGTCCCACTTCTTGGGACAGAGGTAGAGCTCAGTGGGATCATGACCGCAATCCTGCTGTCCTGATTGCATTTTCCGGTGTCCCAGACACCGGACATGTGCAGCATTGTGTGCATGTGCAGTAGCGATCCTGTCTTCAGAAGCCAGGATCAAAAATGGGTGACAGTGCTACCGCACATGAGTGGTAGTACTCACACCACCTCCCTAGACTCCATCTCCTGTGTCCCGCCCCCTCCCCTGGCTCCGCCCACGGTGTCCTGATTCGCTGGGGGCAAAGTTGGAGGTATGCTAACCGGTCGTCCTAAGTATAGGACAGATCAAGTTCTTTATTAAAAAATGTGGTACCAGTGATGCAAATCCCTAGCTGTACAGTGATTTTGAAATGACCATGGGATAAACATACAACAGATGACAAACTGTAAGATACCTAAAGAGGGATTTAAATACACAATATACTTTTACTATCCTCAAAGAACAAGTAAAATGTTTGAAAAAAAGACATGCACAGCAGGAGAATAAAGAGAAAACTAAATCTCAATAAACACATCTCTGAGACAGAAAGTTAAGTAAGATATTTAGTGGATTGTCATAAGCATCAAAACAATATTTACTTAGAACACCTATTATTAAAGGATGCGTTGATTTTAAGTTGAATCAATTTCTTCTTACTTATTAAAGAGACAGCAATGTTTAAGTGACAATATAGCCTAAATACAAGTAAAGCATACCTTCATACCTAGGAATTATAGGATGATATATCTATACCTTCCAATATGGACAGAATGGGGGAGGGCTTGGTTGTAGCCAGCAAGAGAAGTGTGAGTTGGGTAAAAAGCAAGTGTGACAGCTATACATCATCGGTCCACCCAGAATTTAAGTATTGTATATATTGGAGTGCTATATCCAACACAGGACCACTATGGGCAAATTGAGATTACTATTAAATACAGTGCTGGTATGTTTATTGCTTGTTTTCCCATATACTTTGTCTAAACAATGAATCTAACATTATTCAGTAAACATAACAAGTTCAGTTTTTTAGGAAAAATGGGCACTGCAAAAGAGGTGGAGTTTAAGGGGTTCCTGTAACATTACTGTTCTATCGGGTAACATGGGCACATGTTGATTTCACTGAATATAGATGCCTTGGTTCCAACCAAAGCTGGTAACATCAAGTGGTCAGGGTTGCTTTATTAATTAGGCAATTTAGGTGCCTGATCAGATCCCAATAAGACATACAGCAACTCATAAAACAAGTGTGTGGGATGGGAAACAAAGTCTGCAGGAAGGTAGATTTGGAATAATTGCCTAGTCACATAAATATTACTCAGCCCTATACATTTATTATACCACTTATCAGGCACATTACAAGAAAATATAATGTTTGACAGATTCAAGTCAGAGAGAAATTTGGGACAATTGCATTTGTTTTTTATATTCATAGTTAGTATATGCCCTACTTTGAATTATTTGTAAATACAAGTTAAATTAAAGTATAGAGACAATGCTTGTTATCCAGTGCCTATGCAGTGCCTTGCAAGTAGTAAAATATGTTTGGTTTCTTGAACCCTTATGCTTTTTATACATTTAGATACCTAATATTTTTATTGTGTTTCAATTAACACTTATTTACTGTTGGTACAGGTATTTAAACCAATTTATGCAAATGTACTTTAAGGTGACAGCGCAACTTCAAAAAAATGTATCTCAACCTCAAGTGTAACACATAGAACTGGGCCAAAAACCAATGCATTAGAAATTCATAAAAGTTAAGATTTTATAATGGGGCAAAAGCATATTGCAGTTTCTCAAACTTGCAGAACATAATTATGTCCAATGTGAAAAATGACAGGAGTTTAAGTTGATCCCTAGAAAACTAAAAACACCAGGTGGAATAATATAACTGCAATAAAAACCAAATATATTACAAGTGTTTCTCCAAAAGAGACATGATTATGTTTCTCAGAACAACATCATGGATTGGATTTTTAAAGACCTTATTTCAGCGTAGCGGGTTTGATAAAAACATTTCTTTTTACATAAACTGAATGATTTAAAATTCTAAATTAGTGCTCTGCACTCTGGGAAAAGCAAGAAACAATCAATTTAGCTTCACCTCGTTTGGCAGCATTGCAAAAGCATCTCTTTGTTGTTGATTAAAATTTGCAAGAGGATCAGGAAAGCCTTGGCCCGAATTGCTGTAGAAGGGCTTTCCAGTAGACGGACTATTTTCGTAACAAACTCCTAAAAGAGAGAAGCAAATATGTATTTTTTTTAACACAAATAAAATCAACATAAAACTTAGACATACAAACTTAGAATCAAAACACCGGAATACTTACATATGCCTTTAGCTTGTTGTTAAGATAGGCAGCAAAATACATTTGGACAGTATCTTTTTAAAACAGAAAATGTCTTTTTGTTTGTTTGTCTGAAGCACTAAACTCTATTTCTTTCCTGAATTATGAGTTAAATACGTTTTGAGGTGAACCATATGGCCATTGTAGATGGGCAAGGGAGATTATGACATCATTGGTGATGTAGAACAATGACAGAAAATAAGATTTCTATCCTGGAGATAGATGTTATTGATTTCAAAAGTTCCATGTGTGGCATTTCGAAGTCAACAGTTATTTAATAAAATTAAATAAATATCTATCTAGGGATATTTTATATTAAAAAAAAGTGCTTTGCAATGCCCCCCAACAAGTAGATAGGGGCCCACAGTAGATGGATATATCATCCATGCAGCCGCAGGATAGCAAAGGTAGAAACAATCTGTGCTTCCTATTATAGACTACATTCCCTATGATCACTTTTGGCTGGTTGCGCATGATAAGAAATGTAGTCACAAGCATTACACAATAAATACATTTTTTAAAGCTGCAATGAGTGTATCCTAAATGTGGCCCTTTACCTGTCACATAACACTAGCAAACCTATACATGTGGGGTACCACTATACTCAGGGGAAGTTGCTGAACATATGTGTTGTTCGGCAAAAAAACAGACCAACCCCTTTAAATTCATACCTAAATATAAGTGTGTGAGAGGAAAAAAACACACAAAAATTACTATGCCAAAACTTGTCTAAGATTGGTGGGAAAATTACTGCATGAAAACTGTCAAAATACCCCAAGTTTAATACCCAAGGTTGTCTACTTTATAAAAATGTGTACATCCGAGGCCGATTCAGCGATTTATGACAGATATCGGTGTTACAATGTCAGTAATGCTAATTTTGGAAAAAATGGGTTTGAAACAGCTAACATATAGCAAAAAAACATAAATACATTGGGTATTTCTAAACTCTGGACCAATATTAGAATCTATTTAGCAGGGGTTTTTTTTTTTGCTTTTGTAGCTTAGTAAAATATTTTACAAATAAAAGTCAGGAAAAGTGTTGTTTTTATTCATATTTTTCTATTTTATTCATAAAAATATAAATTATATGAACAAAATATTGGCATCAAAAGAAAGCCCTTCTGAAAACATAACATGTGTTGGTACAGCAAATAACAAAGAAGAAAATTACATCTAAACACAAACACCTCAGAATTGTAAAAACAGCCAAGGTCATTAACGCACAATATTCCAAAAACAGTCTGGTCATGAAGGGGTTAGAATTAGGTAAACACAACCTAAATGAACAACAAAACACATGACCATATTACACCGTGTCATGATTTATTTAACAAAAACTGGAGTAGCCATGTGTGAAAAACAAAGTATAAATTGCTGCTTCTATTGGAATCAAGAGGCTAAGTAGCAGGCACATGCTTATAATTAAATGTCCTTTATTAACGGATCATCAGCCAACGTGACCACCTCTATAAAAGCCAAAGTTTTAGCAGTTTGCTGGTCTGGGGCATTCAGATGTGTGTTAACACAATGACAAGGAGGAAAGACATCAGCAATGATCCTAGAGAAGCAATTGTTGCGGTTAATCAAACTGGGAAGAATAATAAGGCCATTTACAAACAATTTAAAGCCCATTATTCTACAGTGAGAAAGATTATTTGAAATAAAACATTCAAGACCGTTGCCAATCTTCCCAGGAGAAGTAAGTTAGACCGTGCAATGCTCCAAAAAATTGAAAAAACCCCAAGAGTTACATCTCAGACTTTACAGGCCTTGGTAAGCACGTTAAATGTTAAAGTTCATGACAGTACACTTATAAATAGACTGAACAAGTATGGTTGGTTTGGAAGGGTTGTCAAAAGAAAGCCTATTATCTCTAAAAAGAACATTTCAGCACTGCTAAGGTTTGCAAAGTTGCAACTGAACAGACCACAAGATTTCTGGAACAATGTCCTTTGGACAGACAAGACCAAAGTGGAAATGTTTGGCCATAAGGCAAAGGGTAACCTCCTACCAACTCACAGTGGTGGAGGGGTGATAATTTGGGCTTGTTTTTCAGCCACAGAACCTGGGAACCTTGCAGTCATTGAGTTGATCATAAACTGCTCAGTATACCAAAGTATTCCAGAGGCAAATGTGAGGCCATTTGTCCGACAGCTAAAGCTTGGTCGAAATTGGGTCAGGCAACAGGACAATGATCCCACGCATACCAGCATATCTACAACAGAATGGCTGACATAAAAAGAAATCAAGGTGTTGCAATAGCCCAGTCAAAGTACTGATATCTACCTGATTGAAAGTCTGTGGTGGGACCATATATTTATATATATTGTCCTCATAGATCCAAAATATTTTTTATAATGCATCAGAGCCAAATACAATATATTATTTCAGGGCATGATGGAGGTTCTCCTGATGTGCAACTGGTAGAAAAAGGTCTGCGCATTAACAGTATCCAACAACAATCTACTACTGTAGATAGAGCTGGTGTTGGGATACACTCAACTGCTCTAAGGGAGGAAGAAGCAAGAAACTAGGTATAGTGATGGCTGCCTACCCAAATGGTGGTATCCAACAAGCTAATAGACCAAACGAAGAGGGGAGCACACAAGGAGTTAATGTGCAAGGGAGGCGCTCACTTATATAGTGACTGAGCGCCTCCCTTGCACATCAACAACAATCTAGTTACTAGCGGATGTTATCAAGCTGAATGACTTCTTGTGCTACATGTTTAAAGCTCATCTTCTTTTACTTTACGTGGGAGGCTTCCTTTTACTACTAATATGACAAGATCATCTTTAATATGAATATCTGAATGCATAGGGTGAACCAGCATTTTTTGTGAATAGAAACTTTTTTTTCCAAGAGCCGTACCGGTTTTCTTAGTGTCCAATTTTTTTATACTAAATTATTTTCTGTTCTCATCCATTGTGAAAAATCTTTGATATATCGGATATATATCCTAATTTGTATTAAGAAATACAGGTGCATGGTACAGAAGGAGTATATCCAATATATGTCCCTGTCATACTACCACAACTCCATGCTAAACAGAAACAAACCACTACAAATGAACGGAAGAGAAAGTAATTCTTGTTTGAAAATATTTGTTTATTCCATTTTTATTGCCATTTTCATTATTCAATATGTGTCAACCAAGTGTAAACATTTTGAAGAACAACCAGTATATGTTGTCATTCAAAACCAAAGTCAATAAAATAAGATGGATTATTCATTGCAAAAACAATAAATAATTTTGCATAGCTTAACCTGACACATAAAAAGAGAATTTAGACTCCGTGACCAACACATTTTATCGCTGTCTTTTACCCTCAGCTTTAATATATATTAAGAAGTCAGATCCTGGTTTAACCCTTTAAGGCCCATGAATTCAAATTTAACATTGTTACATATTTCAGATGATTTCATAGTGAAATTCAACTGGGAAAAAAATACTTGATCACAGGTGAACTCCAACTGCATACAACGTATTGACAAACTAAAATGGTG
The DNA here is from genome assembly GCA_036172795.1 of Pelodytes ibericus. Classification (NCBI taxonomy): domain Eukaryota; kingdom Metazoa; phylum Chordata; class Amphibia; order Anura; family Pelodytidae; genus Pelodytes; species Pelodytes ibericus. The sequence goes on along the minus strand of CM069859.1, from coordinate 157,930,147 downwards.
TACAGGCTTCAACAAGCACGCTATCGCTGCAGTTGATACTAAATTCTAACACTAGCAGACTCTACTGATTGGTTTGCAACGCTGGTTTCAAAGATAGACCAGGAGTCGCATGAGCACAACACGTGAACCCACACATGAGCAAGGACAATGAAAGGGGAGCACAAAACCCTCGCTCCTGGACAATGAAAACAAATTAAAATGGACTAAGTCATTGTTTCCTCCAGGAATGCCTTCAACATGCAATGTCTGCTGCATATAGTTAAAAATGGATCTATAATGGTATGGGCACCATGTCGTGACCACTTAGCGCTAATAATTGCTAAATAAAGGTCAAGGAATGTGAAAATATGTTACTAGAGAAAGTGCACTCTATGGCACAAACAATGCTCCTTCGTGATGTTCTGCTTACATGAAGAACCACTGCTTAACACATTTAAGACTGGTTTTATGGTTGGCTGGAGGCTTTGCTTCTTGTAGAATGGTGCAGTTTCCCACAATACACTGTTCAGAACGGAAGCTATTCTGCAGGCAAAGTGTTGCCCTACTACTGTATTTGTTTGAATTTAAGTCAAGCTTGATTGTAAGTTGCCGCCCCAAACCCCCCACCCCCCAAACATCAGATCTTAAAAAGGCCTACCCATAAGATGATCCTATGAGCCAAAAAAAAAGGCAGACAAACCTTTTCCATATTTAATTAAAAAAAAAAAAATTAATTTAAATTGTTAACCCCCCCATCCCACTTCCAAACTTTCCCTTTCACTTTACACATTGCCATCAGTAATATGTGGTAAGCAACCTCTTCCACTTCCGGGGATGAGTGCCTAGCTCTGGGGATAGATGAGTTGTGCAACCTGGGGTTGGGGGTCTCTTCTGGTCCTTTATAACAAGGCTGCTAGGTGATATGCCCTGGGCTTATTTATCTCCCACTCACTGCACTTTCGTTCTGTGCTACAGGAGAAGCCGAAGCATGACACAACTGGGGGTCGTCAAACTGGTCATGGTATGGTCAGTTGCAAAGTCATGCACACTGTAGTGTCCACAATCAGAACGCAGTTAGGTGACGACTGGTGACACATTTTGGCTACTCTGCCCTGAGTGCAAGAAATTATCCACATCTATTTGAGGTCTGATTACAAGGCAACCTTGAAATAAAGCAGGATTACTTTTCCAGAGCATATATGGTACTTATTAGGTCCTTGTTATTACTATATTGTTAGGTATCATTATTTTGTCCACCCCTGCATGTTTGGCAAGGTTGACTGCTTACCAGGGTATTCAAACACCTGACCATAATAATCCCTTTCAATGATTCTAGTTAACTGGGTGGGTAATAACCTTTTCTACACCTGAAATTGTTATGTTCCATGGGTATTTTTCCTCTCAGATTCCCTCTATAGATATTACAAATAACAATGGCCAAATTTATGCAAAAATAAGCAAAAATACAGACTAAAATCTGGGCAAATAAGGCACTGTTTGTGAAATATATGTGTATATAAGAAATGCTTTTTTTCTTGTTTATAGGAATATATAAGAATAAGATAAAAATAAGTATCAGTTTGGAATTTTTATTTAGAAAAACTAAAGCACAGATAAAATATAAAGCAGCATGAAATATATATTTGTTATGAATAGGTTTTCTTAACCAGACAGTGGTATTAAGCAAGAACACAAAGAACATTCAAGCAATCAGCCATTAGGTTTTGCATTACTGAAATGTTTGTTACCAAGTAACAAGGACAAAAGAATTACTTACACTCTGCAAAAATATATGTTGCTTTAAAACACAGAAGCTAAATATTAGTACAACATAAGAGAGCTTGTGTTCATAATGGTATCTCAAATATAAGCAGTGATCAGGTTACGTTAATGTCGTCCCAGTAGGGTGACCTTTCCTTTCTGCAATTCAGGGACCCAATTTGACATGTATCTCGCTCTCATTATATATATATATATATATATATATATATATATATATATATATATATATATGTTTGTTGTGTGTGTGTGTGTGTATATATATTGGGTATATTAGTCTGTTTTTTCTAAAATAGTGGAGTTACCCAATTTGCCTATCTTTCCTACTGTGCTAATTTTGCACAGTAGGAGGTGCTATACTCCTATTTGATCAGGTGAATATCCACTCTTTGTGTTGGAAGCACGGTAAAAAAAAAAGTTGTACACAGCCACCCAGTTCTGCCCACTATGATACACATAGAGCCAGTAAGAGAGCAGGGGAGTATCTTATGACATCAGCATGGAGGCTTTGGCCACAGTTGTAAAGTGAGACTGGTTGGAAAATTTTGGACGATGTTGCATCATGGAAAATATTCACAAACTGGAGCCAGAAGATAAACACCTGATTTTATTTTTCCTTTTATATGCAATTAATTCAAACATAGAAAAAACACATTGGCATAAGTGTGGCCGATTTATATATGTGTATGTTTTAAATTACCAGGTTATCTAGTTACAACTTATGTAAGTGCTAGTGTCCCTTTAATGTAAATGGATATTTTAAGGTAAAAAGATGAAAATTAAATATTTCTTAAAGACACACTATATGAGATACTAACCGCTATAGGTCCTGGAGTGCAGTGTTAGCCCTTTAGATCACAGCTTCAGGCAGTTTCTTAGATTCTTTTATTTATTTACATATTATTTAAGTTGTAATACTTCATTAATAATATAATAAAAATCATATATATAATTTACAACCAAGCACTAGCATTTAAAAATATATTCAAAGCTTATACAATGACTCACATTTCTCTTAATCACACTACCTTATTTGCTTCCCCTATCGAGTAATAAGTTATTTTTTCTGGGTATATTTTGTACCATATATGGTTTGGTTTTTTTTGTTCAAATTTACCTTTTAATAAGATATTAAAAGGTCAAGATATCTAATTAGCTAAATATTTATATACATATATAAGTGCAGCTGTATTTGTACATGTATGGGTCTATGAATTCATAGATAGATATTCTGTATTTAAGTGATAATATACACAACTCTGTGGATATCTATATAGTTCATTAAATGCACTATTTGTTAGGTTTAAATGCTGTATCCAAATATAACCGTAGTTTAATATAATTGATATCTAATCACTTCTAATATTTTAAATGTACAAAAGATATTAATTTAGATAATCAATTAACCTCTTCATTACAATGCCATACATGTATGGGCTCCCAATGTAATGCATTGGCAACAATTCCCATGCATACCCGGGCTGCCTTTAAATAATTTCTGCTTTTCTTGAAGCTTCATGAGTGAGGGTAGCCACGAAAGTAAAAAAAAAAAAAAAAAGAAGAAGATAATGTCTATAAGTAGCTTTATATTTGCTCTTTTCTCAACTCATTATCACCTACAGATGTTCTTATATTATACAGGTCTTCAAAGTATGGCTAGAAACATTTTGCTCCAACTCAACCTGTGCTTTACCTTGGACAGAATGTTACCACATTTGTGTACATACTCATGATATGTCCTTTTCATGTGGAGACTGGATTTAAGGATTTGGTAGGTCAGTTTATCATTAAGTTGTTAAATTACTAAAATCAATTTCTTCAGGTGAGTTCTTATGTGTTTGATTCGCCAACAAGAGAATCTTTTTCTGCATTTCGTTTTTTCTTTTTTAATATACCCATCTTAATCAGATTCTGCCTACTGCAGTTTAGAAGGAGATACTGTCTTGGGATTCCTCCTGTCTGTCTTCTTGGCACCTCCAGTCTCTGATCTGTGATTGGCTAGATGTCAGTGACATGCGACTAGTTGCCCTCCTGATTGACCCTGCACATGAATATGCACAATATCACCGTCCAAAGTGATGACAGACCCACTGGGCATTATGGCGCAGTTAGTTACAAAGCAGAATTCCCCTGAAGTGGCTGCTGCAGAGAAGAAAATGCATGTGATAAGTCAATGTCTACCTGGAATAAACTGCTGGATCCAAGTGAAAAGCTTTCTGGGTTAAAGACCATTTATAGTAGGAGGGTGGTCTGCAAAAGCCAGGTCACTTCCCACCACGGACCAAAGATATGTAAAATTGTGAGACACAAAAGTATCAGTCATAAAAAGGAGAATCCATACAACATAAAAGAAGCATGTGACCTCAGCTTTCAACTTGATGTCGGTTCTTCTGCTAATTGAAAGGAAGAAACCACTCAGAGAGGTGTGTTTAAACCCTGCACAGAGAGTTCATAGAGCACTATTCTACACCTTGTGACAAGCACTTCTTGCACAGACCCACAATGAGGATACCCATGACACAGGACATAAAGTCCTATCGTGGCACTGTCATGGGCAATCTGAAACATGTGGTCACCTTAAGTCCCAGACTGGCTAGGAATTCCAAAAACATGAGGTAAATGTTCGCAATAACAGTGATAGCTGGTCGTATAAGAACAACAAATGTTACTGAATAGGAGACATTTTTAACGTATGCCTATATTTCAAGATTTTAAAGCAAACTACGAACAAAAAGTGTAGCATGCCACAAATGTCTTAAAGGATAAGTCGTCATGTCCTTTGCCCTCATTTATATCCAAGTGCTATATTGTTTCTGTTAACGTCTGGCATGGCCTTAAGGTGTAATTTGCCATTTCCAGCATTTGGAAGAGGACAAGTCACTAATCTATTTTCGGGAAACAATACAAACAAAATTTATGGCGTTCCTTTCTATTAGTTTCTCCTCAGTAAGGTAATAACACAATGCCTTTCAGCTCTCGGGAGCAGGAAGAGTTATGAGTTATGCACACGAAGCAGAGACAGGTTTGTGACCTAACAGTTTAATCCATATTACTGCCTTACTTACAAGGAAGATAATATTTGACAGAAAGTTTTCTTTTACCGTTAATAGATAAAAGAAGCATTTAAGGAAATCTGACTTTATTCTTTTACATGAAAGTCACAGTCATAGTTTCGTATTTTATACATTTTTACTGCTAATTTTTTGCCAACCTACCGGCAATCAATACAGCATTTGATTAAGAGAGCTGCTGGAAAACTTATCAGTGCAAACTAGATGAGGTTGGGTGAGGTCAAATGTCTAGTGTGGATTTAAAGTGCTTCTGCAAAACATACCTTGGTTATTAGACCATTGAATAGGAAGTCTTTGGAGTTCACTTCAAATATTATTAAAGCTGAACACTCATTAAAGATTAAAATAAAAATTGTAATTGTATACATTTGAAATAAACAAGTGTGGCCAAGAATAAATTAAATATTTGCAAACGGAAGACAGTGTACTAAATGTTTATAGCCCATGCCCTGATTTACATGCACTTCCTGCTTAACAAGGATTAACCATAACCCTAAAATAGAAGTAAAAAATAAAATGTGGTGTAGAACACACCACATTTTATTTTTTACTTCTATTTTAGGGTTATGGTTAATCCTTGTCAGGGCTTTTCATTAGCACAATACGGGTCATCTAGAATTTACATGGTTGACTAGAAGGTCAAATAAGGACCTTTATACCACAAAAGCTAATTCAGAGGATGTCTATGACAAAAATGAAGAAACCACTGTGGTACTCTTCAGAGGTGGCCATAATAGTAAAAAATAAAAAGCTAGCATTTAGTAATTCTAAAAATACTCAGAGTGAGGAAGATAGAAAGATCTATAAGAGTAGGCAAAAAGAGGCAAAACAAGCTATAAGAGCTTCCAAAACACACAGAAGAGAATATAGCAGAATATAGCAGTCAGTGAAAAGGGAGGATAAAACATTTTTTCGATACATAAATGAGAAAAGGAGAGTAAAACAAAGATTAGTTAGATTAAAAACAAAAGAAGGATGTTATGTAGAAGAGGATAAAGGCTTAGCAGACTGCCTTAATGAATATTTTTGTTCAGTTTTTACAAATGAAAATGAGGGTAAGGGACCTCATTTAGGGAAAAAGACTAATGAGTCTTTTGATGCATGTAAGTTTACAGGGGAAGAGGTTTTACTTCAGCTGTCTAAAGTAAAGACAAATAAGTCAATGGGATCTGATGGGATACATCCAAAGTTATTAAAAGAACTTAGTGGTGTACTAGCAAAACCATTAACAGATTTATTTAACCAATCATTGTTAACAGGAGTAGTTCCAGAAGATTAAAAATTAGCAAATGTTGTGCCCATTCACAAGAAAGGTAGTAGGGAGGAGGCGGGCAACTATAGACCAGTAAGTCTTACTTCAATAGTGGGGAAAATAATGGAAACCTTGTTAAAGAATAGGATTGTTGAACATCTAAAGTCGCTTGGATTGCAAGATCAGAGACAACATGGGTTTACTTCCGGGAGATCATGCCAAACTTATCTTATTGATTTTTTTGATTGAGTGACTAAAATAATAGGTCAGGGTGGTGCAGTAGACATTGCTTACCTAGATTTCAGTAAGGCTTTTGACACTGTCGCACATAGAAGGCTTATCAATAAACTGAAATCTTTAAGTTTGGATTTCAATATTGTTGAATGGATTAGACAATGGCTGAGTGACAGGCAACAGAGGGTTGTAATTAATGGAGTATATTCAATGCAAGGTCTTGTTACTAGTGGGGTACTTAAGGGATCTGTATTTGGACCCATTCTCTTTAATATTTGTATTAGCGATATTGCAGAAGGTCTTGTTGGCAAAGTATGTCTTTTTGCTGATGATTTGCAGCAGGGTTGATGTTCATGGAGGGAAAAGCCAAATGGCAAATGATTTAGCTAAACTAGAAAAATGGTCAGAGCAGTGGCAACTGACATTTAATGTGGACAAGTGCAAGATTATGCACCTTGGGCGTAAAAACCCAAAAGCAGAATATAGACTATTTGGTACAGCCCTAAACTCAACATCTGAGGAAAGGGATTTAGGAGTAATAATTTCAGAGGACTTGAAGGTAGGTAGGCAATGCAATAGAGCAGCAGGAAATGCTAGCAGAATGCTTGGTTGCATAGGGAGAGGTATTGGCAGTAGAAAGAGGGAAGTGCTCATGCCATTGTACAGAGCACTGGTGAGACCTCACTTGGAGTATTGTACGCAGTACTGGAGACCGTATCTCCAAAAGGATATTGATACTTTGGAGAGAGTTCAGAGAAGGGCTACTAAACTGGTTCATGGGTTGAAGGATAAAACTTACCAGGAAAGATTAAAGCATCTTAACATGTATAGCTTGGAGGACGTAACAGGGGGGGATATGATAGAAACATTTAAATACATAAAGGGAATCAACACAGTAAAGGAAGAAAGTATATTTAAAAGAAGAAAAACTACCACAACTAGAGGACATAGTCTTAAATTAGAGGGGCAACAATTTAAAAGTAATATCGGGAAGTATTACTTTACTGAGAGGGTAGTGAATGTATGGAAAAGCCTTCCAGCAGAAGTAAGAGAAGTAAAAACAGTGAAGGAGTTTAAGCATGCGTGGGATAGACACAAGACCGGGAACTGGGGACTAATAAAGGTATTTAGAAAAATTGGGCAGACTAGATGGACCGAATGTTTCTTATCTCCCGAAACATTCTATGTTTCTATGTTTCTAAAGTCAAGCACTAGACATAATATAGTTATACGCACTAGAGGATGTAAGTGGTTATCACTCGTAATTAAATAGGTTGTTTTCATGTTTTGTCTCACGGAACATTAGAGTTTTCCACAGTGGGGAGTGATGAGATTAATTCAAGATTTAAATTTTTACAATACTGCCAAAAGAGGGATGGGCAGCCATCAGAGTACCCTTTACACACCTGTATCAGTGCTCCTACATTCTAGAATTGGTGCTTGTGAGTGTGGAATGTAAAGTGTTTTATCTCAAGTATCTATGCTTTCTGTGATATATTACACCATATGAAGTTTTATTACTTATAACTTTCCAGTGCAATAATATCACGTAAGAATTTAGCTTTTTATTGGCACTTGACATTGTGTGCAGCAGATTTACTGATCACCATACAGTACACTGTTATGTGTTCTGATTGAGCACAAATTAAGTTTATAGAAAACACAAGTATTTTTGCAATTTCCTTTTATTAGTGTCTGTTTCCCTAGAACACAGGCACCGCTCTGCTTTTCTTATTATTAGTTGCAGAGTTTTCACACATTTTCGCTGTCATTGAACTTTATGTCACTGATATATTTTTTTAAGTGAATTATCACATATTCTTTTTTTGGGACTGAGTTTGGTCACTATTTAATTGGTTCATATTATTTATAGACTATATACACTGTGCGCTGGGTATTTGTTTGCTGTGGGGGGTTCTGTGACTGATTAAGGCCGGGAGACAAAGCAGATCTAACACTTGGTTTCTCACTGCCCAAGATAATTATTTGCAATATTATTTTCTTAGAAGCATTAGAAAATCAAGTTTCATGCCAAGCAAAAAAACAACCCATCTCCATTTCACTTTCTGAAAGGCATAAAAGTTCAATGTACCTTTTCTTGAGTTAGTCTTTGAAGATGAATTCCAGATGATAACATTATTGCAAACATGGTCAACATGTATTGTTGGACTTTGGCTATTCCAGTCACTAGGGTGTTTATCACGGACAAAAGGCCTACTTTTTCAATGACACTCTGGAAGGCAGTAGGGGAGTGACGCGTAATCCTGCATAAAGCCTTGAAATGAAAAAAAAAAATTAATTATGTTAGGCCCTAATGTTGTCTTTTAACACAAACTTCCATGTTTCAAATCTATCTTGTGTATTAAACTAACTCAATGCAAAGAGACTCTCAGGCTTAAATCCAAAGAACAAAGGGGATCTTTGTTAAGTTCCTTTTTATTTATTTTTCCTTCAACATTTATCTTCAGAATATATTTACTAAAGACCAAAAGATAAGTCTTTTGTGTGTTTTTAGTACACCATCACGGGTCGTATTTTTGATCTTGGTTGGTATACTTTAAGGTGGCTGTACTAGAGTGGTTTTACTGCAGCTATATTAACTAATAATGTGTTTCCTTTGTAACAAAGGGGATCTATTTAGAGTTTCCTCTATTGATTATATATACAAATAATTTTATCTCACAACATTAGCAGCAAGTGACAGCTGGTGACAAATTGAGCCAGCATGTCTAATTGTGAAGCATGGTTGCTGCAGGTCAAAGGATAATATGTCATACATTATCGGGACACTACCATTTTAACTTGTGCTAGTACAATAGAAGTACAGTATCTCATTTCACTGTATTTAGCCTTGAATTCTTTGTCTCACATAATTATGCAGAAAACAAAAATGCATTGAATATTAGAACTAAATTGGTAAAGTAAAAACATAGTGAGACTAAAGACAGACCTTTGTTATAATATTGCAACTGCATGTTTTATAAATAAAAATGACCAGTAATAATAGTGATAAGTAAGCATCAAAGTGTAACATAACAAATCTGTTTGCTCGTAGTATGGATTTGTTATGTTTATTTATTTGCTCTGGAAGTATTGATTTTCCAATGTTTACATTTCTGAGCAAGTTGCCTACAGCCATTTCTTTGGGGTCACTTCAAATGTTGGTGTTTCCCATGCAGGACTGTTTTGCCTCAAAAAATATTTATATGGGTTTAGATGGATAAATGACTATGCTCACTTCTGGTTGGGAACAATTAATCACAATCTTTTTAAATTATTTTCAGAGTTTGGAGGTAGTCGTGGAATACCTGCAGTTTCTACAAAGCTAAATTTTTCATATACAATAGCATTTGCAAAAATAAAATATGCATTTTAAAGGGTCTTATTATCAACTTTAATTTGCATTTTTTTTTTTTTTTAAACTCTGTATAATCGAACTTACCGATATGGCTGTAATACGGAGGGCATCAACTGTGGAATGGGTAAAAAGATACCACAATGCAGGTCCAATTTCTCCAGTAATGAATCCCTGCACATGAGGAGTAATTGTTGTGCACACATTTTCAACTATTTTTGCCGTCAAATGATGTATAACAGGCTCTTCCTATGAAGACAGAAAAATAAATTAAGCATTAATACTTCCAATATACAGTACGACAGTGACTTGCAATACACCAAACTCAGTCCTAATACAGGTAAATGATAACACATTATAAGGAAGCTGTGTAACAAACACAGTGATATTCAGAGGAGTTTCAGCCTCTGGACGAAGCAAGACATGCTTAGAGAATCCTAATTGTAAGGTAAATATAGAGTTCCATCCAAAGGGTCCCAAACCAACAGTAAGCATTAGGCCCATACTTTATTTACATACATTTTTTATTTATTTATAGTTACTTTACACTGGCACTCAAGGGGTAAATGTTTTCATCTTCTAAGGCTTTTCAAAAGGTTTCTTGTCTGCAACAACCGTAAAAAGCACACAACATTTGACTCTGAATGTGACATTTTAATTGCCATGCTCCTGAGTTGTCAAAAGAGATATACAAAAGGTATATGAAACTTGTTTTTTTTGTAATTCATATGTGTATGGTGCTCTTTGTAGGATTTCAAATATAGATTCTTATAAAGAAAATGTATATGGAAAACAAACCAAATTGCATTATTCAGCTATTATGGGATAGCCCATGCCATGCATCGCAAAAACGGTTTATTATAAAAAAAAAAAATTATATTTACTGTTTATTGAGAAAGATACAATTCTGAAATATCATATTATTATCATCCTGGATAAGACACTAGTATCATATATAACATTTATGTGAATATATTGTTTTGACGTCTTCACATTGTCAGGGAAAATAAGACATTCTGAATGACTAGATGCCACTAAAGATAGCCAATAGCCATTCATAAAAACAGTATCTCCCAAATTAGTTTTACAAGGTGATAATATGACATATACTTAAACTATTTCTGAAAAAATACATGGTAACCGTATAAGAAAAACTATAAACACACTAATATAGAAATAACACATAATAATAGTAATAATAATAATACATGTATTGAGCCCAATACACCAATAAACAACAAACTATTACTAACCAGTACAAACAAAGTAGTTACAAGCCTGAGAAAGCTGTAGCAGGGTTGTAAAATATTGGCTTTTCCTGAATCAGCAGACAACACACAATCAGTAGCACCTATACTGTGAGCAATATAGTGACTTCTATCCACACAATCCTAGTGTATCAGAGTAACCAGCACTATTGCAGAACCAGAATCTATTAAAACACATTATTACACCAGATTTCTAACATTACCTAAGGACAATAAATATCAGTGTAACATTGTATAATCTAGACTACTAATTTAGATTGTATGCTTTATTTAAATTATGGAGTTTCGGTCTAATAGCAAAGCACTTCTAATCTCTACATGTGAAAAACATATATTATTCTAGGTTAATATTTGGTTACAGCATTCAAAAATAAGACATAGTGAATCTAATAAATTCAATAGATATAAACCAACCAATATGTGTATATTATAGTTACTTGAGGAATAGGATCTTTTATGCATAACCCCAACACATGCACAAATATCTATTCCCGACACCCATATGCCTATATATATATATATATATATATATATATATATATATATATATATATATATATATATATATATATATTATTTATTTATTTATTTTTTTTTCCACATATACATGTATGTATTAGAATGTGATGTTCCTTTATTCATTCAATTAAACTGGACTTTGGTATTTCCAATCACAGGTGTTATATAAGGTAAGGAATTGGGCTCATTTTGTGAGAATAGTACAAGGAATTATGCCCCATATAATGGCACAAGAAAGGGAAAAGGAATATAAACATTAGAACTATGTAGAGAGGTTAAATTGGAGATTAAATTTACATTTCTATATAAAACTCATGTATTTCTAATTATAAACTGTTATATCTAAATCCTATTAAAGCTGTATTAATTTTGTATACTAATTGGTTAATCTAACAATATGTTGCTATAAAATAAGTATTTTGTTTGAAAGAAAATAATACTATTTCTTTAAATAATATGTAAATTCTAATTAAAGAAGACATGATTCTGGAAAAAAAAAACTGCTTCATTACTTTTTTTTGTGCAAAAATCTCAGATAATAAGGCAGTTCATTGCCATCAAAGGAGGCATTAAAAACTGTGGTAAATGTGATTGTATTTTATATTGTTTATTTGATTGCATATTTATAATTGTAATATCGCACTTATGTATTCCTTTATTGCTCAGAAAAATCTCAAAATAAAGACTGAAAAGAATGCGGCCATGTAATGTTTTAGAGCAGTTACTCTGCCTTTTACAAGTGCTTTCCATCGTGACTGCAATTCCTTTCTTCTTTAATAAGCTCTGTATTATATTCTGATTAAATGGCATATAAAGTCTACAGACTGTGTTCTGATTTACTGTTGCTCATTTGTACAAGTGTCTTGTTTATTGCTATTGAAACCCAAAATATGGTTTGTCTCTTTCATCCAGTTATTGATTAGTTTGTATTTCTAAAGATCTGCATAATTGGCAGTGCAATTAAATAAAATGGAAGACATACACAGATTAAATGTTATGATGCAAGCAACTACTATATGCACTGCACTGAAAAAAATATTATAATTAATTTCTATATATCAATTAGAGTGGTATAATTACAGCATAAGACATGTAGTAAGAACTAAAGAAAAACACAATGCTTCACTACGTTTGAAACTATAAAACATGAGATTACATTTCTACAGCGTACAATACACGCCAATTGTGTTCACACAGTATATCCAGCTGCAATGGAAAATGATACACGTGTTACTATGTCTCTGAGCCGGCTCAGAATCATGGGAGTTAAAGTCTGTACTAAACCTTGTGAATATTTGACTAAAACTAAAGTGCCAGGGCTTACCACCCCTAGAGCCTATATTTTATAATTAGGATATTTTTTTTTAGAGCCCAAATAGAGACTTATGGTGTTTTGTTTTAGCAGCAAGTGATATGCAATTAGGTTGTTGACTAATCATAATACAAAGCTGCTAGGGTTTATTAACATTTCAATGACCAAAGGCAACATTTTTAATGTGTGGTTAAAACATATGGATATTGGCAGGCTGCCAATATGAGGCCCATTTGACAGCAGGTGCGGCTAACCAGACATATTCTTATTACCCCTAGAAATGTATGGTTTTGTTTGAATATGGTTGATTCAAATCGTTTTTGGACTGCTTTTGTATAATTGCTAAACAACTAAATGTGGCTAACAATGTGGGCCACTTCATGTAACGTGGATGTACTTGACTTAGACAGCGAATAAGTTATTTCACTTACACAAATACTGATAACATTAGAATTCAAATAAAGTATAGGTATAAGTGTGTATTCTTACATTTCTATCATCAGTTAGAATGTGTAAGTCTCCCCCATAGACATTCTCTTTTCAATATCTCCACTTGTACAGCATCAGTCCTGATTATATCAAGTGCCTTGGACTCCAGATGGTACTAGCGTAAAGATCTTGAGTGTCCCTCTGATTTATAACAATGACAGAGCATATAAATTTGTCTCTATATTTAATGCATACCATGTCTTGTATGAACAGATACTCATTTTGCTTATGTTACAACACTGTGTAATTAGCTTAATACTACAGTTACTGTGGCTATGATATCAAGCTTGGAAGCCGTTGGGAATATGTGATTGCATAACGTAGACCATGGTGAACTACCAGTGCGATTGCAAGAATCTAGTTGCCAGCACTGAATGCTAGATCTTTTAGGGCCTTTTTAGGGACATATGATTTAAAAAAAAAAATAACATAACATATACACAAAACTTGTATATTTGAACATATCACATATCAGTATGTAAGATAATTTAACTGTAAAAAATATTCTGTTGAAAGGTTGTTGACCTGGAAGACAACATTACTCCCAGTGAACAAATTAAACTGCAGATAAAGTATATATGTTCCAGCCTAATTAGCAGCAAGATATGCTTGGGTAGTCTCTGCTCTAGGTCAAGCAATCAGTGGTGTTATCGGCTGAACGGATTGTTCCTTAAGTTTTAATTAAAAGAGACTTAAAGTGGCATTAAACAGTTTGACCATTTGAACTTTTGCATTTTTAATAGAAGTAAAAGTTACAAATATTGTGGCACTTCTCCTGTATAATAATAAATTGCGATGGACACTAAACACCATATTTCACACAGAAGATCTTTTTCAAGTCTTCTTGGCCTTTAAGATTGAATGGAGTATCCATCGTGATTTGTTATTGGATTGCTTAGGTATTGGGTCGAGTCCCCCTTTCTCTATGAATCCGCACTTTAATTCTTCTGCTGTGTAACCCTGTTGTAAATCTTTCATTGAGTGGTCAGCCAATAAGAATACGTGCACACAGCAGCCCACAAATGGTGTTATATATAAAGTGCTTTAAGAAAGTAAAATTATTAGGTCAAGACTTCTACCTTATCGCTGGTAAATGTCAAACTTATTTCTTCTACTGCTAATACTTCAAGCGTACCTGGGACAGCTAGTTCTCTACCACTTCCAGAGAAAAGAGTCTTTTTTTTTTGTGGTTCAATCCAGTCTTCAGGAATCTATGTCTCATGCTATATCTAAGGCCATGGGAGTTGCTGTGAGTACAACAGATTGCTGAATCCCTAGATCAATCATTTAAACAATAAACGATATATGTTGAGTATCCCTTGTCCGTAATGCTAAGGACCAGAAGTATTTTGGATAACTGATAATTTTGGTTAACAGATTATTTTCAAAAATAAGACACAGAAAAGCCTTTCCGCACTCATGAAATACAGTGGAATCAATGCAAATACTGTACAGAGCAAATAAATCACTTTTACTATGTCAGAATAGACTTACAAATCTGCCACTCAGACTTGACAATCTTTGTGAGATTTTGTGCAAAAATTTATAAAAGTATTTGGTTTTTCGGGATCTATGGATAAGGGATACTAAACCTGTATATCATTTTTTAACTGTAAAAAAACCGAAACAAATTATAATGACAGGCACAAATGTAGATTTGGCTTAGTCACCAACATTGTTCATGATAAATATTTTATTAACTGTGAAAAAAATGGGGTCCTTGTGTCTATCCCTATGCTAGACTCAAAAATGATTGTGGAGAAAACTCTAAGTTAGTATAAAGTGACGTTTATTTTGATACAAATAGTCAATATAATAAGAAAACAATAGATAGTTCAATGCATTTTGTATTGTGAGGGTTTAGCCTGAATAGCATTTGAGTGGCTATTCGGTTAACTCATCAACTACAATAGTGACGCTTAGAGAAATCATGTAAAATTTAAGTGGTGTACAGATGAAAATGTAAGTATTCTGCAGGGCTGCATTAAATCCAATGCTACATTTAAGGTTAATTTTTGTGTGTGATTTTCTGAAAAGTGAAATGTATTCATTGTATTGTACCTTAGCTCTTTTTTCTAAAAGAAAACACAAACTATCACAAAATGGTCAACATCATCAATTAGAGCAGCATCCCCTATTATTTGTTCATTCTTTATTTTCATGGCACTTTACAGCGAAATAGAGTTGCAATTACGTGCATCCAGCTGGGAAAAGGAAAACTAGACAGCTATGCCTATAAGAACACTGACAGGAACTGAAGTGCTAACCTGACACAACATTTGATTGAATACTTTGGACCGTTTTCCCTTTTTCAACTTCATTCTGGGGTTTTTTAAGTCTCTATTTAATCAACTCCTAGAGTTGGTAAAAGATGATGATGCAACATGTAAAGTTGCCATATCTCATTATTTTCTGTTAACTACAAAATAATAAATTCTTCAAGCATTGACCAACACTAGTTTAAAATAAACCAAAGTGTGAATAATAAGCCAGCAACTGATATGGTAACAATTCTGACACATAAAAAGAGTTATAAGCTAATCTGGCTTTCCTGTGCCTCCCAATAGTGCTGTCAGGTGAAGGGTTGCCGTTCCAATTTAGAAATGTTCAGGACACTTTATTTCTGCTTTTGCAAGCACAGCAACAACACTCCTAATAATGTTACTATATATGAGGAGAAGGTATAAAAAGTACCTTATAGGAAAGCATTGGGTCTAAAACTGCCTAATATGATAGCTATTTCATAATTGTCATAAAACATTTTTTTTTATAATTTTTTATTGATTCCATGCAAAAAAAAAAAATATAAACAACCCAATACATTTATAAAACATAGTTATGTATAACATACTTAATAAAAGAAAGAGAAAATGATTCATACATGTAAAAAACAGCCACGGGAGGGACCAGGACCCCACTACTCGTAGTGTGTTTAGGTTTAGTTTTTTTTTTAATCAATATGTCATATGCCCTAGGTTCTACCCAGAACCTTTTAGATTCAGTCATAAATGTACCCCAGTAAACCCTCTGATATCCAGGGCCGATCCTGGGCGGGTGCACGGGGTGCACCGCGGCCAGGCGCTGAGTAGCTACTGAGCTGCTAGCACTTCCTCCTTGAGGTCTGGCCCGCAGGCAAGCGCCTGCGTTAACCACACCTCAGCACAACGGGTGCAAGCTCTGCCCCGTCGCACTCTCAGATCGGCTGCGTGCCAGATGTCACTTGACATCCGGCAGAAGAAACTGGATGGCCACTGCAGACACCGTCGAAATGTCCTCCTCCCTGCAAATTGAGGTAACTAAGCAGGGAGGGGGACCAAAAGTCTAACTTTTATTTTGTGTGTAAATTTTTTTAAATTTAAATAGAAGAAATAAGTGTTACTCAATGTTTCAGTGTGTGTGTGTGTTTCAATATGTGTGTGTATGTTTGTGTGTGTGTTTCAATGTGTGTGTGTGTTTCAATATGTGTAAGTGTGTGTGTGTGTATGTTTCAATGTGTATAAGTGTGTGTGTTTCAATGTGTGTAAGTGTGGTTCAGTGTGTGTGTGGTTCAGTGTGTGTGTGGTTCAATGTGTCTGTGTGTGTAAGGATAATCAGTGTAAGTGTGTGTTTTCTTTATGTGTAAGGGTGTGTGTTACGGTCTGTGTAAGTGTGTCTTAAATGTGTAAGGGTGTCTGTGCAAGTGTGACAATGTGTATAAGGGTGGCTGTGTAAGTGTACGTTTGTGTGACTGTGTGTATTTGTATGTGTAACTGTGTGTGTTTTAACTGTGTCTGTGTAAGTGTGTGTGTATTTATGTGATTACAAAAATAAATAAAATCTGTATGAATGAAAAGCTATCTAGTATTGTGAACGACAAATACAAGATATTTCTGAAAATATGGAGAGAGTGAGACAGACACCGTGGCAGTGGAGGAGAGACATGCAGAAAAGAGACCACCATTGGGAACAGAAAGACAGACATGGAAAAAGATATGGGGTATAAGTGCAGAGAGAGAGACCGACATAGGGTATGAGTGGAGAGAGAGACATAAATGATTGTATGGGTAGAGAGACACAGACATGAGGGTATGGGGAGAGAGAGAGACATAAATGAGGGTATAGGGAGAGATAGACATCCATGATTGTATGGGGAGAGAGAGACAGACATGAGGGTATGGGGAGAGAGAGAGAGACAAACATGAGGGTATGGAGAGAGAGAAATGTATGAGGGAATTGGGATAGAGAGAAATACATGAGGATATGGGGAGAGAGAGAGAGTGAAAAATACATGAGGGTATGGGGAGAGAGAGAGAAATACATGAGGGTGTGGGGAGAGAGAGAGAGAGATACATGAGGGTATGGGGAGAGAAAGAGACAGACATGAGGGTATGGGGAGAGAGAGAAATGTATGAGGGTATGGTGGGAGAGAGAGACAGACATGAGGATATGGGGAGAGAGAGAAATACATGAGGGTATGGGGGGGGAGAGAAATACATGAGGGTATGGGGGGGGAGAGAGAGAGGAATAGACCTGAGGGGTATGTGTAGAGAGGGATAGACATGGGGGTACGGGAAGAGAGAGACACGTTGTGGTGGAATTTTGTTATTGCTCCTTTCCAGTGATGCTCAGCCAGACTAATGGGAGACTTTGGCTGGTTGGGCATCATGGGAACAGTAGTTAAAACTCACTCTGGCCAGCGAAACAGATCCCATATTGCTAGCTGAGCATCATAGAAATAAATAAAACCACTACACAGTGGCCAAATATATTTATGTTTATTTAAAATTAAAGTTTGTGTTGGTCCTTTACATCAAAATAAAGTTGGTGTTGCCCCCCCTCCAAATATTGAAATGAGCATGTCTGGAACAGACTTGTATAAAGGGGAGGAGTTAATAACATAGCCATGCCCACCTAGAGCGCCCCCAAAAAAACCTGCTCCCAGGCGCCTGTGACCCTAGGATCGGCCCTGCTGATATCATTGCTTCAGACATTATAGCAAGGGGCCCTACCAAGATCATGTAATGGAGTGGAGACGGCAGACATCCCTAACATGTACCATTATGTAATATGAACCAATCAGCACCAAGTATTTACCACTATCCTGGCCAAAAGACTACTATTCAAAGACATGATTGTGTCATACATCCAGCCCTCTATACCAAAAGCCTTAAAGGCCTGCTTACCATTTCAAAGGCCTTCCTAGCATCTAATGACATTCCTTTCATGAACACTGTCCAGAATATTGATAAGCCTCCTTGTATTGCTGAATGTCTCTCATCCAGGCACAAAGCATGTATGGTTGGGATGTATTATTGTAGATAACCTTTTTTAATGTTTCTGAAAACTACTTAATAGTTACATCTTTAAGGGAGATTGGGCGATAGTGATGTCAGTGTTGATTTTGCAATTCAAAATTGGAAAAATATTAGCTTTGACCATCTCACCTGGGCATCCTCCCTATAAATAATATCATTAACTGTATTTGTTAAATTGTCCAATATGTTAACCTTAAAGGTTTTATTTAAAAAAAAGTTACTTAAAGTGTCCACCCCCGATGTTTTGTATTTAACCCATCTGTTTATTGCTCTACTGAGTTCCACCCTTTCTCCTGGTTTAAGATCTTCTTTTGGTCCTCTGATAGATTAAGAGTCTTTGACTTACTTAGATAATCTAGTATGACCTCTTCATTACCCTCTAGCATTATTTTATTTATTTTTTTCTTCTTTTTCACCTTTATCCACCGGTGTCACATAAACTTTATTGCCATCAGTTATTCTATTATTTTCTATTTTTCTTAGAGCAATGTTAGAACATTTTTAGCTGGGTATAATCCTTTTCCAAACAATGGTTTACTGTTCAGATGTCAAACAAACTAGCTTTTTCCACAATGTCAGAATTTTTTTAGCTTGTCTTAACACTTTCATATCTACAGTGATTTTATTACAGTTTTCTTGTCCACATTCAGCCAACACAAACTTAGTCTTCTGTCATAATGTCACCTTCCGCTTCAACTTTTAACCAGGGAAGCAAACCTAAACCACTGTAAACCACGTATCCCCTATTTTACGAACAAGTACAATGTACCTCCCTTCCTTATCACATTCTTGATATTTCACTTTGATTTGCAAATTGTGAGAGAATAGCACAGCTACCCTATCTTTCTCCCCAGATCTACACACTGAATATTAAACCAAAAGATCTCAAAAAATATAATATAGCCCTTCCATCAGATTCTGTAATGATACTGATCTTTAACAGGGTTTGGAGACTAGCAATCTGATCAGCAATGGTCTTCTGCCAGAAGCAGCCACTCATCGTAGTCCAGGTGGTTTAGCCACGGAGCTTTGAGTGACAATTTGGTCTTTAGCCGAGCTGAGAGGCTGGAACAAAAAGTAAAAGGTTAGTCAAGCAAGCCGTGGTCAGTAGGTGGGAGAAGGCAGTGTATTCAGAGGGCCCAAAATCAGGAGAGGGTAAATAGAGATCAGTAGCAGGCTTAATTATAATGCACACAGGAACCACGATAATCTGGCAAAGGTATAGTGACAGGAAGTAGATTTTATAAACAGAGAGTCAGCACATGACCAGACACAGCTGAGGAGAGTTGACAATGATAACAAGGCTTGTAGATTCATGGTTGTGATGATAGGGAACCCTAGAGCAGCCTCTCCCCTAGGTGTATCGTCCTGGAGCAGAACGCTGCTGAGATCGGGATCAAGTCAGTGACTATATCTCCCCCAGGATGCTGGTCTCAGTAGTGGAACTTTGCCAAGTGAGGCTGAAGGGGCATTAGCTGGTAGCAAACTATGACCAAAGCCAAGGCAGTCCTCTACCCACTGGAGAGGGAGGCAGGTATCGACCTCTCTGCTTCCAAGTGCAGCCTTTACAAAGGCTGCCAAGTAATAAGCTCAATGCTGACAGATCTGAAGACTCTGCAGCAGGAATGGACACACACCAGTATAGGAGTGGAACACTATAGGATTTGAAAACAGCACACATATTTATACACAAACAAATATGACTTCAACCAAGGTGGAGGCACAGGTGGCACATGGTAAGCCTCAAACAATAGAGAGACTCATTTAAAACAAGTAATTAGATACAGTAGGATATAACATAATCACATCTTTAAATGCAGAAACTTAATGAACAACACGTAACAGTAGGACATACATTGGGGAAAACCTGCCTCACACCTTTCAGGATACAAAAGTGTCAAGTTCAGATACCTCCAGAGTACACTCAGATCCCAAAAAAAGTGCTAGGAACATGGAAGCCAGGATTCAAGTTCAGGTAAAGTCAGTTCCTGATACATTGTTGATATTTCACCACTATTTTCGTATCAGCAGAGAATGTCACAACTACCAAGCCACTTTTCTCCCCAGACCCACATACCCAATATTAACTAAACAAGTCTCTAATTATATTTACAGGTTTTTTTCCTCCAATAGTATTATGCGAGTCCTAATTAGTTGCCCCACATTGCTATGTGTTATATGTACCATAATAGATATCGCTAGGCTATTAGGTTTTATTAATTCAGCATATGAAGAGTTACAATGCTAATGGAGATCACTATAGATGAGGAGCAGGAGAAGACAGATGCAGCTTCCTTGAAGAAGCTGCCAATCTGAGCGCTGGACACAAAAAACCTTTTTATGTAAGCAGATACTTAAGTTTTCTATTAAAAGTTAATACAACTTCCTAAAGTCCAGTTTCCTCTTCAGTCCTACCTGTTGAAAAAGCTTCTGCCGCTTATTAACTCTGCCTATGCCTGTATCTTTGAGCCTGGAACATTAGGCTCGTTTATGTGTGAGTTGAGTAATAAGGGGGGGGGGGGGTTATCATAGTGTATTGTATACAATGAAAAAGCCTGCACTATGTTTTAAAAAAAAATTCTCTACATGTAATTACCCAATTTGAGAAATTATAGGCGTACCCTCACAATTATTCACTAATACTTGAGGACACACCATTTTGAGCGGTTGCGGCATTTTATCAATAAAAGAAATAGAGCACCATGATCACAAAATGCAAGTATGAGGGACCCCCAGTAAAAATGAGAGGTCTGGTCTGTGTGGACACACCATGGAGGTAGGAGATAGAGTCACGGTACTCAATAGGTGCTATAGGGATTAAAACTGAAAGACACTGGGAGACTAAAAGAAACGGAAGGACTGGTAAACGAAGATTGGTATCAGAGAAAAGATTTATTTTAACTAACCATGCTCTTAGTCCTTTTCAAAGTTATTCTCTAGAGAAGTCTGCTTTCACATGGAGCCATTTATTTGCAGCCAGGATTGACTAGGGATTCACTACTTTAAGTCAAACATTCAATAACCATGTTTGGTTTTATGGTTAGCAAAATTAACAACAGCATAGTTGAGCAAACACTACCTTCATCCAGGTCTATTTGCCACAATAACACCAAAAAGCTGTGGACAATGATGATTTACTATTCTTTGTAACCCAACAACACTGATTATGAAACATTTGACCAGTCCAATTTCTTCCCCCTTTTGAACAATGAGTGCAGATTTACGTAAATGGGAACAGATCTATATTACATGACAGAGCCACAGAAACACTATAAAAGTTGATATTTTGCCCAGACAGCTATACCTTCCAGACCATCCCGAATGAACTGCCCCAGGTTTTCTTTAATACAATGAGGCAGGCCACAGTGAGGATTGTATGGCGTAACACCCAGCCAAGAATAAATCACACGCAAAAAATATAAAAAATAAAAAGACTGATGAATGCATACAATCAACTCATTGCTTTTTTGAGTGCATTCCCTCACTTTGTGTTTTTAATAACAGGGTCTCCATTTCTTAATTGCATTTATACAAATAGCACACAGCCACATGGATGATACCCTACTCGGCCAAGCAATGGATAGAAATGGAGGATAATTCCCTTAACACTCCCTCCTGGAGCTTTACCTTAGCTAAAATCTGTAGTGAGCAGGGCCCTAATCATCTCAGTGACCACTACCATGACACTAATTTAAACCTTACAACTTTCCCATCAACAATGAGCACCATAGTCTACAACCACATGTTCCCACTACGTCTTGATGGCATTTCCAGACACACTTTCCATCTCTCTCTACACTGGCCACCTCTATGAGATAACTGATGACAAGGGTTTATGCCCCCATGTATCACTACCCCCTGACTCTACTCATAGCATTCTCACACGCTTCAGATCTCTACAGCTAAACCCCTACCTCGTTCCATCCCACAGTGCCATAATCTTACAAGAGAACTCACACGTTTCTAAAAAAAAAACAAAAAAACCTGTCAACAAAATTCTATGCCAACCAGAGGCATCTCCATGCTTTACCAATTACTGAAAAACTAAATGGCCAAAACTAATGGGGCAAAATAATCATGCCTACCCAACATTGCTTCTCTTTTTCCACCAATACAGGAGAATATATACAAACCCATCACTCCTTCACAGAATTAACTGTATAACAGGTGCTGTATGACCATACAAGGCCCTATGCGTCACATATGGTGGAACTGAAAAGCTTCTCCAATCCATATGGAATCGACTCACAAGCTACCTCCTGCACCACACCAGTAAACCTGTCTAACAATACAAAAACTCAATCTCTAAGCCTTTAACACTACCACACGCCTAATCCCCTCTTGTTGGAAATCTTCTATCCCTCCTTCATTTAAGGACTCGGTGACTAAGAAGAAATGTCCTCCTTTGAGGAACTCTCATTCATGTCAGCTGAACATCAAGAAAAATCTAGATTCCCCCCCCCCCCTTCCTTACGCCCTGATTTTCCTCCCCATTCCTTACTCTACTTCTTCTCCTGCTCCTTTCTTCCTTGTCCCCTTATCCATCCTCCTCTTTTTACTACTTACAGAAATATTGTTCTGTTGGTTAATCTCGTATACACCTTTGTAAGAAATGTTTACATCACCCTCCTACAGGGTTATTCTTTTAAGGAATGTGTGACAAATGAAGAAAAGAAACAAGTGTATATAAAAATGTACATTGTTACTAAATTGATACGGTTACAGGTTATAACAGGAAATACACAGTGTACACATTATACATAATCAGTTCATAGTCAACATATCCCTCAGTTACATCCCAGAAAGTTACCTCTCAGAGAGATAAAGAACCAGTATGTAATAAATGCAACCCCTTTTGTCACAACTATCTGTAAGTACGTAAGAACTGTAAAAGGTTTGTTCTCACAATCTAAAGAAGTCATCTCTGTAAGTTTGTTTACAACCTATACTGATGTGCAAGTGACCTTCCACTGTGAAACCAAATTATATGCCCACCACATCAAAAGCATATATCTATATATTAAATATAAAATAACAAGGCACCCTATATTTCTTACACCTTGCATACTTCACATCCACTCTTTTGTTATCCCTACAACCTTGCACTGTATATTTTTGGTTCTGTATTATTCATATACATATTAATTGAAGGCCCAGATTCCCTTAAACAGGTATCATATAAAAAGTATATGAAAGATAAGTAAACAATAAGATGTTAAAATTCTATATGATACATAGCAACACTAAATCTGACAAATGTAGAAAATATCAAAACACCCACATGAGTTTAATTTGTTAATGTCCAGCTCTCTCCTAAATCACATTTTGAGTATGCTAGAGAAAAAGCATGTAAAGCAGATTAGTTGGCTCTCTGTTGGCTCTTAGGAGTTAAAGCCCAGGTTAAAAACATATGTAAAAATATTAAACCAATATCTCAGTGTGTAATAATGACAATTATATACTTAGAACATATGGCTATAAATAATATGTAAACGTATGTTTGCTTTTTATACTTGTTTTCTTCAGTAGGACTAATCGGGTAGGGTATTAGCAGGTACGGTACCTACAAAAGTACTGTACAAGTGCTGGGCAATTTTGGTATTATTGAGTAAATATTGCTTCCTTAAAGTTGATGTCTTGTTTAACACATACATTTTGAATAGCTTAGAACAAATATATTCTTGTACTATAGCAGAGGAGTCCAAGTTGTTTACTGTAGAGGACCACTTCACTAGAAATGTATGTGTGCATGGGCCACATAAATTTTTCATTCAGAGAAAATTATATATAATTCACAGTAATGTGCATCTGTGAGCGAGATTTATTTAGCGCTGTGGAGTCTGTGATACACTCACACGCTGCACATTACTTTGAGATTTATAATGTGGAGTGTGTAAATGTAAAGGTTAAGCCCGGTCGATCGGAGCTCCCACCCGCAAGTCTTTTGACCATTGGTCTCAGAGAATGGCGACTGCTCGCCCAGTGGTGCTCATGTAAGGGGTTTAGATATAGGCAGTTATCCCATCGGTTCTGTGTTTAAAGGTTTTAAAAATTTAAAGGGATTATCCTTTGTATTCTGCTAATCCAGTTAAGAGGGCTATTGTTTAATCACAGGTTTTCAAGATGTTTTCATGTATAAAGTGTTCTGTTTAACTGTAATAAAATGTTCTTCTGACTTTATCCTCTATACTTGTGTTGTCAAGTATTTGGGGGGATATTTGGTGTGGGATTATCTTTTCCTGGAGGTTATTGCGGACTATTCACCCAGCTAACGTAGGTACCCAGTCGGAGTACCCGTGGATCCGTTGCAGGAAGGTAGGACTGCTCCTCCACTTAGCTTTAGATGGTGCACTCCTTCCCTCCCTCTGATCCCACGCACAGGGTAGAGGAGGGGTTGTGAGCACCACAGCTACAGCGCTCTGTGTAGGGAACTTTGTACCCCAACGCTGCTTCTTGTGTGGTCAGGAGTTGGAGGTGTGACTACCGCTAAAAAGCTAACGCAGGCCACACCTCGAAGCCCAATGGGCTGCATGTTAGACACCACTGTACCATATAATGCATTATTAACCATTATTACAAACAAAGTACCAAACTAAAATGACAAAAAAAATCTGAAAACATTATTTAAACAAATAATACAAATATCTTCACAACGTCTCTATAAACAAGATGATAAGATATGAAATAATAAATTATATATTATTAATAACTGGTTGCACATCATGTTCAAACCCATAAACAAATAATGATATGTAAACAAAGTTAGCAACCAACATTATTCACAGGTATTTTTTTTAGCAGTAATGTATGGTATATATGCTAAGTTTAGAGCTTAGTAGTAAGACCCTTGAAAAATGCCTCTAATTGTGGAAGTGCTGAGTAGATGATCTCCACTATCCATCTTGTCATGTGCTGGCTTGCATTTCTGTACAATTTTAGAGTGGCAAAATGCCATTGTCACCTAATTGAGTATATTGGAGGCTAGTGCAAGTTGCCCTGCCCCCTTTATTAAACGGGGCAGGAAGTCATCCAAGTGGCTCCCAGCCCCTCCATGTATTAATTCGGCTAGGGGCTGCCCAAGGGTCCCATGGAGCCATTCTGGGGCTAGTGAGAGTCTGCTGGCCCCAAGGGTAAATACTTTTTTTATTGTAATTATTTATTTATTTCAGGAGGCCTATCATGCTGATTTAGGACCACAAACCTGAGTAGACCCTTTAGACTTTGTGATGAGCAATTTAATGATGAGGTCCTTCACTGACCTTGCCATGGACACTTGTGTCCTTGTACGGACACTCTGATTTTCTCTGTCTTTAGGGCTTTTAAAACTGTAATATATAAATCAGTATACAATCTTAACCAGTATTTAAGATTTCATAAAATAGCTTAAAAAGATGTCTTAAGACAACCTGTGCGGAAAACTAAATTGTTGCGTTACGCTTTATTTGGCACATATTAATGTTGCCACATTGATCATAACACGTGAGAGCTCAATCTTGGTCTGTGGCAGGTAGAGTCAAGGTTAAAATGAAGATGTTTTTGTTGAAATTAGACTGTTTTACAAATCTCCTCTGCAACCAGCATGGATGTAGATTTTTCTGACATCCATCTCCAGCTTATCCTAGCCCTACAGACATGTTCATATCCAGGCTTCATGCTCTTCAAATTAGAACATTTACCCATATTTATGAAGTGGCAATGTTTCAATTACATCTGCTTGCCTTCCTTCTGGGCAAAACAAATCATGATTGCCCCTCAGATACAGAAGGATAATGACTGTATGCACTAGTACACATTAAAAAAATGTTTAATTGACAGCAGCAAATATATTCTGGATATACTTTTCACATTGAGCTTATCAGTATTATACTGATATTTTGTGTAGTCAGTGTTAAAAGGATGAATAAATCTCTCTAGGACATCGATAGTTTTAGAGACACTAATTAGGGCTCTTGTAGTGCTTTGAACAGACGTAACACATTTCCAAATGTTCTATAATCTCATACAAAACTTGTAATCAAAGCATTCTGAAGATATATTTAAGTGAATTGAGCAATAGCCAGCTCCCTGTCTTTTTCTTGCAGGATATGGTACAAAATATATAAATACCCCATAAAATAATATATAATAGATTTACTACCCAACTTCTCCCAGGATTTAGATTTAGATTCCTGTTGTTGCTCATCAGTTTAGTGTGCTTCAGTTTCAAAATAATTTGGCGTGTATTCTCATTACTCAGCCTTATAAATAACATTCTGTACTCTCAGAATGTAAACTATGTGATGTTTAGCCTACGCTCCATCATTTTCTATTGGAAGAAGATTATGACATCACTGGTGATTAGGAACAATAACTCATCAACTTTACAGTTTATGTGGTGTCTAATAACCTCAAAACTTAACTAACTCATAGCTCGGGAATGGAACAAAGTAAAGCAGGGGTTGGCAACCTAAGGCCCACAGGCCGCCTTCATCCCACTAGTCGAAATTACATTCATCCGGCCCATCATAGTGGGAAACTCACACTGGCATATTATAACATTATTGGACAACTCACAGTGGCATAATTATTGGACAATTTACAGTGGCATATTATATTGGGCAAATCACAGTGGCATTTTGGGAACCTCACAGTGGCATAAACATTGGCCAAGTCAAAGTGGCATAATTATTGGCCAGATCACAGTGTCATAATATATTGGCCAATTTACAGTGGCATTATATTGGGCAATTTTCATATTATATTGAGAAAATCACAGTGGCATATTGGGCACCTCACAGTAGCATAATTATTGGACAAATCACAATGGCATAATTAATAGGGAAATCAGAGTGGCATAATTAATGGGCAACTCACGGTGGCATATTGTATTGGGCTGTTTACAGTGGCATTTGGCAACTCACAGTGGCATTTTTTTATTGGGCAAATCACCATGGCATAATTACTGGGCAAATCATATTGGCATAATTATTAGGCAAATTACAGTGGCACATTTATTGGACAACTCACAGTGGCATATTGTATAGGGCAATTTCCAGTGGCACATTTATTGGACAACTCACAGTGGCATATTGTATAGGGCAATTTCCAGTGGCATTGGGCAACTCATAGTGGCATAATTATTGGGAAACTCACAGTGGCATTAGGCAACTCACATAAAATTAAGCTTGCCAACCATGTGAAGTTACCTCTAATCATAAATTCACAAAGTCTAAAAGACTTACATTGAGCAGACACTCAAACACAGAGTGACAAACCTGTATCAGGACTGGCTGGGGAATGGAAAAAGCAAACTGAGGAAATATGTGGACCATACTTATATATGAACAAATTAATAAGGTATCACTAATAGTGTGATCCAGTATAAAACAATGTGATCTTCAGTGAAAGGTATTGCACTCACAAATGTATGTACATAATGGGTGGAAGTAAGAACAGGTTTTAATCTGTGGGAACAGACATAGGTATGACCAGATGGATCATAGATTGGACCCCCTCTGGAATCACAATTACAAAGTGAAGAAATAACAGTGAGCATATACAAGTCCCCGAACAATACTCAGCTGGATGAAGTAAACAGCAGGCTCTGTAGGACAAACACATGATAAAAAAAACTCTACGCGTTTCGCTGGAGCAGTAGTCACAGTTCCTCAGGAGCTGGTCCTGCCTATGTCTGTTTTTAAGTTCCTACAGATTAAAGTCTATTCTTAATGCCAGACATTATTTTCCAGATTCCCCCTGTTGGATATTAAAAACCATAAAAATATTAATAAGGTGTATTAATTATGAATCTTTAAAAATATGAAAAATTGATGATTCATATATATGGGTCCGACCAAAAATACCCATATAAAGAATGTGTTATGTATATAGAGAGTTTGGATGACGTTTTTACAAAAGTAAATACAATGCAACAATTATTATTCCAATAATAATTAATTTATTGAATATAAAATAAAGATCAAACGATAAGCAAAATAGCGTAACAACAAAATGCAATATCAATAGCTGTTAATCATAATTTACATGTATGACTTATAACAGAGGTGAATAACATAAAACATGAATTATGCAGCTCTGTGGCTGTATCAACATGCATGTAGTATTATTTACTATGCAATTATATTTCTGACCACAACATGGCCATGTGTTTTATTTAGATACAACCACACCTTCATTGTTAATGATTAGTAGTTAAAATTGATAATGATAGTACACCATAATTACCTACAAATTACCAGCATATACTCTGCCTAGGTAAGGTAATATTACTAAGTCATATAACTACTCAAGGTGGCTAAGTCTTAATCTGCCCAGTAAATTACAATGTATATATTCTAGCTTAGACTTTAAGAATGAGAATCTTGGATCATCCCTGGAGATTAGATATTTCATATTTGGGCAAATAGCTAGACTATAAGAACTTATGGTTGTTGGTAATATCTATAGGATATTCCTCTGGCTTCCTACTGCAGAAAGGATGACAGATAAACACCAGTCTAAAAACATATAGTTCCCAGAAATTGTGGGATTTAAGTTTAATTTACTCAAATATATGCTAATTACATCCATAAAAATTGAGATTATGCTCGAAACAAATTACCACATTTATGCATTACCTGCAGAGGTTGAGATTTCTTCCATTGAAGTTGAGAGATTGAGATTCCTTCCATTGAAGAATTTAGTGATGGGAGTTACTCCTGGGACTTAGCTCAATACTATGTGTATGGAGATGTCTATTGTTACAGTGAACAAGTGCTATTAAAAGCCCCATATTCCTGAGTTCTCCCCAGAAGGAGAGAGACTCAGCCCTTTTCTAAAACATTCCCATCTCTCACCCACTAGTGGCAGCTCTCTCAAAATCAGTCCCCCCAGTATCAACCAAACCTTATCTCAGGCTCACACCCTGTTCTCTCTAACTTTTAGCCAATTAAAAGTGAATGGGTGTGTTTAATTTAAATGAGATGTTGTGATGAAAACACACTAATAAAACAATATTCTAATTAACCCCTTAGTGACAAGACATTTTCACCTTGACTTTCCCTTGGTGACAATGGCTGTTTTGACATTTCTGGGGTGTTTGTGTTTAGCTGCAATTTTCTTCTTTCTCACATACTGTACCCACACAAATTATATGTTGTTTTTATCGTCATAAGAAGTGCTTTCATTAGATACCATTATGTTCATCATATCTTATAATTTACTACAAAAAAAATATGATGAAAAATTAAAAAAAAATACACTTTTTCTAACTTTGACCTAAAATATAATTTACACAAATAAAATCATTAAAAAAGACCCTGTCTAAATAGTTTCTAAATGTTGTCCCGAGTTCAGAAATATGCAGGTTTCCATATTTCTCGGTATTTTTTTGCAAGTTATAGGGCAAAAACCAACCAAGTTTTTTTTCCTCCTATATTGACCTTTTGACCCCAACCCAAAATGTAACCCTAACACTAAATTTAACCCCAACTCTAACCCTTATGTTATCCCTTAATATGTTTTAATTTTAATTTAGTTTAACCCGTCTCTTATGCTAAAAATTTATTAATTTTAACCCTATAGGCTAATCTAACTATATAACATATTTTTAGTTAATTAAATATTTATTTACATTGCTATGCTGCTTAACTACCACTAGGGGCAGTCAAGTAGCATATTCAGAGCGACGGAAGTGAAGTTACTTTCCTTTCCGATGCTCAGACCTGCAGAGGGCATAGCCGGGAGTATGGCTCCCACAATCGCTCCATGGGGCGACCGTGGGTGCCCCAGATCAGAAATTTCAGTGCTGGCTATTGCCTCGACATCGAGGCAATAGACCAGCACTGTTAAAGCGGTTTTCGCTATCGTTGATCGCCCATTTTCGACAGCACTTTTTTGTGCTTGCCAGAAGTTTTTTCTCTAATACTTTAGCCCTTTTAGTTTCTCAGTGTCTCTCTGTCTTCTGAAAACAAGGAATCCTGGAAGTGATGGTAGTCTGTCTGGAATTACATGACGAGAGTAAAGCAAATAAGACTGCCTAAAATGCTGTTTTGAATGCAAAGGTGGTCATGCCAGATAATGATTTGAGTTTTCTTCTGTTCACTGATTTTGCATTGTTATTTGATAAAAAAAAATACATTATTAACATGTTACTTTACAGCATTTGTGACACCTGCTTAACATTTTTGTACAGTACAGCATATATTATATTCATATTATGTGCATATGTTTATATATTGGCCATGACACAATTAAATAGTGCAGATTTTTTACAGTGCAAATGATTCCTTACAATTAACCAATGATTTGACCCTATCTTTAATGCACTGTAGTTATGACCCAAGACAGTGAATAAACATATGCTGTTCACATTTCCGATACAAATTATGCTTTAACAGATTTTAAGACCATCTATACGAGGATTTTTTTGTGCTTTTATTAATGCAAACTGTAATATAATGCCCACAGGATATACAAGGTCATTAATATCTTTCGTGCATAGAATAAGTTAGGTTTTCAAATTACTACCGTATAGTATAGTTATATGGAAATATCTGTGTGAGTGAGTCAGAAAATGTAAAGGTCACCATACAAAATAATGCAAAAATATTTCAAACAAACAATCTACAACATACAAATTGGAGGTCAATAAGCCCAAGACAGTCCAAGGCTGAACCCATCTCGTACTTAACTTGTTAGCTTTGGATAATATATCCCATTGTGCAGCTGAATGTGTTTGCTCTCCTGAATGTTACCAGACAGGGCGTTTTATAAAGATTTTATTAGGTACGTATGCAGATTCCACATACAGTATGTCCAATGCAGTGGTAGATAATTTCATGCAACAGTTTTGTAAGGTCTGTTGTCTCTTCCCACAGGGTATATTCAGTGCAGAAGACATTGTTTTTAGGGAAAGATCTAGGAGTATGCTTCTAAGGGTGCCCATATCTGGAGGATTTCTCCCTTCTGGTGCACTCAAAACCAATAATGATATACCAATATACCAATAATGTTATTGGTTATTTCAGTCTAATGTTGTCATGCTGGGGAGTGATTAAATTAGCTACAAAACCAGATAATACTTAGCACTTAGACCAGGTGGATTGTGCATTTGAACCTTCACATTATAGAGATTGTTCAATACCTAAAGGCAGATCCAAATGTAGGTACCATATCTTCATACACCTTGTACACCAAAATATCTTCTTCTTTTTTTTTTCCTTGACACTCAGTGTTGGCATTACATTGGCTTTTTGCCTGCATAGTTCATCATTGTACAAAACACAGGAGGGCTGCTCCCAATCGCGGCCAAGGAGTCCCAGACGCCGGCAAGAAACACCAGAACCAGGTAAGTGTCCAGTTAAAATGTAATTTATTAAGTGATCCTCACATCAAACCCAGCTCCTAACCATTTTCTTTGGAATTATTTTGTACTTAATAAATTACATTTTAACTGGACACTTACCTGGTTCTGGTGTTTCTTGCCGGCGTCTGGGACTCCTTGGCCGCGATTGGGAGCAGCCCTCCTGTGTTTTGTATCCTGTATTCGGCTGGAGCGCCGAGAGGAGTAACCCACACCGGCATCCGACTGCATTTTTTAGCTACTTGCTTCAAACCTTCTAGTTCATCATTGTGTCATATATCATAAACAGGGAAGTTCTTTTACTTTCTTTCTTTCCTCTTCTTTTCCCCTCCCTTCTTTTTCCCTTCTTTTCCTTCCCTTTTTTGATCACAAATTGTATGTGTTAAATTAGTGTTTCAAATTAAAATTTACTTATAGATTTCTATAGATGCCATGTTCTGTTCCTCTAATTTGTGAGGGGGTCTTTTGGTACTAAATGGCCTTATTCTATTGTGAGCCTCCCTTCTAATTTCTCATCCTGTCTGTTTAGACGGATCCTCCCCCTCCCCTATCCCTCCCCCTCCCTCCATCCACCCTCCCCTCCCCGCTTTATTGGGGAGATATAGGGTGCCTTTTGGGCAATGTATAAGACATGATGTACAAACATATATCTCATATACACATGTAAATTCTGAGATATTTGTGTATAAGATAAACCATCTTGTTGATTCCCCTTCCTCTCTCTTCAATCTAGATGGCCTTCTTTCAGGAAATTAACCCATTGTTTATACATTTTACTATTCCAATTGTATTGTGTACACCAAAATATCTTGATATTAATATTTCTAATAATTTCTATAGTTCTTAAAAAATGTGGGCAGAGCAATAACATGGGTGAGGCGCACTAGGTCAGCCCCTGGAACAACGCAAGGGGAATGGGGAAAGGATATTTTAATTTAATCTGGGCTTGGTGTATAGCACTGTCCCAAAACCGAGGGAGGCCATTATTTAATAATATTAGGCCACAGGAATTTGCTGGCCTGCGGCACTTAGACGGTCCAATTATGTTGTTATATTAGGGCCACAGACATTGGCCCCACCAATTAGATGTAGTGCTGGCCCATGGTCATTTGGGGCCCCATTTTTTTCCCCACATGGCCAGCAGGAGGTGGCTGGCCCCAAGGAATGACGAAATTTCAAAAAACAAATTTGGGTAAGGTCGGAGACATTGGGGGAGCACTCTAGGCTCCACCAACATTTATTTTATTAACACTGCTTGTGTTCCCTTCAGCACCAAAAGAGTTAAATTGTGTAAATTTATGTAATGCTTTTTTTTTGGGGGGGGGGGGGGGGGGGGGGGTTTGAATAATGGGGAAAATTAAAGATTTTGAATTTCAGTTATTATTTTCTTATGGGTCCAGTAATCTGCCATAGAAAGTTTCATTGCAGCTGGTGCGGTTAAAAAAAAAAAAAAAAAAAAGTTAACGAGTGCGTAATGATATTACCGCACCTGTTAATGGCATTGGTGGCGGGTATTGAATCAAAAATGCTCCAGTTTTACAAATAAAGGTGTATTGGCAAAAATACATGCAAATGCATACAAAAGGAGACATCTATGTTTTAAATGTCTATGGTGTTTCCTGCTAATGACATAACCTTGTGGCTTGAGATGCAAATTACACCTTTCCCATTGACATTTTGCTAACAATGTATAGCTCATTTTTCAGCATTTTTTTTATTCTCTACATTCACAATATAGGCAATGCGTAGGTCCCTTCATTCATGAATTTTCTTGTTTTTTATGTACCTGTTGCCATTGTTCTGAAAAATAGTCGTTACAAAACTGCCATATTTTTCCGTGTATAAGACGCCCCATAATTTTTTCAACCCAAATTTTAAAAAAATGCAATATTTTTATTAAGTTATTCATGGATTATAGCAAATAAGTATATATGTCAAGATGTTGTCTTTTTACATAGGAATAACTGATTTGAAATATTTTGTAAATGGGGAGAAACAGAGTATGTGGGGATAAGATTGGGATGTATTCGGAAATTTGTCAGGTCTTTGGGAATTCGGCAATTCGGTTAAAGGCCCTCTCTTAAATTGTTACTAATCTGTATAAGACGACCTCTAATTTTTGCTCTAAAACTTTTAGAAAAAAAGTGGTCTTATACACGGATAAATACGGTATATCACATTTTGATCAATTTTCGATTCTTGCCTCAAGTGATGAAAGAATGAACTACGGCTCTGACTTTGGAGCACTTCGAAATTTGTAGATTATTAGCAAATGGAGGGCTGCAGTTGGACACATAGGAGGTAAAACAGTTGAACAGCCACTTTATGAAATTGGTATGCAGTAGAATTAGCATATTTAGTACACTTTCTTTTTTCCACTTAATATAATACAGCTGTTATGAATCATACACTGCCCTACAGACTTGATATGGTAAGTAAATTTCCCACTAATTATCCTTTAATTAGACTGCACATTAAGGCCTGTGTTCATTGAGAACAGGTTTCTTCTGCAAAGTAGATTATCTGTGAACAAGCATCTTTTTCCTCCGGTCTCTCCTATATCTTTATAACCAGAGAGCTTTCCAGTAATGGAAATGATTTTCAATCTATTATTAAATACAACTATTGATGTATTCTTGCTGGCATCCACTGGCAGGTTCTCCCACAACACAAACATGTGAACTATAAAATATAATTCATTTAATTTATGATTGCACTTATTACTAATCAATGTCAATTTATGGTCACTAGTAAAGCTTGAGAAGTCCGTGGTAAATAATCTTTCAAGCTTGTCTGTGCATGGCCTGTAATATAACTTGCTCTATATTATTCACTGATGATAGGAGATTCATTTTTATGCTTAGAATATTACCTGACTTTTCTGTCCTTAGAGATGTGCTTACATCTTCCCTATATCCTAAGGTTGTCAAATATTAAACACACTGCTGTTAACTCAGACACCTTCAGGAATATTGCAAAACTTCCTTGGGTCTAATCCAACCTTACAGCAGAGCTATTCCATTTTCACAAAATACTCTATATTTGTATGCCTGTAGATAGACACCGCCTGGCCAAAAAAAACATAGCCACCTGGATTTAACCAAGCAAATAGGTCTGGGGTTGCTACAGTTGGTCAGGTCTAGGTTCTGCAACATTATGTGCCTAAAGAATGAGGTCAGCTGACTACCTGAATATAATGAATGACCAGGTTATTCCATCAATGGACTTGTTCTTCCCTGATGGCACGGGCATATTCAAAGATGACAATGCCAGGTTTAATCGGTCTCAAAGAGTGGTTCAGGGAGGATGAGACATAATTTTCACACATGGACTGGCCACCACAGAGTCCAGATCTTATCCCTATTGAGAATCTTTGGGATGTGCTGGAGAAGGCTTTGCTTTACAAGATCTTGGTGAAAAATGAATGCAACAATGGACGAAAATAAATCTTGTGACATTGCAGAAGCTTATCGAAACAATGCCACAGCGAATGTGTACCATAATCAAAGCTAAACGCTGTCCAACGAAATTTTAGAGTGTGTGACCTTTTTTTTTTTTTTTTTGTGGCAACTATTTTTTTTGTCCAGGCAGTGTATACTGCTATGTATACAATACAACAACAAAATGAAAAAACTGTGAAATTAATAGAAGTTAATTAACTTATAAATCTATAATAGTCTTATGTTTAAAACGATCAGAAATTTGATATAGGTCAGCTTTTATCGATATATGTTTGTCTTGACTGTCATACTGTATATGGGAAGTTGATTAAAATGCATTTTAGACAATATCATGCAGAATACAAAAACAAAAATCAAAAGAACGAATACCCCCTGAATATATGCATTATTAAAAATGTCTAATAAATCAATTTGCAATGAACATTTCCATTATCAATCCTCCCTGGTAAGGGCAATTACACCTAGCTTATTTTCTATTTGTTGAACATGTTTCTAATATATCTGAAAAGCACTTATTTCTAATTTTTAAAACAATTTACAGTACAATGGAAATAATTTCACAGGGTAAATTCAGTAACATCTTGACTTGGTGAGAAGGGCAGGACTGTTGCTACAAAAGTAGCAATTAATCTACTAAACTTTGATTGCAGTTTTAGGAGTTAGGATTACTTGAGGCAGAAAAACGGATGGCATCGTTTTGTTTACTATGTTTTGTCAAATGCTGTATATTTTTTCAGACAACTGCCCCTTTAAAAGCGCTTTCCTTCTACCCAGATGTGCATGTGAACTTCATGCAATATATTAATCAAAAAGGTGCAAAGTTTTGAACTAGTTAGGAATTAGAGGCAGAAAGACACAGACACATGTAATTCTGACACACTTGAAATCAATTTCTGATTTGGGGGACTTGAGTGAGGTTATTTGCCCTGTACGCAACAAAATGAAGACAATTAATAGAACAGTCATAGACCAAATGTACCCATATGGTGAAAACGAATAGCAGTTTCTAGTCTGCTAAAAATGTAGACTGTCACAAAACGAAAAACACAATGTCAAAAATATAGCTTTTTCAGATGTTTCTTAGACATACGGTGGAGCTCCTGGTAAGTAATTACAGATCTTGATTGTAAATACTTTAGAATGGAATTACTTATTTTACACTTACTCAGTCTGGCTCAGTATTCAAGAGACTGATTGCAATCCTGACATATTACTTGTTCTCACATAGGTACACAAGTGAGATCAGTTAGGGAAACTCTAACCAAAAAAGTTTACAAGAATACAACATTAGTAAAAACATCCTAACCAACCTTGTCGTCCAAGGAGACACTAAACCAGGGACGTCCAGCATGAGCTCTGCACCGGTAGCCACAACTCCAACTGCTAACTGCACGGTAAGCAGTGTTGGGGAACAGTTTGCAGTGCGCATAACACATCGTCTACGCTGAGGTGATGCGCAATGGTAAGAGGGAGGGAGGAAGTGCACCAACAGCGTTAACATCATGCTGAGAAAGAACTAAGAGGAGGAGGCTCCTGCCTGGAGACATCATGATGATGTCATGTCAATGTCATGTCATGATGATGTGTCGATATCATGTCATGTCATGATGTCATATAATGATGATGTTGTCATGTTATGATGATGTCATGATGACGTTAATGTCATGTCATGATGAGGTCTTGATGATGTCATGTAATTTTGAGGTCTTGAAGATGTCACGTCATAATGAGGTCATGTCATGATGATGTTGTCATGTCAACAGCATGTCATTATTTTATGATGATGTCATTATTTTATGATGATGTCATTATTTTATGATGATGTCATTATGTCATGATGAAGTAATGTCATGATCATGTCACAATTATTTCATGATGATGCCATGTCACAATGAGGTAATGTCATGATGATGTTGTCATGTCATAATGCTGTTGTCATGTCAGCGTCATGATGATATCATGTCATGATGATGTCATGATGTCACAATGACATCATGATTATTTGATATCTTGATGATGTCATGGCACGATGGTGTAGTGTCATGAAATAATGATGTAATGCTGTCTTGATGTCATGCCAATGTGATGTCATGATAGTCATGTCATGATGATGTGATATCATGATGATGTAATGTCATGACGATGTAATGTCATAACGATGTAATGTAATGTCATGACGATGCCATGATAATGTCCTGTCTGATGACAGTTGTGGCCGGGCTCGGTAATGCACTCTGATGTGAGCACAGCTCACACAGACCTGCGCGCATCACGTGACTTCGTGCGATGGTGTCACTTGACCCCGCAATGATGGTGATGAAGCAGGTTTTCAGCGCAAAGATGAGGTAAGTTCTGCATGCAGATTGGGTAGTGGTGGGGGGTCAGATTGGTTAGTGGTGGAGGGTTTGATTGGGTAGGGGGGTCTGATTGGGTAGTGGTGGGGGGGTCAGATTGGGTAGTGGTGGGGGGGTCAGATTGGGTAGTGGTAGGGTGTCAGATTCGGTAGTGCTGGGGGGGGGGGGTCTGATAGGGTAGGTGGTGTTCGGTTGGGTAGAGGGGCCTGTTTGGGAAGTAAGGGGGACAGATTGGGTAGTGGGAGGGTCAGATTGGCATGTTTGGGGGTCAGATTGGGAAGTGGGGTTCAGATTGGCAATTAGTCTATTAGCAAATATGGAGATAATACTGGGGAGAAGGGGTCAGATTGCCTAATATGGAAAGTCATACTGGGAAGGAGAGTTCAGATTGGAAATATAGGGGTCATACTGGGAAGAAGTGGTCAGAAAGGCAGATATGGGGGTCAGATAGGCAAGTCTGGGGGTCAGATTTGGAAGAAAATCTGGGGTGTGATTGGGTAGTGTATGGGTCACATTGGGTAGGGCAGATTTACATATTTGGGGTCAGATCTGTGGGTATGATTGGGAAGATGGGGTGTGATTTGGAAGTGTGAGGTTAGATTTGGAAAAAGGGGGCAGATTGGCACATTTGGAGGTCAGGTTGTCAAATCTGAAGGTCAAACTGGGAAGAAGTGGTCAGACTGGTAAGTCTGGGGGTCACATTGGGAAGTGTGGGGCAGCTTTGTAAGAAGGGGGCGTTTTGGCACATTTGGTGGTCAGATTTGGATGGAGGGGACTGATTTGGAAGTATGATTGGGAAGATGGGGTCAGATTGGCACATTTGAGGGGCATACTGGAAAGTTTGGGGTAAGAATGGCACGTTTTGGAGGCAGATTGGCAAGTGGGAATCAGATAGAATATAAATCTGGGGTCATACTGGCAAGAAGGGGTCAGATTGGGGGTCAGTTTGGGAGTAGGGGGCAAATTGGGAGGTGGGGGTCAGATTGGCAAGTTTGAGGGTCAGATTTGGAAGAAGAGGTCAGATTGGCACATATGGGAGCAGATTGGGAATAAGGGGGTAGATTGGCAAGTCTGGGGTTGGATTGGAAAGAAGGGGCAGATTGGAAAATCTGGGATGAGATTGGGTAATGTGGGGCAGATTTGGATGGAAAGGGCAGATTGACATGTTTGGGGGTCATATTGGGAAGGAGGGGCCGACCTGGGGGTATGACTGGGGAGATGGGGTGTGATTTGGATGTGTGGGGTTAGATTGGCACATGTGGAGGTGAGACTGCCAAATCGGAGGGTCATACTGGGAAGAAGTGGTCTGATTGGTAAGTCTGGGGGTCACATTTGGAAAAGGGGGCATATTGGCACATTTTGGGGTCAGATTTGTATGGAGGGGGCTGATTTGGAAGTCTGATTGGGCCTCACACTTAACAAGGCCTGATGCTCCATACTTTTAGTACAGGTCAAATGGGCAACAGAGTGAGTGACTGTTGCTAAATTCGTAGGTGCTGTCGGCCCCTTGGATGTAACTCGAGTATTTCTGGGGGTTTGTGTGTTGGCTGTTCGCAGCACACAAACCCCCGGTAATATACGAGATACATTGTGCCTCCGAGTGACAGGTGTGCTTCAGACACCCCCTGCACTTAACACTCTTTAGTCAGAACCACATAACTGTGTATGTGTGTGGGAGGGAGGGGGATAGCAGTGTATGTGTGGGTATCTGCTCATTGGCATGATAAAGAAATATGTATATAGTTCATTGGCATGATATAGAAATATTTAGCATATATTTCTCATTGGCATGATATAGAAATATTATGTCTATATTTCTCATTGGCATGCTATTGAAATATGTATATATTTCTCATTGGTATGATATGGAAAGATTATATGTATATTTCTCACTGGCATGATATAGAAAGATTATGTATATATTTCTCACTGGAATGATATAGAAAGATTATGAATATATTTACTCAGTGGGTGTTAAAGATCAATAATAAAATGAGTTATCAGTCCACCCCTGGTTAAAGGATATTTACATGTATAGCTTGGAGGAAAGACGAGTTGTTATGACGTAAACATTTAAATACATAAAGGGAATGAACACGGTGTGATACAACACTCAAACACTACACATTCATGTGAAATATATATATAACATGGCTTTATACCATCTTTTTAAACAACTCAGGACAATATCGTAATGTTTTGTATCCACTTTGACATTGTAAAGACCACGGAGATCTTCGTGTCTCTGGTGGCTTAGGCAACCAAAAAGCTGATTCTTCGCTGATGATCACTTCCGCTTGAGACAGAAGCAATGACGCGATTTTGCACAAAGTGGGGAACATGATGGGGTCAGCTGCGGCTGGTAAGTACAGAGGTTTGATTTTGTATATATATATGTAGGTTAATCTGTACACAATGAGCTTGACAAAGGGTACCAATGGGGCCCGTGAATAAAACAGAACGCTTTTTGATACTATCAAGACCCGTGAATGCGATCTCTTTCTTCATTGGACTAATATATATATATATATATATATATATATATATATATATATATTCTCTGAAAGAATGAAACAATGTGGACCAGGCACACATACATTTCTGTTAATTGTCCCTCTGTAGAAAAATATTGGACACCCCTGCACTAAACTGTAACTAATAAGGGTTTGTTACATTTCTTT
Source organism: Pelodytes ibericus (assembly GCA_036172795.1). Classification (NCBI taxonomy): domain Eukaryota; kingdom Metazoa; phylum Chordata; class Amphibia; order Anura; family Pelodytidae; genus Pelodytes; species Pelodytes ibericus. The sequence goes on along the minus strand of CM069859.1, from coordinate 157,889,757 downwards.
TATAAGCACAAAAACATGGAAGCACTCTGAATCATAATCTATTACTGGATTTATAATATATTTTGGAGTGCAAATTTCTAAACATATGATAGCACATTACATTCACAAAAAAACACTTACCCTTATAAAGTTGACAGCGAGTGTAAATACATACATTTGTTGTCAAATGTACATTTTTAGTCAGTCATCATGAGAAGGCAGGGTTGCATTTGTTGTATAAATAGTGTCTGTGTATCGAGTTATATTTATAGTCTACTCCATGTTGTATTTAAAATGTTCAGCCGCTCTGTCCCACCTTCCCAAGGAATCCATATATCTCCAACATCTATCTTCCAGATGACCATAGGCAGACAGGCTGCTGATTTATGCCCCATATCCCCTCCCGCCAAAAACATTACATGGTGTTGTGAATGGGACTTAAAGCAGATGGAACATGTCCCAAGAGGCAGTAGATGAGGAAAAATATGTAGGATTTGGTCCCAGGTAAGTGGAGCTTACTAGAATATGCGAGGCTATTGCTAAATCAAGCCCATTTTGTCTCCTGCAACGCCCCTGATAATGGCACTAGAGAATCTAGCACTGTGAGCAGGTTACAGATTTTAACAAAGAAACAGACAGCAGAGCAGGTGTCATCACCTATTTAAATTTTGTATAATGTGCCTCTGCTTCAATTCCATAATACGTCTTACCTTGTTCTGAAAATGCATTAGTCAAATTGGATTATTCAGCTTCCTGACAGCGTGGCTAATATAAAATTAATTCATGATGAATGATATTACCGCTGTAGATACTTTATTATTAATGTGGTGATTTGAATGGTCCAGCCAGTGGTATGACATTACAGTAGACATTATAGGAGAGGTTAAAGTACCTGTTGAGATCATCTAGCACTGCTTTCAGATGTTATTTATGTAATAAACTACTTGCAAAATGGCTTTAATGCTTTTTTAAGCTATGTTTCTTATTATACTCAATGTTAGTATTACTATTCTACTATAATGGAAACTTAATATGACATTTTCTAAAATATATGGTTCGTCTTCCAAAAATCTTGCATGTCAGGTACAAACTAGCATATGGTAATGGAGACAGCACTGGAATTAGTAGTGTTGAATTTTTAACATGTCTGTGCATTAAAATTTTAATAAATGCTTTAATATAAAATAGATAATCTGAATGCATTTTCATAACGATCTAACTGTAATGTGCATGCAAAAAAAGTTGAAGTGGTCCTTTAAGAACCAGTTTGCAAAGGAATAGTGATACAGTTAAACTGCTTGACTACATGCAAATGAAGTATTAAAAAAAGCACAGACAAGAATGTAAAAAAATTATGTTTTTATCTATGGAAAAAGTAAGGAAGAATATTCTGTTATACTTGCAGCGTGATGATATTAAATATAAAGTAGAACGTAAAGAAATCTGGAAGTGTATTTTGCTTTAATATAAAATAGATAATCTGAATGCATTATTATAAATGTACAAAGAAAAAGGTACAAAGATGTATGTTATTGAGCCAAAATGTGATAAAATGGTGACATGCCTTAAAAGAACTGCTACTGCCATGTAGCTAGACTATAAATCTTGCAGGGATGTTGTATGCAAATTCATCCCCAACAACAATGAATAGTTTGAAACATGTCAGGTTTAACATGATTCATTCAGTTGGTATCATGAAAAATGATTTCCTTGAAAAGAGATTAAAAAAATGTAGAGGATAGCCGCAACATTTGCTATCTTTACAAGCAACAGAGAAGCAGCTACCGTATGAAATGTGTTCTCATAAAAACATTGACGCCTTCAAAACAAAAATTGATGAGCACAGAACACAATGTTCTATCTTGGAAATATAAAATGCATAAAATTGGTGGTCCACATACATGGGGGGGAAAAAAGAGGATTTGTTGTCAAACTATTTTTAAACTTAGATTGTGTGATTTGTCTTCACTAATCCATATTTATTTAATTTGGAACATTTAAAAATACACAGATTACATAACTCCTAACTAAGGAGGAAGATATATTTTAATTATTCACTTACAATTTAATCAGGCATAATTTAGCGACATGTATTTCTAGAACAATAGATACTGTTTTCATTGTGTGAAAAGCCTGATTAAAACTTTTAACTGGTGGTCCTGTTGCCAAAGCAAAGACTAAATGGCTGCCATTTGACACTCCATTGCTAAAGCATCTCATGACTGCTTCTATGTAAAGCCAGTTCCCAAGGTTTGAGGCCTAATCAGCTCATAACCTTATCAATGCCACCTCCATGCATGGGAATTATTTCACTATAAACAAGGTCTACTGTACTTATATTTGTTACTTGGTATACACTGTGTGCTGATCTAACTTTTATACTAATGCCAATCACTTAGTATTAAAAAGGTGGCCTAATTTCAAGCATTTATAAGAAAACAGATCACATACCACAACATTAGTTTTGTTTCATAAGTATGTACATTCCCACACAAAGGTAAAGAGGTCATCAGATTTGGGGAAATAATTTCAAGTTGTAAAAGTAGAAAAATACAAATAGTAAACAAGAATCATTTTTAGTTATATTTATTTTACTATTGGTTTATCTATTATCAAGTGGGGCACAGCTGCTTACGAGAGTTAGCGGTTAGCTCTATAAGCAGGAACATGTTGTATTTGGATAGTAGAGTACAGTGATAGTCAGTAATAACACAATGTCAATAAAATAGCATCACTTGGCACCACAGCATCTATTTTTCCACATGATTTAGTAATCCGTCAAATATTAAGCCATGCTTGTATGTTTACACTGCATGGTACTTAAGGAATGTAGGAAAGTCTAAATCCACTATTCACTGTTCAATATTTTATGCGGCTGTTATCACTTAATTAATGAAGCTTAGGCGACTCACTTAATTGCATTGGTTTTCCACGTTATGCAAATGAAATAACAGTGATGATGTTGCATTTTAAAGAGCGTTAACTTCAATACATATAATTAATGAGTTATAGGTAATGTGTATTAGAGCTGGTGACCACTACTAACCCATTAAATACTGACGGCGTGTGGAATGTGTGTTTAAAAAAATACTTCTTTCAGGACTGAGCGGTCAAATCTCACAAATGAACCTTTTTTTTCTGACTGTAGTGTGTCAGAAAAAAAAATGATTATTCCTCCTGAACTAAAAATAATGTTACTGGTACTGTACACATTTTGATCCAGCATGTCATACACTGACAGCTCAGTACATTTTCATTACTGGAACATGGAACGTATCCAAAAAAAAATGTGTACCATGAGGTTGAAAAAGAGTTTCCATGTTGTGTTTTTTTTATTTTTTTTATTAAGCATTTGCAATGTTCTCACTTTTACTGATCTGCAAGCTATAATCATGTCAAAAGAACTATGTTTATCATGCGTTTTCTAGCCAAGCGAGCAATGCTTTTTGCCTTGGGCTTTGCCGACAGCAGCAACAATGTCAATTGGGCTTTTTGAAACTGCTAGTGCCAACTGTTTATACGGATATTGTATGTTATTCTGCTTAATTGAGTGCGGCCCTAAAGGCCAATTATATGTATATCTGTTTTGAGCAGATTCATGGTAAGAGTACATGATAAAGAATAAAATCGATGTTTTGAACTTGCTGTGGTTCTGCTGTTTTGAACACTGGCTTCATTTCACCACTTTACAATCAATTGCCTTATGTCTTAACACTGATAATTTAACAAAACATTTTAATCATTTGCAACATTCATCCTTAATACAACATTTAGTTCACCTGTATTCATTATTTCGACATAATTACCAATCTGTTAATTTTGAGCATTGGGGAAAAACACAGATCCGTTTTCCATTAGTACCTGAGCAAACCATTGTCTGGTTAGTGCGATTTAAATTCTAGAGCAGTGCTTGCTTGACAAGATATTGCATTGCTGCAGGCTACAGTTCTCACATAATGCCCGAGGGCTTATTACAGTGGAGAATTTCCAGAGAGGACAATAAAGAAGCCTTACCCCTTCCCGAAGGCATCTCATTAGCACAGTGTAAGCAGCTAAGGGAATGGCCCAACTCTCTCTGGAGTGCTTGGTTTTCTCCTCCTGTAGTGAAATGGAAGTAGTAGCAATGAATGTTACAAAGCAAAACAACTGAAATTCTTTATAAAGGCACAGGCAGAAATTACAAGAACCATTTGCCAGGAGTTAACATGCATTGTAACAATTATATATATATATATATATATATATATATATATATATATACACACACACACACACACACACATATTTAATAATGTGTGTGTGTGTGTGTGTGTATAGATAGATATATGGTGATGAATTAACAACTTGCATTAACAGCCAACTTGGAGCGCATTTCCAACTCTCCTATTTTTCGAATTTGGAAATTTTGACCCGAATCTGGAAACTAAGTTGTCAGTACACCACAGTTAATTCTTTAGAGAATATCCTATTACACGAGGCATCAAAGATTTTGTTTAAGTAGGTCACATAACATTTTTTATTACAATATTAATGATGAATTGCTATACAATGTTAGGTTAATTAGCATTAATACAGAAGCATTTCAAAGATAGTTTAAATCAATGTTAGACAAACAAAAGTACATATTTCTAGGGCTATTGAGAACATGGGTAGTTAAATCAGTTCAGCCGCATCTTACGGTCAGATGGGCTTGCATGTTGGACTTCCCTGTACTTTTACATACACACACAGATTCTTACATGAAGTATACATACACAAAATGAATGATTCCAACATACAGTAAACATTTATAACAAATCAAGCTTCCAATAAATGTAAAATGTGATTTGTCTTTCTTTGATTATAATGCGTCATCAACCTATTCATCTTGCCAAACGCTAATATTGTTTTTATTCTAACATAGCATTTATTTATTTAAAATGCCACTACCAATTCATGTTTTAAACATGAAGTACTATTAGTCATTTCCCTGCTTTTCTTTGATTTATAACTCCTCGATTTTCAAATGGATTTCAAGTGATCAGTGACATGCTTGTTTCTCGGTTGTAAATATAAAACAATTGTAAACAATCAAGATAAAATTCAATCACTGTACAAATGTGGTAAAATGTGCAATAAAGCTTAGTAGTCCACCAGCTCTGCTTTATCTATTGTCACAAAACAATATTCCTAATGAATGACCAAGCAAAGATGTTTTGTGTGTTACTAGTAGGGCTCCATAATTCCATAAACAAGCTTAAATATTGTATACATTCAACTTCAAAAAGATAGATTCATATTAAAAACAGAAATAGAGGTAATTTTGCCCTCCCACCCAAAAAAATATAGAGGAATGGGACAATACTTGTTGGGTTTCTAGAGTATAGTTCATAGTAAAATTTCATAGATCTGTAGAAGATCTTCAAATACATATTCCAATTTAAGTGAAATTTTTCAGATTAAAATGACACTTAAATGAGTCAAGCAACATTGCCTCAATAGACTTAATTGGCTACAAGAAAATCTATTTATTTCTTTCTCACCCTGCCAGTTGGGTAGGCGTATCAAGCTATAGTGACAAGACATTTTCACCTTGACTTGCCCTTGGTGACAATGGCTGTTTTGACATTTCTAGGGTGTTTGTGTTTAGCTGTAATTTTTTTCTTTCTCACATACAGTACCCACACAAATTATATGTTGTTTTTATCGTCATAAGAAGGGCTTTCATTAGATACCATTATGTTCATCATATCTTATAATTTACTACAAAAAAAAATCATAAAATATGATGAAAAATGTAAAAAAAAAAACACTTTTTGTTGTCCCGAGTTCAAAAATATGCATGTTTCCATATTTTTCGGTATTTTTTTGCGAGTTATGGGGCAAAAACCAAAAATAGTGTTTTTTGGTTTTTTCCTATATTGATCTTTTGACCCCAACCCGAACCCAAAATTTAACCCTAACACTAAATTTAACCCCAACTCTAATCCTTATTATATCCCTTAATATTTTTTAACTTTAATTTAATTTTAACCCTATCCCTTATGCTAAAAAATATTTAATTTTAACCCTATAGGCTAATATAGCTAAAGAACCTGTTTTTATTTAATTAAATATGTATTTTAATTATTTTCCATTGCAATGCTACTAAACTACCACTAGGGGTAGTCAAGCAGCATATTCAGAGCGACGGAAGTGAAGTTACTTTCACTTCCGAAGATCAGACCGGCAGAGGGCTTAGCCATATTGACGGAGCAGATTGCTCCGTCAATATGGCTCCCCATGATCGCACCGTGGGCAATCGTGGGTGCTCCAAAATAGAAATATCGGTGCTGGCTATTGCCTCGATGTCGAGGCAATAGACCAGCACTGTTAAAGCGGTTTTCGCGATCGTTGATCGCGAAAACCGCTTCATTCACTGCAGGACGTGCCAGGCACGTCCTTTGTCATTAAGGGAGATTCTCCCAGGACGTGCCTGGCACGTCCTTTGTCGGCAAGGGGTTAAACCAAAATATATTTGGGGAGGGTAATGAGAGAATTGATATGAGGGAGAGCAGAGATAACAGATATGGGGGAGGAAAGGGGAGAAAGGACAGATATGAGGGAGAGAGAACATGTATGGGGAGGAGGGGGAGAAAGAACAGATATGGGGGGAGATATGTGGAGGAGGGAAGAGAGAACAGATTTGGGGGAGGTTGGGGAGAGAGAACAGAGATGGGGAGGAGAGAACAGAGGATGCATGGAGGATGCGTTGGGTAGATCCTCCTCCTGGAACCTGGACAACACAAGGCACCAGCATCAGCCATGTGACTGTGGCATCTTTAAAAAGCATGAAAAAAGGTTGGTTAATTTTGAAGTCTGTGGTGGACCTTTAAGAGGGAATACAAAGTTGATCTACAAGACAATCTAATGGCCAAGTATATCTTATGGTTATCTGGATAAGCAATGAACATTTTTCATGTTGCTTGCTCATATTTGTGCTTCACGTATATCTAGACTGTATTGCTTTAAATTAATATTTTTACAAAATAGGATTACCTTTTATTTTGTTTATTTGTTAACTAATAGTACTATGTAGGTTAACCAGCTGCCAGTAAAGGAGCCAAAAGGTAACTCTTTACTCTGTTGCTTTGAGCAGTCTTTAATTTACTATTGCGGTTAGTGCTTGCTATGTCAGTTTGTCTAGGATTTGAAGGATATACTAATAATGAATATTTATAGCACTATCTCAGTTTGCATTGTCACTACTGTGGAACATAAGAAATTATCATATAGCATTTTAGTAACTTAATGCAGGGCTCGACAAACCCCAGGCGCCAGGTCGCCATGGCGACCAGGAAATTAGACCTGGCGCCTGGGTGCTGTCAGCCTCATGGTCCCCCTGCCGCTGCCATCCGATTTTTCTTCAGCGCGAGGGGGTAAAGTCTGTGCCGATGGCACAGACTGCAAGCTCCGCCCCCTCGCGCAACGCGTGTCTGAGTGCCGGGTGTCGTCACGTGACATCCTGTCACTCAGCACGCCGACCAAGTTCAGCTGCAGCATGAATGTCCCCCTCCCCTGCAGTGAGGTAAAGCAGCAGGGAGGGGGGACACACCAAGAAGAAACCCCCAAGAAAAGACTGTGTGAGGTAGATATGTGTGTGTATGTATTGTAAAGTAGGTGTGTGTGAGGTGTTTAGATATTTGTGCATATGTAAAGTAGGTGTGTGTGAGGGGTTTGTGTATATGGGTATATGTAAAGTAGGTGTGTGTGAGGTGTTTGGATATATGTGTATATGTAAAGTAGGTGTGTGTGAGGTGTTTGTATATATGGGTATATGTAAAGTAGGTGTGTGTGAGGTGTTTGTGTATATGTATATGTAAAGTAGGTGTGTGTGAGGGGTTTGTGTATATGTATATGTAAAGTAGGTGTGTGTGAGGGGTTTGTGTATATGGGTATATGTAAAGTAGGTGTGTGTGAGGTGTTTGGATATATGTGTATATGTAAAGCAGGTGTGTGTGAGGTGTTTGTATATTTGTGTATATGTAAAGTAGGTGTGTGTGAGGTGTTTGGATATATGTGTATATGTAAAGTAGGTGTGTGTGAGGTGTTTGTATATATGGGTATATGTAAAGTAGTTGTGTGTGTGTGTGAGGCGTTTGGATATATGTGTATATGTAAAGTAGTTGTGTGTGTGTGTGTGTGAGTGAGAGATGTTTGGATATATGTGTATATGTAAAGTAGGTGTGTTTGTATATATGTGAAGTAGACGTGTGTGTTAATGAATTGTGTTTATGTTTGCGTGATTGTCTGGCTCCTAAAAAAAATTTCTGGCTCCTAAAATCAAATTAAATTTGTCAAGCCCTGACTTAATGCACTTTAGTGCATGTTGTCAAACTTCTAGAATCGGCGGCTGATGATACCAAACTTAATGGTACAGGCACAAGTTGAAATAGCCAGCCCTATAGGATGTAAGCTACTTGGGAGAGGAATCACCATTTTTTGCACGCTTGCACCATTACAGAGGAAACCTCTCCATTAGAATATCAGACTGGTCCCACACATAAGGGCAGTCCAGATCCAAATTGCCTGGCAGGTCTCCTCTGCAAGAAGAACACAGCAACCACAGACGTACGTTTCGGCCTTCCATGGCCTCGTCAGTGTGGTACAGCTGGTATCCTGCTAGGTGCAGCGAGCTAGGGACCCATGTCTGGGCATACCCTAATAACTCATTGAGACAAAAAAAAAACAGAGGTGTGGGATCCCTCTCAGCGAGAACGGGCAAAAGCTGAATTAGCTGGCCCTATAGGATGTAATCTACTCGGAATCAAATTATAATTTGAGTTAACCCAGTTGGAAATTGACCTGTGACCCTGAGGTTTCACCAGATGCTTAAGTATTTACCAACTGATCATTTATTGTGAGTGTCAACATATTATAAAGTACATAAACAGAAATGGTTATACATTTTTTTTTTTAAATACTGAAATCCTCGAGGTGAGAGTATGACGTGAGACGCAGGGCGTCTGTCGTGGGAGTGGCTTCCTAGAATGCTGCGGGTGGTAACGCCGTTTCGCCGGTATGATGGTTCTGTGAAAGCGGTAAGCTGAACTCGGGCTCCCCCCCAGTTGCTTAAAGCTTGCTCTCTCGGCCCTCCCCACTCAACTGCAGATAAAGTCCTCTCCGAATCCTACGGCTGTGGGCGAAAATCCGATAAACTCGTCTGAGGCCGTTTAGCTCCCTGAAGAGCAACCTGTGAAGATCTCTGGGAACTATAGAGTGTGTTGTCACCTGGTGGAAAGCTGCTGAAGCTGAAGTCGAAGAAACGCTGAGGTTCACGGCTCTCTGTCGGTGGGCGGAGAGCTGCGATTCACTCGGAATACCTACCTTCCAGCTTACGGGACACACCTGGATGAATGCCCAGCAATCGGTCTGTTGTCTTTCCTTACTCCCTGAGACTAGACCACGAAGACTAGCATCCCAGCCATCATTTCTACCTCCTCGTGGAACAGAACTCATAATAAGAGCCCATGAACGGAACCCACGCTAAGGATGAAGCTGCAGAACACTCCGCCTAATCCTACTACTCGTCTATAATACTTATTCTCATATGAGAAACTTCAAAGAGTTGGAACGTTTCTTGGTGCTCTCTTGAAAAATTACTCAAAAGCCTCCGCCTAGAAACTGGTAAGACTGTTCCTGCTCCTCTAAACACCTTTGTCAAATTTCCTACGTGCAGCTCCTATATTTTTGCAAAATTAATGGCTTAGAAAATTCAAAAGACTGGCTAATCTCTACCCTCTTCTGGTTCTCACTAAGGAACTGTTTGAATTACTTATTAATTGAAACCTCTGCCATTTTTTTTTTTTTTTTTTTGGGCATCGAGACCTTTCTCTTGGAATCTCTTTTGACAAATTTCCATTTGCCTTGATTTTTTTTTTTTCCTTTTCCTTTGGTTCGACAATCTGAAGAACTGTATTTTCTTTTCTATATCTCCACATAAGAACTAGACTCTCTCGCATGAGATTGGAGTTTCGCTGAAATTTAAACTGATCAACAAAGATTAATTAGAAACTGTTGGCGCTCAAAGAAAACCTTTATGCTTAAAAACTAGGCTGTACGGGAACCCTGTTCCGTTTATGAGTATTGTACGTAATTTGGCGTCTCCATATTGAGGTCCCTTTGTAAACAAATTAGCATTATCAGGCTGTTGTACAGATTAATATCAGAATCTTTGTTTTTTGGTATCAATCTAAGTTTAACTGTGTAAACGCTGATCGCAGAAACATAATCTATTCTGGTTACTAAGTGTCAGAGTTAGAACTGCACCTATTTATCAATAACTGTTTTATCTCTCTGAGTTCAATCTATTATACCCACTTATAGACCAAGCAATGTGGTAATGAATAATAGCTAAGGAAAGAACAGATATAGAAGTAATACAAAGGTAAAGGGAACGTAAAAGTAAGGGAAGGGAACTAAGGAAGGCGGATAGGACAAACAGGAAGGAAAAGGGTTAAAAGAGAAAGGGGGAGGAGGAAAAGTAGGAGAAGGGAAAGGAGGAAGAGAAGGGGAAGGAAAAAAAAAAGAAGGGGAAGAAGGGGGAAAAAAAAAAAAGTGAGGAAGGAGGGAAAAAACACATATTTCAACATAACCCATTATGGCTCCCAAAAAAATATTTACCTCTGATAAGAACAAATCAATTTTTCACTCCCCAAGATCTGACATAAATAAACCCCCCCTTCTTAGACAATCTCTGTCCCCCGCTGGTGGGGGGTTAATCCCTCTACCAGATAAAGAGGAACCCACAATCTCGGACACAGTAACAAATACGAGCCTAGCAATAGCAATGAATGAGCTATACGAAAAGTTAAAAAATGACATTAAACAGAATATATCGAACCTAACCACACAAATCACAACTCTAACAGAAAAAGTCTCCAAACAAGATGATACAATTCGGACTCAGTCTGATCAGATGGTAAAACTACAATCACAAAACTGCTCTCTGAAAGAGCAAATTAAAAATTGTAATAACAAAATAGCAGATTTCGAGGATAGATCGAGAAGGAATAACCTCAGAATTAAGGGAATAAATGAAGATATTAAAAACATTAGTCTCAGGGATTACGTCTACAATTTTGTGTCACAGTTTGTTGACCCTGCAATACTAGGGAACTCCCCCTTTGAACGCATCCATAGAGTATTCCGTTCTGACAATCCAAGCAATTCCTCCCCACGAGAGGTAATTGTGAGATTTTTAAACGGTTCTGTTAAGGAAGAGTTTTCACGACAGCTTCGTGATAACCCTGATAAAAAGAAAGGGAAATATGAGTCATTAATGGTATTCCCTGATATCTCTTATGCCACCTGTATGAACCGCAATACCTTTAAAGACCTAACGCAACAACTAAGATCTAAAGAAATTCCCTATAGATGGGGATTCCCCACCAAACTTCTGATTGTCTACAAAGGGGAAACAATTGTTCTTAATAATGCGAAAGAAGGTTACTCTAAGCTCTGCACTTTAGGAATACTAGAATAATCCACCTTAACTGTAATCTGAATACGAAAAATTATTATCCGTCATTCACATCTGAATATCTACCTTGGGTGTTAGGGTATACCCATTGATAAGATAAAGCACTTAACATAGTCTCAGACTGTTTAGTTTTATGCATTGATAAGAAAAAGCACTTAACATAGTCCTAGATTGCTTAGGTTTATGCATTCTTATAGGTACTCACTACTATTGTTATAAACACTGAAGTTTAAAATGAGGTCCACTTTTTGCTCACGAGATGTCTGTTTATTATTTAACCAGGATAGTGGGGTTTTTTATCACAATTCTCCCGCAGGAGGAGACAAAAAAAAAAAGAGGAAAAGGGATAGTCACATGTATTATTCACCTGGGAGTAAATCACATCGGTATAATTGAATTTATAGATTAAACCCTAGTCTTAAAAGAAAAAACAATTATCACAAATGTAATTGTCAGAGTTTAAAATTTAAATGTAATCTTTGTTTGAGTTTCCTCTTAATAAATAATATAGACTCAAATATTGCACAGAACTAATTTAAAAGTCACATCGAATAAATCTCAGAACTAAATCAGTGAAAAAGATGGTTTAGGATGGGTGGAAGCAGGTGTCTGTGGAGAGGTGAAGGAAGAGGAGACACGAGAGGGGAAAAGAAATTTAACGGGAAGGAGGATAGACATGCTTAACAAGAATGTGTAGCGAAACCATCTTTTGTCAGCACTCATTGGAACCCACTCAACTTAATCCCATCGGCTTACATCTCTATATTTGAAGTTATACCTAATAATTAAAAACACTACTAAATCAAGACAATACCCACTTTAACTGTAATCTGAATACGAATAATTATTACTTGACACTCACATCTGAATATTTACCTTGTGTGTTAGGGTTTACTCATTGATAAGATAAAGCACTTAATAAAGTCTTAGATTGTTTAGTTTTATGCACTGATAAGATAAAGCACTTAACATAGTCCTAGACTGTTTAGGTCCATGCATTCTTATAGGTAGTTACTACTATTGATATAAACACTGAAGTTTAAAATGAGGTCCACTTTTTGCTCACGAGTTGTCTGTTTACTATTTAATCAGGATGGTAGGTTTTTTATCACAGTTATCCCGCAGGAGGAGACAATAAAAGTTGTTGGATAGTAGAACTAAGGGAGAAAGGGGAAACATAGCGGCTTAGAAACTGAGAAAAAAAATAAAAAATAAAAAAATAAAAGAGGAGAAGGGATAGTTACTCGAATTATTCACTTGGGAGTATAATTCATTACTCTAATTGAATTTACAGATTAAACCCTAGTCTTATAGAAAAGAACAATCATCACAAACGTAATTGTCAGAGTTTAAAATGACAATTCAAATGTAATCTCTGTTTGAGTTTCCTCTTAATAAACAATATAGACTCAAATATTGCACTGAATTAATTTAAAAGTCACATCGTGAAAACCTGAGAACTAAATCAGCGAAAAAGATGGATTAGGATGGGTGGAAGCGGGTGTTTGTGGTGAGGTGAAGGAAGAGGAGATACACGAGGGGAAAAGAAATATAGCGGGGTGAGGTGAAGGAAGAGGAGATACGCGAGGGGAAAAGAAATATAGCGGGAAGAAGGATAGATATGCTTAACAAGAAGCATAGCGAAACCATCTATTATTAGTACTCATTGGAACCCACTCAATTTAATCCCTCCGGCTTAAATCTCAATATTAGAAGTTACACCCAATAACTAAAAACAGTTCTTAATTAAGACAATTAACCAGCAGCATGGCAAGGGAGGCCACCAACGACTGCTAGCCTGCTAGACAGGGATCCACCAAGGAAATATTTTCCACATAGGTGGCGAATGAGTTGTAGAATGGAAATGTATTGTGCTGTGTTTTATAATTTGTGTTGTCTTTGTGTTGTATTATTTGTAAAGGTGTTCAGATTAAGGGCTCTAAAAAGGGAACCTTGGCGAGGATGGATGGAGAGTTATACTGGATCCCGGAGAATGCTATGTCTCTGAGATTTAAGTCAATTAATGCCCGGGGTTTAAACACACCAATGAAAAGGGGACTCTTATATAAAATGATGCTAGGGGAAAAGACAGATATTTGTTATGTCCAAGAAACACACTGGAAAGGAACTGATAACAACTTATGGAGATTCTCTAAATTTCCCGTGATCTCCGTCGCCAACTTACCGGATAAAAAAAAAAGAGGGGTTGCAATAATGATCTCCAACCGAATTAAATTTGAGCCGATATGGGAGGAGACAGACAAAATGGCCAGATATACAGTAGTTATTTGCAAACTTAACGACCAGGTTTATACTCTGGTAAACATTTACGCCCCAAATATATTTGAGCAAACCTTTTATGAAAAACTTTTTCGAAGAGTCGAACAAATCAAAAAGGGTATACTGATCATGGGCGGAGATATGAACACCATAATCGAGTGGAAACTGGACAAAACAAATCCAAAAAAAACTGAAACTTTAAACTACACCAAAATCAAGGGGGAAATATTTCCAGAAATCCTAATAAAATACGATTTATATGACATCTGGCGAGTAAACCATCCCAGAGATAAAAACTACACTTTTTATTCACGTGCCCATGGTGTGTATTCAAGAATTGACCTCTTTCTAACCAACCCATATAATTTAAAAAATATAATCAACTCAGAAATAGGTCAGATAACTTGGTCTGATCACGCACCTATAAGTATCATAATTAAAGACAACCCTAAATATAATATAAAAACTCAATGGAAATTAAAAGAGTCTCTGTTGTTAAATAAAGAAGACAAAGAACATATAAGGGCCCTGATTATAGAATACATTAGGAATAACGACAATGGTCTAGTATCTAATCAAATACTATGGGTTACACTTAAATGTGTCATCCGTGGTTACTTGATACAACTCGAGGCTAGAAGGAAAAGAGAAAAGGGAACCCCCCTATCAGATTTGTATATAGATTTGGCCAAATTAGAATACAGTAACAAAAGCAACCCTTTATTTGGAACCATGGAACAAATTAAATCAGTACGTGAAATGATTGTAAAAAAATTAGAAGAACAAGTCAGCAATATGATAGTGACTTCAAACCAGAGATGGTATAACTGTAACTATAAAACAGGGAAAATGCTCACCAGAAAGATCAAACAAGATCGCGCGAATCAGAAAATAAAAAAAATTGTTGAGGCAGATAAAGTATACCACACTCCACAGGAAATAAGTGAATCCTTTGCTAAGTACTATGAATCACTCTACAATCTTAAAGATACTGACCCTGATACTAATAATTTGAGATCTTTCCTAAAAAAAATCAATATACCACAAGTCTCTAAAGAAAAAATGGCTAACTTGAACAACCCGATCAATAGAGCAGAAATAAGTAAGGCCATCTTAAACCTTGAAAATGGTAAAGCCCCTGGCCCGGACGGGTACACAGCACTTTTTTACAAGATTTTTGAACCAGAAATATCCCCCCTTCTATGCTCGCTCTACAAAATTATAGGAAGTTCTGGGAGCATTCCCTCTGAAATGTTGAGGGCTACGATCTCCCCGATACCGAAACCGGACAAGGACCCGAACTATGTATCTAATTACCGCCCAATTTCATTAATAAATATAGACCTTAAGATTCTTTCTAAAATTTTAGCCGACCGTCTGAAAACAGTTGCACCAGATGTGATTCACCCGGACCAGTCAGGCTTTCTACCCAACAGATCTGGGGGTGATAATGTCAGGGAGATACTGAATTTGGTCACAATAGTAAATACCACCAATACACCATGCATCTTTGTATCTGTTGATGCCGAAAAGGCATTTGACAGAGTCAATTGGGCATATATGTTTGAGGTCTTGTCCGCTTACGGTATCGGGGGAATGTTTAAAACAATGATAATGTCAATGTACACAAACCCATCAGCACAAATTCTTGGTAATGGTCTAAACTCTAGATGGTTCCAAGTCAGGAATGGTACTAGGCAGGGATGCCCGCTGGCTCCCCTCCTATACAACCTGACTATGGAGCCTCTAGCCTCATATATTAGACAAACGCAATCAATCTCTGGGATAGAGTTTGGAAAAATACAAAAAAAAATTTTGCTTTACGCAGATGATGTCATTCTTACCCTTACTAATCCAGAGCGCTCTATCCCAGAGGTAATGCGATGTGTAGAAGAATTCAGTCTCTGCTCAAATTATAAAATTAATCTTGCCAAAACTCAAGTTATTTCTAAAAATTTAACCCAATCTCAGATTCTACTCCTTAAACAGTCCTATCATCTAAAATAGTCAAACGATAGAATTGGCTATTTGGGTATTAACCTTGAGTTCGATATTGACAACATAGTTAAATTTAACTATTTGAGACTGTATAGGGAATTGGAAACCAAGGTAAAGACCTGGAGGAAAATTCCGACTACCTGGATGGGGAGGATCAACTTAGTCAAGTCCTACCTGTTGCCTAAATTGTAATATCTGCTCCGCACTATTCCATTAAGAGTCCCAAAGAGGATCTTGTCTATGTTCCACGGTCTGTTTGCCCTGTATGTCTGGGAGGGTAAGAAACCCAGAATTAAATTTAAAATTATGTCACAACCTTTTTCACACGGGGGACTTTCGTTCCCGGATGTGTATCACATTCATGACTCGTGGATGTTCTCGCACTTTCTGATATGGGGCAATAAGTCATCTGAGAACAAAAATTGGTATCGATATGAAAGGGAGCTATGTGGCAATATAGACCCCTTTCTTCTCTTTTGGGCGGGCAAGCAAAGGTATGGAGCATTGAAAATAGCTAACCCAATTATAAACAACGCAGTTATGTCTATTGGTATAATTAAATCTAAATTCTTTAAGGACAACCAATTAATAACTAGAATACCGATTGATATACTGAAACCTCTTATGCAGGATCTGAATCTTGAACACTGGTATAGATCTGGTCTTAACAAGATCGGTGATCTATTTGATGATACTACCATACTCTCATTTTCTCTCCTTCAACAGAAATGCAATCTTCCAGGAAATGAAGTATTTTCATATGCTCGAATTAGGTCTCTTCTTAAAAACTACCATATTAAATATGATTCCCCTTTAGAAAAAATCTTGTATGGTACCCACCATAAGCTATCCTCTCAAATAAGGGAAGCCTTAGAACAATTACAGCTTTCAGAAAAAAAACACGACACGATGATTAAATGGGAAATTGACTTCAAGAAAACTTACCCTCTACAAATGTGGTATAAAGCAGTTGACCTAATGAAAAAAACAACCCATTGCATTTCCCTCCAAGAATTATACATGAAATTATTACACAGGTGGTACTGGGTCCCATCAAAATTAGCGAAATTTCAACCAACTACCTCCCCATTATGTTGGAGATGCCTTAAAGAAACGGGTACTATAAAGCACATTTGGTGGGACTGTCAAGACCTAAACCCTGTCCGTACGAATCTTACCGAAATCCTTGCAGACCTACGTATCAACTTAGGGAATTTGACTCCAGAAAACTTCTTATTCCACCTCGAATTGCCTGGTAACAACATGCATTCAAAAAAAATTGATACTGCATGTCTTAATGGCAACTAAGAGGTGTATTTCTAGACACTGGAAGAAAAGGGAAAACCCTTCTAAAACGGAAATAATAACCCAGATTTATTATCAATGTAAAATGGAAAGATTATTCTATCTGGATAATTTAACTTTAAATGACTATTACAACATCTGGAATCCAGTCTTATCATTATATGCATCCCCCCAACTTCAACTTAAAAATCAAATCTAAATTTAATCCCCTAATTTGGTCCACTCACTATTGGGTCCCCCTCCCCCACATAATTATTCCAGCGTGCTACTCTACGGTGTTAAGATATCCCATTGAGGTTATATTTAATGAATGTTCCTCCCGGGCATTGAATCTAACATATCTCCATCCATCCTCCGTAGTTCTCGACTTCATACCAACATAGAGTCCCTGACCTCTCTACACCTAAGTTTATTGTTTGCCTGTATGGCGAGAGCCTCCTGTCTTTATAGTTTGTTTGAAGATTAAAGATCTCTTATTTAGCTTGCACTAACTATGAGACAAGTTAGCGGTGATCGTAGGAATTGTTTTAGCAATCGAAATCTTTACCGCCTATGATACAAGAATCGCAGTCCTCCACTTAAAATTCTCGATTTCCACTTAAAATTCCCGATCTCACAATTATTTGTTATAAATTTGTGCTTACCGTTGTGGCCCCCGACCATATAGACAGTTTGTATAGGTGTGTAATTTGTCTTTATACTATGACTTTTGTAATGTATTACTGTTTACTGCAAAAATAAAAAGAAAGCTTATAAAAATACTGAAATCCTTTGCAGTACAATGGTAAGAGTTTACTGCTCCATTTACACTACATGAATATTGTATTTATATTAATGTTACATCAATAATGAATATATCAGTTAAATAGTTCATACATTCAATTATATACTTTGAATTTAGAGCATTAAAAAAGATGTATACAGTGTGTTAACAGTGCTAACAGAAATGCAAGCAAGTGCATAGATTAATGTACAAACTTGTTTTATATGGGTCTGTGGTTGATAATGACATGTTGTGGCTTGATATGCAAATTATCTTCTTTACTGGGAACTATAATACAGTATAATTTACTTAACAAGCCACAAGGTGACACCGCAGACAGATGTAAAACACAATTTTTATTATCTTAATTTGCAATATAAATAATATTTAGGTGACTGTGTGCCGTTAAGAATGTCAATTAATTTCCAGTTAGTACTATCTTCTGACATGTAGCTGTGTCAACCTATAACATGGCATCTTCTGCATAAGAAAGTGGTAACAAACCTAGCTGATAGGAAAGAGCTAATGATAAAACTATACAACTGGGTATAAAGGAACTTGGCTTAAGTAGAATATTGTTGTCATTATCATTTATTGTGAAACAGATTAAAGCATATATACAGACGGTGTAAAAATAAAAAATTAAAATCAGAAGTTTATATAATTTTATTATCCTAAGGAAGAATGTACTGGCACTCATTTTTTTTAGCTTTAGGTCTTGCATAAGGTGTGTCACCTCTGGTGTTGATAAATAAAAAAAAAGATCTTACAGCAAGAACACTTTAATCGTTTTGAGTTCCTTGATCAAGCATCTAAGGATAATTATCCTAAAAAACAAATTAAAAAAGGGGGGAAACGTGTTAAGGAGAAAGTGGAGCCAGATAAGGAACTTCCATTTTCATACAGTACCACATCTGGTGCACAAGCTTTTAGGGTGACTGTAGTCGGGACGTCGAATGGAGGGACCGGATATGTTAAGTGAATAACCCACATGGGACTTTCTTATATGCACAAGTGATTGTTTTTAATATGAGTGCATTTATTAAAGCATTTTCTATGTTTACAATTGGAATTGAGCACTACATCTGTTTTCTATCTTTAACTACTTCATTTATGTGCATGGAGTTTACAGAGGAATCTTAAAAGAGGAGACAAAGAGTTCTATCTCACAAATAAGTATACCAAGGGACAGGTTTGTCTGTACCACAGGTGTCGTTTTTTGGTGGTGCTCCGTTTCCCAAGTTGCACATCCGGTGCACCATCATATATTTTCTTATTTTGCTCAAGACAGGGTAGTCTTGTACAAAGATGTATAAGGAGATTAATAGTAATGTCAAAATTGTAAAATTTTAAATTCTGATGAGTTGATCATTGTTTAAATTATCCTTCTATCCTGTTATTTAGAAAATATCACTGTTTACATGGGGTATACACGTGCCTGGCAGTCCTGCAGTGGAACGAGCGGTTTTCGCGATCTGGCGGTGCAACGCTAATGCCTCAATGTCAAGGCAGTAGGCAGCACCGAAATTTCTTCTTTGGGGCACCCATGATCGCTTCACAAAACGAATTGCTGGCGCCATATTGGAGAGCAGCATTCTCCTCCAATACGGCTGCTGCCCGCTTGTGGAAAGCACGTTGGAAGTGGAAAAAAATTACACTTTCGTCGCTCTGATGCTGTTGCTAGGTTACCCCCATTGCAATGAAAAAAAAAAAAGCTTAATTAGCTAAAATCTAGGGTTAAGGTTAGCATAATGGTTAGGGTTACAATTAACTTAGGGTTAAGGTTAACATTTAATTAAAATTTGAATGAATTAAGGGGTAGCATAAGGGTTAGAGGTACATTTAGGGTTCAGGCTGGGGTCAAAAGGTGAAAATGGTTATAAAACAAGAAACACTGTTTGGTTATTGCCCTATAACTCGCAAAAAAACAGCAGAAAAACATGGAAACAATCATATTTCTAAACTTGTGACAAAATCAGGATCCAAAGCAGCCTCAGAGTAACTGCAGGCATGTAGCGTTGCGCTCCTTAGCATATATATACGTCCTCATGGTCCTCAAGGACCATGCTTTCCAGGACGTATTTATACGTCCATTAGCATTAAGGGGTTAAGAATAATAATAAAATTATTCTTAACCACAACAATGCACAATTACAGGGAAAACCTCCTATCACATTTGTTGTTTCAGATGCCCTTGTCTGATCATAACATACAATATCAGAGAAAGTTAATCAGAGAAGCACACCAAAGCTATAATAGCAATAACAGTCTGGTGCATCACCCCTAGGGGAGTCCAAACATCTCCCCCAATGATAATGTATACAAAAGAAGCTATAAAACTACAAAACTACAAATGTATTAGAAAAATAGACACATAGCAATAAATGTAATGAACAAATATTAAATAAGCAGATGCAACAAGTACTTACAAATAAATGAAAAAATGAGTAGCGCAAAAAAAAAAATGCTCAAACAAAAAGAAATGGACAGGAGGGACACACTGCACAAAAGAGGTCACCGACGTTTTGGCTGAATAGCCTTTATCAAGGAGACCATAACATACAATATCACCATTATCATTTATTGTGTCAACACACTTAAACTACTTTTTTTTTTAGTGTTGCACCATTAATATAAGTATAAGTTAAAAATCTGGTGCCCGCTGCCTATCTCTGCAGATACACGCAAGTTTACTCTAAGCGGAGGCAGCGCTCATCTGGATGCTGACTGTGGTCTGTTGAGTCTGGTCGTCTCTTTCTGCTAGTGCAGAACATCGCCAAGGAAGCATCATGGCTGGTGGTGAGAGTACCTTAAAAATGGCATGCCTGTTTATCCTCCTACTATAGCCAATGGTCTTTTCACTTGTGATTCTAAGTGAAAAGGATGTTTAACAGATCTTTAACATTACATTTTTGGCTTTTTTTATTGCAAATAAATGATAGACCCTACATTGGTGGTACTGCTGTTTTTCTATTTGAAGATATTTGTTGCAATGGAACTTAAAATCCAATCACAACTATAACTATTACATATACATGGAACATAGTTTAAAGCTTTCTGAAGACCTCCCCAGATAACTAATGAAATTGAAAGTACAAAAACTATGACATTTTCAAATGGAGTTACATCTAGTACACTAAATAAACAGATGTCCAGCACTCCATTGTGAGGTGTTTTTATTAAACCACAAACCTAAGGTTCTTGTTGTATGTAACCTCTAGTATACTGCAAAAAAGGTGTATCACGCATAACAATGTTCTTTCATGTAAAATGTCACATTCACATTGTAAAATAAAAAGCTGTCTATTATAACTACTTAGTACTACTACTACTACCTTTTCTGTGGCTAGGTTTCGGTTCTGTAAATCAAAGGCAGGTGACCTAATTAGAGTAGGCAAATTACCATCACTGAGCAAATCAACTATCAGAGTTAATACTTTTGCTGCTCTTCTAAAAGTGCAAACTGTCACCAGTGGGTATTAGTCCTCGAAGTGATGAAGGTTAGAGATAATGTATAATAATGGACAGGCATGAAAAGAAACTGGTTAGAAAACAACATAAAGAGGTTATTTAGAAGGTTGCTGAACTCTCTTAAAAATGGAAATAAAAGTGCATATGTGATTTGCAATCACCTGTAAGGTATATACCTTGCTTACTGACAACTGGATGTAACCCACAGGGCAATCTGTCAAAATAACATTCTCTGAAACATCTCTGTAAAGATATAATCATCACTGGCAGTAATGTGAAGAAGAAAGTGCACCCTCTTTGAATTCTATAAATGTTACATATCAGGACATAATAACAATCATCTGTTCCTTAGCAGGTCTTAAAATTAGGTACCGTATTTGCTCGATTATAAGACGACCCTGATTATAAGACGACCCCCCAAACTTTGGATATTCCATTAGGAAAAAAACTAAAAGCCTGAATATAAGACTACCCTATAGGAAAAAAAGTTCAACTTGTATATATTCATATGTAAATTGCTTTTTTAATAAAAAATTATGATATCAAAAAATGTATTTCTAGTTTTTATTTATTTTTATGTGCCAATGCTGCCTTTCTCTTTCCCTTGCCCCCATTTTCTCTCTCTCCCCCCTCCCCTTGTCTGTCTCTTAACCCCCTCACTCCCCTTGTCTCTGTCTCTTAACCCCTTCCCTCCCCTTGTCTCTGTCTCTTAACCCCCTCACTCCCCTTGTCTCTGTCTCTTAACCCCTTCCCTCCCCTTGTCTCTGTCTCTTAACCCCCTCACTCACCTTGTCTCTGTCTCTTAACCCCCTCACTCCCCTTGTCTCTGTCTCTTAACCCCTTCCCTCCCCTTGTCTCTGTCTCTTAACCCCCTCCCTCCCCTTGACTCTGTCTCTGTCCCCCTCCCTCCCCCCTGTCTCTCTGTCCCCCTCCCTCCCTCCCCCCCCCCCGTCTCTCTGCCCCCCTCCCTCCCTCCCCCTGTCTCTCTGCCCCCCCTCCCTCCCTTCCCCTTACCTTGATCCCTGGTGGCTAGTGGGGGCAGCCGGGGGATGTCTGCACGATACTTGCAGACATCCTCCATGCTGCCCGACACGGCAGTCTATTATGACGGACAGCTGTCCGTCATAATAGTCTGCCGTGTCGGGCAGCATGGAGGATATCTGCACGTATAGTGCAGACATCCCCCAGCTGCCCGATTGTCCCTGGTGCCTAGTGGGGCAGCAGAGGAAGTCTGCGCGATGAGCGCAGACCTCCCCTGCTGCCGCCCGGCATGCTCGCCGGGACTTCTGTGACGAAAGCGGAAGTTCCCGGCTTCTTCACAGAAGCCCCGGCGGTCGTGCCGGGCGGAAGCAGGGGAGTCTGCGCTCGTTGCGCAGACATCCCCTGCTGCTAGAGAGGGGGATCCAGGTCCCCTGCAGCTCTGCTGGGGACCTGGATCCATGTCTTATAATCTGACCTCAATTTGAGGTCAGATTATAAGAAGACCTCGATTATAAGACGAGGGGTAGCTTTCAGATTTTTTTTTCTGAAAAAAACCTCGTCTTATAATCGAGCAAATACGGTAAATGCAACCTCAGATGGACAACAACACATGACATATTACACTGTGTCATGATTGAACAAAAATAAAGCCAAAATAGAGAAGTCATGTGTGAAAAACTAAGTACACCTTATGATTCAGTATCTTGTAAAACCAACTAACTTTAGCAGCAATAACTTGAAGGTATCGTTTTCTATATGACTATCAGTCTCTCACGTAGTTGTGGAGTAATTTTGGCTCATACTTCGTTACAACATTGCTTTAGTTTATTGGTTAATGCACAGCTCTCCTGGTAAAGCATTTAAACCAGGTTGAGGTCTGGGCCATTACTACACCTTAATTATTTTCTTTTTTTAGCCATTCTGTTGTAGATTTACTGGTATGCTCTAGATCATTGGACTGTTGCATGACCCAATTTCGGCCAAGCTTCAACTCTCTGATATATGGCCTCATATTTGACTCTAGAATACTTAGGTTTTTCAGACGTGTTCATGGTCGACTCCATTACTGCAATTACCCAGGTCCTGTGGCTGCAAAACAACCCAAAATAATCACCTTTCCTCCACCATGCTTGACAGGTGATATGAGGTGTTTGTGCGAATATGCTGTGTTTGGTTTACACCAAAAGTGGCACTGCGCATTATGGCCAAACATCTCCACTTTGGTATTGTCTGTCCAAGAGACATTGTTCCAGAAGTCTTGTGCTGTGTTCAGATGCAACTTTGCAAACTTCAGTCTTTTTCTAATTGTACTATCATGAACTTTAACATTTAACATTCTAACTGAGGCCTGTAGAGTCTTAGATGTAATTTGTTTTGTTTTTTGCAATGTTTCTGACCATTGCATGGTCTGACCTTGGGGTGAAATTGCAGGGACGTCCACTCCTGGGAAGTCTGGCAACTGTCTTGAATATTTTCCACTTATATATTCCATTTATGATATGTAAAACCAAAGAAATCAAAAGAAGATTTTTGGTTTGCATGACTGTAGGATCTGTTTATGTAAAAATGTAGATTGTTAAATCACTCACTAGTAGAGTAAAAATAATTTGTATAAAACTATATCATAGAAATAGCAAACCAGCACATTAGGATTAGGCTTATGCGTTGTTCACTCTGTACATGAAATGAACAGAAAGAAGGCCAGCATGGTGCTAACTGCTTAGCACAAAAAAAGTTTACCTTGACTTAGGCAATTTAAATAGAGAATACATATATACTCTAATTATAGTTTTAATACAGCATATAGATTTAATGCCTTCTTGGCACAAGGAAATGTGATGTGGTTGTATGATGCAAAAACAAACAAAAAACCCACACATTTGCTAACTTTTACCTGAAAAGCCTTTTACACATCTGCAAATCTTAACCCTCTACAACATGGCATGACCATATTGCAATGGCAGCTGTATATGGCATATACAATCGCTCCAGATAGCTATCAGGTATGGCAACACCATCTGTTCGTCAGAGATGATTACTGTCGCCTCCGACAGTCATGTAGACATTGGACATACATTAGCACATGCCTCTTTTTTCACTGAAAGTGAACCCATACAAAAGGACCAAATGGTCACTGTTGCCAGACAGCTTACAGAGATTATGTTTCGATTACTTTACGTACTGTTTAAATACCAGATAAAGGTTTTGCATTACCTCTATATAACCTTTTCTGATGTCCATAAAAATGGCCAGGTGATGAGGACATGAGCTGAGGCCTACAAAACTGATCAAGGGTATGTATTGGCCTGGAACGTGAGTGGAGACCTATACCCCACTAAGGGCATATATGGTCTGGGACATTAGATGATGTCTATACCCACCAAGGGTATACAGGGCCTTGGACATGAGCAGAGACATTTA
Source organism: Pelodytes ibericus (assembly GCA_036172795.1). Lineage (NCBI taxonomy): Eukaryota > Metazoa > Chordata > Amphibia > Anura > Pelodytidae > Pelodytes > Pelodytes ibericus. The sequence continues at coordinate 157,865,059 of CM069859.1, read as the reverse complement.
CCCCATGCAGGGTATTTAAGGCCTAAGACATGTGCTGAGCCCCAATACCCAAGGGTATTTAGAGCCAGAGGCCTATACCCCACATGAATTGAGGCCCATACAACACCAAAGGTACGCTGGCCACAACCTAAATCTATGCATTCAGCGATGATAAAGCAGACTCCTGTGAGTCTGCTTTATACACTGGCGCACATGCCGATTGCGCTAATATGACTATGATGCAATTTCTTTTCACAATTTCTGAAATGTAAGTGTTTTCGTTTTCCAGTGAATTTCCAGTTGTAATTTGAAAAGTTTATTCATTTTAGAGAAATCTATTTTGATATGATACATATAATCATTTTATTTGATATACTTGATTTTATTTTTGATTAATATGTATCGCAGTTTAGATATGACTTTATAAAATGAATTGATAGAGGATAACGTTTCCATTATAATATAAATCAAATGTTATCGTACAAATTCGAAAAATAGACTTAATAAAATATAGCATATCTTGACAAGGTGGACAGATCCTGTAGTAGCTAATGTTGTACAAATGCTAATTAGTAGCTTTTGGGGATATTAACGACTGTACGTAAACAAATATATTTTAAAATGTTCTGTAAGACAAAACATTAAAAAAAAATAAGATGTAAAAAAAATTACAAGATAGACATTGTGAAAAATTGCTGGGCCTTAGTATCATGGGTACAATTCCTGTCAGGGTCAATATAGCCCTTTATCTTTCCAAGGTAAAAAAAAAAAAAAAGAGTTTCATTAAATTGATTATTAATCAATTATCAGAAGCCTATAAGCATGCATGAAAGCGCTTATGGAAAATGTGCAATATAAACACAAGCTATTTAACCCGTTGCTGACATGAGGATGTTCCATGCCATTATGTACTTTTTGTGCATTGAAAACCTGGTGATGGCATGGAACGTCCTCTGTTAAAATGAGAGGTGGATGTGATAGATTATCATATCCACCGCTCAGGCGGTATTGCTATAATGCATTGCGATCGCTCCAGGTAGCAATTGTGGGCGCAATATCGGAAGGCATCCTGTTCCTCAAACATTGCGCTTCCCTGGGGCCAGCAAGAGCAAATGAAATGACTGACTCTAGAAGCAGTCAGCAACATTACATTGTGAGAATAAAAAAAATAGTAAAAAGAATGCTAGGGTTAGCATACAGGGTTAGGGTTAGCATTTAGGGTTATAATACAGTTTGTGCTAGTATTGGGGTGATTACGGTTAGAGGTCAAACAAACACCACTTTGAGTTATTGCCCTATAAAAGAAACAGAAAAACATGTAAACAATTGGTATTTCTAAACTCAAGACAAATATTTGAATCTCTTTAGCAGCTTTTTTTTATTTTTTATTTGTGTTTGTAAATGTGTAAAATGTTTTTAGAAAAGGTTTGTTTCCTTTTTTTTTTTATCATTTTATGATTTTTTGTTGTTTTTGAATAAAACATTTTTTATTGTTTTTCATCAGAAAAGAGATGACATATATACTGGATGATCTAAACATTACATATGTCAGAGATATCTTGTTGGGTACATAGTAAATGCAAAAATGTCAACAAGGTGAATAATAGGAGACATATCATAATAACAAAGTGGCATATATGCTGTGATAACGTACTACATGTGCAAGGGACAAGGTCCAGGTGAAGCGCATGGGGAAAAATTGTCCCAGACATACACTGAGGACTCATATTGTGTGATGGCTATCCCACAATATGAGTTCGAGAGAAAAAAAAAACATATAAAAGCAATCCCTTCTCCTCCTTGAACATACCTAGTCAGACCTTTAGGTTAATAAAAATTGACATACCAGGCAATTTGAGCATAACATATAACCGATATACCATGACAAAGACATCAGACATACAAGGTTGTCCCAAAAGATGCTAAAAAAAAGATCATAGTAAAAAAAAGTGACATATGTACTGTGATAACTTCGCTTCTGAGTCAAGGGACATGCTCCAGGTAAGTCAAAAGGCATTCCTGGTTCATTCACAAGTCCCTTCTACACTGCCTCATAACCTATGAAAAGTGTCCCAGCCACACATTGAAGACTGATAAAATGTCCCACAGTGTGAGCCCTAAAACATAGGCCCAGTCCCATCTCTGCTGTAGACATACCTTGTATATGAGTATAATGACACAAATATGAACCATCCCTGTTCAGACCATCTGGTTAGCAATAAGAATTATCTGTCAAACGTAACCAAACTTAACAAAACTAGAAACAGGTAACCATTAAGATAGTCATGTTGTCTTTAGAAGTGGATGCAGTACCACATTACATAAACCCACAGTGCAGTCCAAAGTTGCCCCCCCCCCCCCCCCCCCCCGGGCAGACTGCTGTCCTTCCCTTTCACAACACTCAAGAGTCTTTTCTTCGTCCCAAGTAACTCCTGTCACCCACTGTCCATCCCGTCATCATTACGTAAGTGGTATGGGGGTCAGTCCCTTCCAATAGTTGTTGCGAGTACCATGTGGTATATATAAAAGTCTGGCGTATTTTGGTTTGAATTATGTGATCTACTTGGTTAATGTATTTTTCCCAAATACGAAATAATTTTTTTGTGTATAATTCTTTGTTGGTTGTTGCGTTTAACTATTCCATGTGAAATACATAGTGTAATTTTGATTTAAATAGAGAGAACGGTGGTGGGTCTGCCACTATCCAATAATGCAAAATAGTTTTTCTAACCGCCACTGTGATATAGAAAAGTAGTCTCGAACCATGTGTTCATTGGCCAGTATTCATACCAAATAATATTGTTAAGGGTGACATTGAAATGTTTGCCAAGGAGGTCCTTCCCGCAAATGTAATGACCTGGTCCCAAAAGTCCCAGATTACCGTGCATGTCCAAAAGCTATGAAACAGGTCAGCATCTTCCTGGCCATATTTGGGACAAGCAGATGTCTCCCTAGCCCCCATAGCAAAGAGCCTTTTGGGTGAGTAGTATGCTCCATGAACAATTTTTTAATGCATTTCTTGATATGTTGGGTAAGGAGTGAGTTTGAAAGTTTTTAGTGTGTGATCCGCTAAGGATTTAATATCCAGGTCGGGGATATGTGAGATCCATCCTGTCACACCTCCCTCCTCTCTTTGGTAATCAATTATATGTCTGGTAAGGATATATAGGTTGCTAATATAGTGTTTTCTGGTGCCTGTACCTGTCATGAATAGATCTAAGCTGTTATCCCAATCCTCATCCCCCAATTTACCGATTATTTGAAAGGCAAAACTTGAAACCTGCATGTATTGGAAAGCGGCTATATATATTAAATTATCGTTTATGATAAAAATAATGGTATCTAAAGACAGCCATTTTTATTTCGTTAAAAACAGTATATCATATACGTGGGTACAGTAGATGATAAATGACCTTCTCAAAAATTGCACGGATATATGCATCTGCATTCTGATGAATTAGACAAATAAGGTTGAAGAATTGGATGCAATCTTGTGAAAGGTGCCCGTAAGTGTGATCTGATCTTTTTTTTTTTTTTCTCGTTCTCTTTTCTCTCCTCTTTTTGTGTGAAGTGGATGTTACCAAGAAATAAATATACTTAATAAATAGAGAGGGGGGAAGGAGAGGAAAGAGACGAAAAGGACACAAGGATGATCTGAAAATACATTGAAGAGGAAAATAAACAAACCTACATATATATGTTTCAGAGAGTGTAAAAAAAAAAAAGCTAAACGAGAAATAAGAAAATTACAGCTAAACACAAACAAAGAGGTTAAAACATTCTCTACTGAATTATTTTTTGTTTAGATCTTTAGTTCAGTTAAAGCTTAATATTAGGTGGGTTGGCACCTGAAATTATTTTATCTTGACAAGGTGAATATACATTTCTCACTTGTATTGCTATATTTAAGAGGCATGGTAAATAACAGTGCTCAATACAATCTTTTCAACAACCATTTTCTGTGTTCCCTCGTTTCGTATTATATTTTCTATGGAGAATGTGAACCACAAGGACCATTTTTTAAAGCTCCTGACCTGCAGATTGTAGTCACCAACTTTGAAATGGCCAATAGTTTCATGATTATCAAATTATGTATTTTATATAATTTTAAAAATGTATGCATCATTAAAACTTAAATATCTGTTTCACAAATATTATGTTTCTACTGCTTTTACTGGATATCCAACTCATTTGAAGGAAAGAATAACAACATTTTAAACTACTAAAGCAAGCATTACGCAAGCAATCCACATGATAACTTTACTTGCAATGTATATATATATATTGCACAGGTGCCTGTACAGGGCACATATCCTGCCGTTTTTTTTTTTCTTTAGTTGTAGAGCTAGGATTACCAGGTCAGTTTTTTTTATGGACACATACCTTTCACATGCTCCTGCAGAACATTAAGAAACCATAACAATTCAGGAAGTGTGATTGAAAGGTTACAATAATAAAATTGTAGGGAATCCTAATTGCTTGGGGTGGGCCTTCAACCAACTAACACCACAGGACATGCATTTCCTGGGCATGAGTTCCGGAAGTGATCATCGGGTTTTGCTAAATTGCCTCAACGTCGTGGCATTCAGCAACACCAAAATCGGATGCCAGTGTGCTGTGTGATCGACTCTGGATTGATCATATTCGCCATATTGAAAGGCAGCATGATTTTGCTGCTATGCTATAGTTAATATATGTGGTTAAATTCCTATAAATCAGGTAACAGTAAACAGTCTTACGTAAGTCCTATGTGGGCGTGGTGTACCTGCTTAGGGGCTAATTACTATGATTCACACAGATTGGCTCTGCATGATATGTGCAAGACTGCCGCTTACCAAGGGGTGCTCCGCCAAGGATCTTACTCCCATACACAATAGAACGTTAATTAACTCAGTATATGAGATCCTAATGTCTAAAAGGAAAAACCTTTTTTTACATCACTCACATTATTTAGGAGGTCTCAGGTTATCACAGCGACCAAGGCATCCAATATTTAACTAAGCAGTGCCTCTAATGTTCATGTGCGGAATAGCTATGCATAATGCCAATAAACAAAAACAAGAGGAAAATGGAATAAAAAAATTAAAAAAAGCAGAATAGAGTAAGTGGACAAAGGTAAGTATAGAAAAATGAGAGAGTATACTTGCAGCTGCTAGATAGAGTTGCGAAAAAAGAGCAAAATTGCCACTTTGTGTGGCCGGTCACTAAGTTAATGAAAAAATAGGACTTGGGGTAATGCCCTGGTGATTGTAGCTTGACTAGAATGTCTCTTCACAGTTCTTCTGGGGCTCTTTTTCGCCTTCCACACCATAAACAGTCTGTGCCCATGGGGCCCTGGACTCCCAGAGTGGGATATATAGATGAGAACTACTTATGCAAGAATCCTCGGAGGTTGGTGGGCCTGACCGCCTACGGGACCCCGCTGACTCGTAAGTTGCACTGTTGAGCTTTTGTATCGATTAGTGCAGGGGTGTCCAAGTTTGTTTTGTAGTGGGCCACTTCACCGTAATCTATTTGTGCATGGCCTGCATTCATGTTTCATTGAAAGTAAATGTATACACATACATGCATACATACATACATACATACATACATACATGTGTTGATAGATATAAATATCACAGTAACGTGCAGTGTGTGAGTGTATCACAGATTCCCCAGTAAGACAGCAGCAATAAAAAAATAAAAAATCACATTAAATGCACACATACACAAATACACACAGACTTAAATTTACACACACATTCACACATTGTGACACAGTGTGTGTATGGGGAAGTGGGACTCTTTCCCACACACTGTCACACTTTTCCACACACTGTCACACTTCCACACACAGTGTCGCACTTCCTCACAAACAGTGTCACATTTCCACACACAGTGTCACACTTCCACACACAGTGTCACAGTTACCCACACACACACAGTGTCACCCTTCCACACACACACAGTGTCACCCTTCCACACACACACAGTGTCACACTTCCACACACAGTCTCACACACACACACGGAGTCACACTTACACACACATAGACATTGCTTCTTCTTTTTTTTTTTTTTAAGACCCCCCCCCGCATGTGGTTATTTGTTTACTAGTTTACCATTATTTGCAGGGAGGGGGATTGTTCCATCTGTGGAGGTCCTATTCTTCATCTGAGCACCTGGATGTCACTGACACCCGGTGCGCCAACGAGGTCAGAGTGTTAGGGGGCGGAGCTTTCCCCCCTGTGTGAGGGGAGAAAGCTCAGTCCCCTCACGCTCTGACTCTGTTGCGTCCGCATTTGGCCCATGGGCCGCATGTTGGACGCCCGTGCATTAGTGACACTTGGCGATGCATGCTGTACATGATCTGAGTCAATTGGAACATCTGATTTTAGTGTATCTTAATTTAAGTCCAGCAATATCCGTTTTCATCACGGTTGTTGTGGCTTGAAGCAGCAACACTGCCACCATTTCTATCTTAATTATGCAATGCAAGTCGTTAACGCCTTGGCGACACAGGACGGACTAGGTCCGTCCTGTGTGCCGAGGCGTTAGTGACACAGGACGGACCTAGTCCGTCCTGTGTCAAAACGAGCACTGAAAGCGGAGTTTTTCCGCTTTCAGTGCTCAAGCGGCATTGTAACGATGCTTCCGTGTGGAAGCATTGTACAATGCTAAAAAAAATGCCCGTCGGCATTTCGATCGCTCCGGAGAGCGATCGAAATGCCGGTTTTAAAGGCACAGTGCCTTTAAAACACGAGCATTAAAAAAGTGAGCATAGGAAGCGAATTTTTCGCTTCCTATGCTCAGAAAGTGTTCCTGATTGCCTCGCAAGTCGAGGCAATCAGGAACACAAAAAAAAATGCACGATCTTGGTCACTGAGTGACCAAGATGGCGCTGCCCTACTAAGGGCAAGAGCACAGGAGGCAGGAAGTACCTGCTTCCTGTGCTCTCTGGCTGTCACAAGATTGCCTCTTCACAGAGGCAATCAGTGACTGCCAGGCACACTGACAGGCAGTGGGGATGTTCTGCTGAACATCCCCACTGACTGGTCAGATCAATATTAACCCTATATTGATCTGACCAGTTATGATCTGTCTCCCTCTCCTCACATTTTTTTTAGTGAGGGAGAGAGACAGATCAAAGTTGTAAAAGTAAGTAAAAGTAAAAAAAAACAATAAATACACAACACACAAATAATAAAACAATAAAAAATTTTTTATTAAAGCAATTCCCTGCGTTTAACCCCTTCCCTGCCACTGATCTTGCATAAGCAGTGATCGTGCACATCAGCGCATTTATTTTAGCTGTTTGTGCATTTTTTAGGGGTTAATTTCTTTTGTACTGTAATTTATTACAGTACTAAAAAGACTCTTCTAAGAGTTATTAACCCCTTATTTGCCGTCGATCACTGCTTACGCAATGATATTGACGCCAAAGCAATTTTTATCTGTCTGCATATTTTTTTTTTTTTTTACACATACCCGCTAGGGGATTACATGCAAAGTAAAAATATTTGAGATTTTTTTTTTTTTTTTAAGCTGCCTGAGCGCATAGCGATCAGTAACAGCGAATTAGTGGCAAAGGCGGTTTGGTGATTTCTCAATTAAGCTCACCATTCGCCCTGGTCAGATCAAAATTAATCGGATCAATATTCACAAATATTGATCTGCCTCCCTCTCCTCACTTACATTTTTTGAGACAGATCAGTATTAGTGATATAAAATAACATTTTATAAAATTGGCAGGTTTTATGAAATTCTTTCACAGTGTATTAACCCCTTCCCTGCCATTCATCACTGTGTAAGCAGTAATCTTGCACAGCAACAGTATGTTTTGCTGTCTGCACTGTTTTATGGATTAATTCCTTTGTACTGTAATGTATTACAGTACTAGATAGGCTCTTCTAAGAGCTATTAACCCCTTCTTTGCTCGAGATCACTGCTTACGCACTGATTCTGAGGCCGCGGACTCAGTGTTCGATTATGACCCTATTCAGCTTTCTGATACATCATCTAGCGATGTATCGATGGCTGCTGAGCCCTTGCCACAAGTAGTGATGGGGGTCTACCGATAAAAAAATATATGGTTTGGTGGGGGTAAATTACATTGGCTGGCTTCAAAGATATATCCCATAAAGGACACGGACGCAGGTTGACTACATGTCAAAATTCCAAGTTGGAATTTTGAGATGCGCATCTCACAAATGTTGCCTTCTAGCCAAAAACAAACCAACAAACCTATGCATGGGTGCTATCCCTGTACTCGGGAGATGTTGCTGAACACATATTGGGTTGTTGTTTGGCAGTGATATATACCAGAATCTGTGAATTCATGCCTGAAGTACAATGCATGTGGAAAAAAAACTCCCAAAAAAGTACTACCACAAACTTTTACAAAGGCTGGTGGTAGAATTAGTACCTATACAGTATTAAAATACCACCATTTGAAATACCTTAGGATGTCTATTTTCCAAAAATATATGGTTTGATGGGGTAAAATTCATTGCTAAGGGAATATATTCAAGATTTCATATTGAACAGGAATCTCATTAGCAGGAGTCAACATGGCTTTGAGAAAGATCTTGTCAAACTTAATTACATTCTATGAGTAAAAATCTAGATATGGGTGTTGCAGTGGATGTGATATTTTTAGACTTTGCCAAGGCATTTACAGTATATACAGTTCCACATAAAGTTACTGTACAAACTGACTGAAATAGGCTTAAGGACAGAGGTTTGTTTGTGGATTGGCAATTGGTCGAAAGACAGAATGCAAAGGGTGGTGGTAAATGGGATGTTCACAAACTGAAATGAGTACCTCAGGGTTCTGTTCTGGGTCCTCTTCTTTTTAATTTGTTTATTAATGATCTCCAAGAGGGCATAGGGAGCTATGTCTCGGTGTTTGCCGATGACACAAAATTTAGTAGGGTAATACAGTCTGAACTAGATGTATCTTCGCTGCAGGAAGATTTGGACAAATTGGGTAATTGGGCAGATAAATGGCAAATGCAACTCAATGTAGACAAGTGTAAAATTATGCATTTTGGGTACAATAATAAAATAGCAACATATAGTTTAAATGGTGTTTCCTTGGGGAAATCTACCAATGAAAAAGATTTGGGAGTAGTTGTAGACAATAGACTTAGCAATAGTGCACAGTGTCAGCTGGCAGCTGCAAAGGCCAATAAAGATATAAGGGTGTACTAAAAGGAGTATTGACTACGAGAGGAAGATATTATTCTGCTCTTTATAGGTCCATTGTAAGACCTCAACTAGAATAACTGGTTCAATTCTAGGGGCCTTTTTAAAAAAAAAGACATTATGGAACTGGAGAAAGTGCAGAGGAGGGCTACGAAACTAATCAGGGGAATGTAAAGTTTTAGTTATTAAGAAAGGATGAAAAAGGTAAATCTGTATACGCTAGAGAAATGGCGGCTTAGAGAGGATACAATAAATGTTATATAAATATGTACAGGACCCATACAAAGGGCTTTCTAAAGACCTGTTCAATAACAGAATGGTACAAAGGAAGAAAGACTTGAGGAAAGGAGATTTAGTCTACGACAGCGAAAGGGATTTTTTACAGCAAGAACAATTAAGATATGGAATTCACTGCCTGAAGAAGGGGTTCTAGCAAATGCCTTAGATTCCTTTAAAAGTGGCCTGGATACTTTTTTAATGAGCCGGAGCATAGTGCTTGATCCAAGGAGAAATCGGATTGCCATTTGGAGTCAAGAAGGAATTTTTTTCCCGACTGAAAGCCGAATTCGAAATTGCTGAAGGGGTTTTTGTTTGCCTTCTTTTGGAACAACAGCGGTTAACATGGGATAGGAAAAGGGCTGAACTTGATGGACGAAAGTTTTTTTTCAACCTAATCTACTATGTAACTATGTATAAAAAAAAAATTACAGGTAAATAATAATGAAAATATAAAAGGAATACAATTCATATAAATATAAAAGAAAAAAAATAAAGAAAAATATATAAAATATATAAAGAAAAAAATAAGAATTAAAATAAAAATAAAGACATGAAACTAAAAATTGTTAAAATATTATAAATAAAAATATAAAAATAAAGACAAACTAAATAATGTTAATGTATTGTACACAGCCCCTAATAATAATAATCACAGTATAAAATGTACTACAAATTTCTTGGCAGAGGTTATTCCGACCTACTGTAAGAGACAAATATTAGCAAGGGGTACATAATTACGGTATGCTATACCGTTCTGGAAGTGGCGGCATATTGATATCTCTGGGGTGTTACCCATTGTGTTTTGATTGGTGCTGTCATCGCATGATCCAGGCATATTGGCTCATATCCAAGTGAGTTATAACCTAACGGGGAGTGGTTCTAAAAATGTATTTAAACCATCTTTATGTCATCTCTTGTTTTTATGTTCCCCTTATCCATGAATTGAAATCTGAACAAGCAAAATACAGCCAAACTAAGTGTTAATGAAATTGTAGCCAGAGTGCCATGCTCTTTCAAGTCTTAGTAAGAGCTTGTCACTAATAGATGGTTGGATAGTCATCAGACGATTCTTGTGAATAACTGAAGGAGGGGGGGGAACGTAGTAAGCACCGTAGTCACATTGGGGCTGACACGCCTTCAATTACCCCGTTTCTGTGGCAAGCTTTTCAAGCTTTGGTAAATAGTCGGCTATGTTGGGAGGCACGCCATCAAGCATCCGCTCGTTGTCTCAGCTAGCTTCCCTTAGAAGTTTTTTTTTATTATTAGCATTTGCATGTGTTAAAGATTTTTCAAGTAAAAGTTTGAAAAAGTGTTTTATAAAAATGTTCATTAAATGCGATTATATTTTTATAGAAAATGATATGATTAAAAAAAGAGGTATCTAAAGAAAGTCATTCTTATCCAGAAAAAAAATATATATATACATATATATTTATATATATATATATACAATAAATGAGAAAGAGGAAAATTACAGCTAAACATAAACACAACAGAAGTGTTAAAACAGCCTGTGTCACCAAGGTTAAGTAAGACATGGCCAAAAAGTAATGTTCCCAAAGGCATAATAACACATTTAACAGGAGTGCTTCTTTCACTGCCAATTTAGTAAAAAACGCCAGCTATTCACTATATTTGCTTTTATGTCCGTTAGAATTACCAATGCTGTGATTAACATTATGTGGTTGGAATGTTCAAATAAACTAACCCATGTAAGGAAAAAAAACCATAAATGTTGTGCTTAAAAGTAAACACAATTACAACTTTCTTAATGCGAGTTTTCTTATGAAAGTCTTCAGTCCTATGGGACCATTTGCAAAAGCTTTATGTCCTTATTAATATTTAAGGAAGGGAACAATAGATTACTTACTCAATTAAGTTTGTTCTCTATGTTTTAGTTGAACATTTGAGCACATCTCTGGAGACTGATACCTTTTGCTATACAGCTATTTTAAATAACATATTAGTGTAAAAGTGCCCTAGGTCCTTTATTTCAGAATATAGTAAACAATCTTAAATTTAAAACAAAATGCTTAAAATACTTTCTTGTTGTCTACTTATAAATGCATGGCAGTATCAGCACTGGTTTTCAGACAATTGAGTGTCTATTCACTTTCTTTACCTTAAATTATTCCTTTTATTTTTTTAATGCAATTACAAAAGAAACTTTTGTAATGAAACATCAAATCACACAGGGATAAAAGCCTGTGCATTATACAAAAAGTGATCTTGCACCAAAGTGAGTTTGGGGACTAGACTGTCCCTTTAAGGACAAAAGTGCCAAAACAGTGTCTTTTTTGCTCCTGGCCCCCAATCACAGTGTGATCAGGAGCCAGGGACACATTGGCAGAGAGCCAATCCGGGTCTTTACAGACCCTGCGGGTCCCTGCCGAACAACTGCGAGACTTTGCGTTGTCACTTGTGATGTTTGTGATGTTGCAAAGGGGTGCTCGAACCCGAAACTATAGTGGGCACTCACATTTTCCACGTATTCTTTCATTTAAAACATCTATACTTGACTCAGTCTTTCAATTAAACATACATTACAATTTTGTCGACAGTTGTAAATGCATCAACTTTGTATACCATGCTAATGAACATTAGTGCATAAACTTGGTATATAATGGCAAATACATGGCAATTCATAAAAACAAATGGAAGACTTCACACAAAAGGTTAATTTGACAAAATATTTTATTATATAGGGATTTAAAGGAATAATCTTACAAAAAATATAGATCAAAGCAGCAAAAAAAAGAAAAGTGCTGCAAAAAGGTTTTGATAGTAAATATATTCTCATACTGAAGGATGCCTGTGTGCAGTACACAGACATCCTCCAGCGGCAGACCCCCAAAGACAGCTGGGGCACTCACTGGGGTACTGGCTGCACCTCCGTGGCATGAGCTCTCTTCTCTGGGTGGCTAGAGTTGTCAATGGACTACCCATGCTAACATTTTCAGATCACAGTTTCATCTAATTGCCCAGGATTCATCCAATGGAAGACCAAGGAGAAAATCACTGGGCACTGAGTTACCAACATTTCCAGGTATGAAAGAGACATTTATACCATAGGGATATATATCTCTTGCACCACAATACCACCAGGCAAATATGATGCTAGGCAAATTGCGATCAATGAACAGATGTATCTTTTCAGAATTACTACTGTGCCTTCAGTACAGGAAAAAAAATACTTTCATGCCAAAATAGATTCTGAATATGGACATGAAATGGGATGCCCATCCATCCATGGGCATGTGGAGTAGATGGGCAGGAGGCGCATTGTCACTTCTTCAAGACAAATGTTTTTATAGACAGAACCTCAGAGCTGGTGAGGTTCAGAAGCAAGATAAAGATGGCAGACACCCCCAAAAATGTTTTAATGAAGCAGAATGCCGGCTGGACATGGGTGGAGTGTCGTAAAGAGCCATCTACATGACATACGACCGTCTACACACGGAGAACCATCTACACAACATGGCAGCCTGGAAGTTTGTATTTGACTTCCAAAATAAGTAGAAATTGCTTTTTAACAATGATCCATGGGAGCATCATTCAGAAGCCTTTTAATCCCCCCCCCCCCCCCCTCAGATAGAAGTTTCCTGCTGTGTTATTATAAGAGTGCATGGAGGGTTTAGTCCCTTTTCAGAAGCTCAACGATTAACCAATGTAAGCTAAAATGCCAATGACAATTCAGTTCATGCTGGATGGATATTATAGGAACTGTAGCCTACTATGGAGGCACCACTGTTAACCGCTACTACCACATTCTTATTTCTTCTCTATTTATTGATTACCTAAATTTTCCTCCCACCAAGAAGACCATATTGGAGGCCTAAGAGGTCATATTGGTGAATGCAGCATAAAGCCTGAACCAAATATATCCATTTACTCTATTTATGTGCTGATGATTCTGAATTCACAAATATGGATAGAAATAATCATATCGACATGAAGGTGAGCCAATCATAAAATTTGTGTATAACAGGTTCAGTTCAAGGCTTAGAAGCAATACTCCCTAGAATAACCAAGCATACATCTGGCTGATGTTCTATAACCCCACTAATTCATCAGCCCATTTTTATGTAATTTTATTTAAACTTTGTATTTACAGAAATACCCTGTACACGGTTTGGAGAGGGCACATTATTTACTTAATTATCACTTTAGCAGTCATAGAGCAAAAATCTTGTTCTCTTAGATTTCTGAACTACTCTACTGTAGAGGAATTATGGTGATATTTTAAACTTCAGACTTAACATAGTAAGCATTTGTTTTATTTGTCATCCATGATAATTAAAGAGGACTAGTGTATCTGCTTAATCCTGAAAGTAAAGTACTCATAACATCCTTGATACACGCTCTTTATAGGGACTGTTAGCGTTCAAAGCAGCCTCCACACTCAAGCATATAGGGGTTTGCAAAAGGAATACACCCACCCATCTCCTCAAAAAGCAGCTGCTACCAAATCCCAGTTTTAAAACTCCAATGTGTTTGCTTTGTTTATAGATGACAAATGATGACAAATGTGTACCACCATGGTTCCTTTAAGAAATAAAGCTTATGTGAATCTGTAACCTGAATTAGTATGCTGTTTTTTTCTGAGAATTATTCATTACATTTATATTGGATGCTAAATACTTCTTGACGTGAGCAAAGTTTCCATTCGGTTTAATAGCACATTAATGAGTGACCTTTAACCTGCATTAGTGTCAAACTGTATTATCGGCTAAAAAGAAACTGCACTTACATTTGCACTGTTAATCAAGGCTGCGGCTAATATACAAAAATATACTTACTTGAATAGCAATTGCATAAATAAGCTCTCCAAGGGACGGCAAGAGGCATTGTTTTAACTTGCTGTTCCTGAAATTGTCTCTAATCAGCTCAGTCAGCAAGGTGATTGCCTGCAGATAAATTAGAAACCTTTGTAAATTAACAAACTATAGCATTCAATTAATGTAAGTGGAAAACACAACACAAGTTCAAGAAGCCATAAATACAATCGAGATCTATGCATGAAAAAAAAATGTAAAAAAAAAACAGGGAATTCATCCATATAAATAAAAATATAACTATAAAACAGTATATGGTATATTATTTTTTTTTATTTACGATTATTTTTCAATTCTTCTCCCTTTCATATTATCTATATTTATTTTAGATTTTATCACCAATCACTAATAGTTTATAAAATATTTACTTTATACATCTACGCAGGCTAACACTGTGCTATGAAACAACACAAATAGTTACCCTAGAATTATAATTACATTATTTATTATTTATATCTTTCTACCTAGTATCACAACTAATTATAGCATACACAAGCACTTTTTATTAAATTTCGGAGCAATCAAGTCTAATTTTTAAGTCTACATCTGTTATTTTTCTGAACAATAAATTAAAATTAAGCACAGACACTTCATGTAATTAAGCATAAGGCACGAAACACATTTATTACTAATGCAGAGACTCATGGCCATTGGCTGATCTGTTTTTTTAATGGTGCATTGTCCCGCTATTTTGTAAGTTTTGTAAGGATTTATGTAATTTTAGGAATTCATGTATTCTGTAGCAATGTGCAATACTGTCAGATGAAAATCGACACAATTCAGTTTTATATATATATATATATATATATATATATATATAAAACAACGTAACAGACATTGTAAACGTAAGTAGTCTGAACACATTGAGAAATAGGGGCGGAATAAATGGGAGGAGCTAAGAGGAAGTAAGAACCAATTACTCTAATCAGCTCAGTCAGCAAGGTGATTGTCACATCAAAATGACATTCGGCTTGTAAGAAAGCATGAATGAAAACATTTGAAAAGTAGTAAGACGTTTCTGAATGGAAGACCATTTGGTGTAGCGTGGAATTAAAAATATGATTCAAATGCGGTCGGCTGGTATCCGTGAAGTTGAATAATATGTATACGTGCAATATCTTTTAACCCCTTGCCAACAAAGGACGTGCCAGGCACGTCCTGGGAGAATCTCCCTTAATGACAATTCCTACATTCCCGCAGTGAATGAAGCGGTTTTCGCGATCAACGATCGCGAAAACCGCTTTAACAGTGCTGGTCTATTGCCTCGACATCGAGGCAATAGCCAGCACTGATATTTCTTTTTTGGGACCCCCACGATCGCCCCACGGAGCGATCGTGGGGAGCCATATTGACGGAGCATGCTGCTCCGTCAATATGGCTAAGTCCTCTGCCGGTCTGAGCTTCGGAAGTGAAAGTAACTTCACTTCCGTCGATCTGAATATGCTACTTGACTACCCCTAGTGGTAGTTTAGTAGCATTGCAATGGAAAATAATTAAAATACATATTTAATTAAATAAAAACAGGTTATTTAGCTATATTAACCTATAGGGTTAAAATTAAATATTTTTTAGCATAAAGGATAGGGTTAAAATTAAATTAAAGTTAAAAAATATTAAGGGATATAATAAGGATTAGAGTTGGGGTTAAATTTAGTGTTAGGGTTAAATTTTGGGTTCGGGTCAAAAGATCAATATAGGAAAAAAACAAAAAACACTATTTTTGTTTTTTGCCCAATAACTCGCAAAAAAATACCGAAAAATATGGAAACATGCATATTTTTGAACTCGGGACAACATTTAGACGGGGTCTTTTTTAATGATTTTATTTGTGTAAATTATATTTTAGGTCAAAGTTAGAAAAAGTGGGTTTTTTAAAATTTTTCATCATATTTTATGATTTTTTTTGTAGTAAATTATAAGATATGATGAACATAATGGTATCTAATGAAAGCCCTTCTTATGACGATAAAAACAACATATAATTTGTGTGGGTACTGTATGTGAGAAAGCAAAAAATTACAGCTAAACACAAACACCCTAGAAATGTCAAAACAGCCATTGTCACCAAGGGAAAGTCAAGGTGAAAATGTCTTGTCACTAAGGGGTTAAACAGTATAATTGTAATGTTGTCACTTTGAAATTATGATGATTTTTACTGTGGAAATTCAGACTAGCAACACAGGTGAATCAGGTCATCGACTGATTTCCGCCAACTAAACATAGTATAAATATATGAGGCATGTATTGAACTAATAGCAAGTCACTTGAAGAAGCCCTAGGAGGGGCGAAATGCATCTGACATTATACTCCGGAGGATACAAGAGACTGAAACGTCATCAAAAGCACACAGGACTTCCTGACTTTTAAAAACCAACAAGCGTTTATGTAACACTCGTGAGAGCGGTCACCCTGATTTTATGTAAGAGATTTCAACCTTTTTTTTTTGTATCAATTAAATAACAGTTTTACACTATGCAGAAATCTTTTTTATTGCGAGTGAGTCCAAGGGTCTTTTAAAGATATACAGCACTGTCACTTTTGGAGGAGATCAGAAGACTCTTGAGTGGCCTGAGTGGCTATACATACAAATTTAAAAAGTGAGCAGTAATACTCCTGCTCCAACAAAAGTGAGTGAGATATCAATCTGGGGGGACCATACTATTGCCCAGTACATACAAAGAGCAGTATTCCTGTGTTGTGTTTCATTTCACATATTATAGTGGCATACGACAAAGGACATTTGAGCAACTATCAAGATTTATTACCCTATATTATAATAAAAAAAATAATTAAGTATATCTGTGTCTATTCTTTGTATAACTCCAGCGCTCCATCTTTTTATAACTATAAAAAACACTATACTTGAGTTTCAAGGAATATCTTGATTATTTGTTATCTTGTTGATCACTTGATCAAATGATCACAGAAAACAGGGATTCGTAATCAAGTTTTAATATTCCTGGTGCATGCACTATTTTTTTCCAACAGTGAAATACTTTTTAAGGTTAAATAACTGAGCCGTGTCAATGAGTTATGACAGCAGTTGTAAAAGTATTGCAAAAGCAAAGACCTTTGCTACCTAAAAAAAAAAAAAAAATTTTTTAAACTCCTAGTCAAAATAGTAAACACCACTGATAAACGGTTTCAGCATGTTATGACTTTCTGCAAACTTGCATTGGTTGGGGTCCAAACTATGACTGAAATCTGGTTGTCAAGATGTAATAGTAACACCACTGAGTGACATATAGCCATGTCAATACATAAATATATACAATTTGACCAGTACCCTAATACTAACCCCCGACCCCTAATACTAAAATTAACCCCCCAACCCTAATACTAACCCCCGACCCCTAATACTAAAATTAACCCCCTAAACCCTAATACTAACCCTAATACTAACCCCCGAACCCTAATACTAAAATTAACCCCATAACACTAAACACTAAACCTAATTCTAACCCCCTAAACCCTAATTCTAAACAAACAAAAATCAGCAAAATACTTACCTTTAGCGATGAAATGTCCCGCAATGAAATCTCCAGCGACGATCTGTCTTGTGCTGTAGAGTCGGCGGTGAAGCGGCTGCGCGGAAGCAGCCGCGATGAAGAGTCCCATCTCCCTGAGTACATCAAGATCTCTTCAGAAGTTAATCATTTAAGCTACCCTTCTCATTTCTCACCCTCACTAGGGTGTTCCTTACTGCTTAGCTACCAACCTCTGACCTCACCCCCTCTCGGGTGTTCCTGCTTAGTGACCCTTGCCTCTGGCCTTGACCCTTGCCTCTGGCCTTAACCCTTGCCTCTGGCCTCTTCCCTTGTTTAACTCTCTCCACCCCTACCTTTGCTTTGTCTACAGTCCCTGCTATAGCTCTTTGTTCTTACTGCAGTTCCTACTCATACCCTTTTCCTATTCTGCAGTTCTTTTCTAAATTCCCTTTTGTCTCTCCTTCAGTCTTTATTCCAATACCTAGCTCTGTTTCTTTATCTGTTCCCCCTTTGCACTATATTTAACATGCAACCAGACACCTCCACTATCCCTGCGCTTAAACTCCTACCTGACCTGGTAAAGGCCCTGACAAAAACATTGATTATTATAAATTCAGTTTGTATAAATATTCCAAATAGTCAGTTGACCATTGGTACGAAGGACATAGATAAAGCAGCCTTACTCATTTCACTCAAAATTTTTATTGTGGTCTATATGGTCTTTTCAATAAGGAGAGAATATACGCGTTATACTTCATTGCTGACAGTTCAACGTTCTAACTGCCGCGCTGAACTGTCAGCGATAAAGATGCGGCGAAGAAGTGTCCTAGACCCATACTCAGAGGGTCTCAGAAGATGCTGAAAATCATCTACTGAGATGGTTGAGCCACTCAGGTTCAGATTCCCAGTTCCTGGACAGGGTCACAATACAAATGAGCTTTATGCAGAGTATCAGGAACAGAAGCAGCAGCTCTCAGAAATCACGCATCCAACTTCAATGCAAAAGCCCTGTTTGCAAGAAACTGCAGCCATTTAACCTGGGTGTGAGCAAAAGGTAACGAGCCCACCTAACACCAAACAGAGGGGAAGGAATACAAGCAAAGTAAGGTAGGGAGGCCTCTAGAGGAGGCAGGAGGAATATAATTACATACATAATGACTTTTCAATGCATGAGTCAGAAGGTCAGTGTTGAACCCTGACAGTTTTTATGTTAGGTGCAGTCAAAAACAATTGAAGGGCCAGAGCTTCCCAGATCATTTTTATTGATTTATTTGTGAAGATATTTGTAGGAAAAAAATATTATTTCAGACAAAAAAAAGTTTCAAACTGCAAAGCTCAGTGATACTGTACTTGATGACACAATAAATTAGATTATTCTGTGCATTTTGGTTTCATTATTTTTATTTAAAAAATAAAAAAAGACTACCACTGTAAAAGACCCATGGCACCAGAAATTGAATAAAAATGACACTGCAAATCAATATCAGAGCTTTTTTTTTCTTTGTTTCTAATAAAGAATGTGGGTACTGAAGAAAATCTACTCATTTATTATTTTGTACAACGGTTGTGGGATTCGATTTTTGAGGATGTTTAAACTCGGGTTGCATACACAGAAATGAAAATGCTGCATTAAAACGAATATAAACAAACATATAATTGTTTCAACAAATGCACAACAAAATTTATTGTTATAAGATCCAGGCGAAGCGAGAAAAGTCATGCAATATTCAAGGCTTCAGCATCTGAGTAAATATCACTAAATATTTAAAAAGTCTCTTGAGAAATTCTTCACAAAAGGATACCCTGTGTGCTGAAAAACCATTCTTTAAATATTCAGCCAGCAGAGGTATGTTTGATGGATTTTATTGAAACCATAACATGGAATACCTCAGTGGGTCCACTAGGCTTAAGGAGCTTCCCAGAATGCCCGTGGCATAGTTTATTCATACCGTTCGTGAATAAACACATTTGAACATAATAAACGTATACGACTGCTTCCAGTCAGTGTTATATGAGGAAGATTCATAAGTTTGTCGAACAACTACTTGCAGATGGTAGTTATCAAAAAGTCCCAACAGTCCTCTTGAAAATTACAACCATTGTGTGTAGGAGCTAGTGATTGCTCCTGTACTATCGATATGCAGCATTGACATTTAAAATAAAACTTAAAAAAACAGGGGATCAAAAGAGCAATTTGGTTCCGCATTTAAGAACCTGCTGCAATCAGACAAGACTTTGGTTTCATTGGTTTCCATGACGATTGCATTTTAAGTCAACTTGCTTTGCTATTTACATGTAAATACTGGGTAGCACACAAAGGCAAAAATACCCCCCTATCAGCTGACACTACCTACGAATTTGCTTGGTTTTTCTGCTGGACAGGGCCACCATCAGGAATTTCAGGGCCCCTTAATGAACAAATTCCCCCCCCCCCCCCCCCCCGACAATATCTCCCACTTGCCCCACCTACCCTCACAAGCATGTTATCAAGGTCTAGTGAAATATGGAGGGTGGTTGGGAGCAGTTGGTCAATATGCCAATATTTTGCTACTCAATATTTAGCCATTGAATATGCCAGTATTTTGCCACTCAATATGCCAGTATTAAGCCACTCAATATGCCAGTATTTTGTCACTCAATAAGTCATTATTTTGTCCCTCAATATGCCAGTATTGAGCCATTTAATATGCCAGTATTTAGCCATTCAATATGCCAGTATTGTGTCACTCAATATGCCAATATTTGGCCACCCATTATGCTGCCCTGGACAGACAAAATTTGGGCACCACCCCCCTACCCATGATGCACACCCATGACCTGACCCATAACCCACGTTGCACACCAAGGACATGCCCCATCACCCCATTTACATGCCCCCATCATCCCATTACATACACATTGCCAGTATTATTTGCCATTAATATTCCCCAGTCAATTTGCCCAGTAATATGCCAGTATTTGCCATCAATAAGCCCCGGACAATTTGCCCAATAATATGCCAGTATTTGCCATTAATATGCCCCCAGCACTTACCTTTTTTCCCTGGTGGCTAGTGGCAGGCAGCATGGTGTCCTCCATGCTGCCTGTTCGGCTCCCTGGCGGTTGTGCAGAGAGGTCACGTGACCGGACACACGTCTGACGTCAAAGCGCCAGTCACATGACCTGTCGGCACTTCCCTGTCACACTGCACGGGGAGCCGAACAGGCAGCACAGAGGTTTCTCTGTGCTGCCTGTTCGGCTCCTCGTGCAGCCTGCTGGCAGGCAGAGCAATGGTGAGGGGGATCTTCCCAACTCCCCTCACCACCGTCTCTGCAGACAAGCATGTTTTTTTTTAAGGGAGGGGGGGTTTCTTTTACCATGACCTGGGCGGGCTGGGCAGGGGACACCAGTATCACCCCGATGGCGAGCCTGCTGCTGGACAGTGTATTTCTACAGTCTGAAGATTTATCATGCTGCTATTATCCTGGTATGTGATTTTTGGAAACTGTTTTCTAAGTGCAATCTATCTTCCTTATACACTTATATCAGTGGTACAATGTTCTGTCTGGTTTTAACTTTTTAGAACTTGAAGATTAAAAGATTTATTCTGATGAGGTTAAGTCTGAGAGTGCAATCATAATATTAATCGCACACTGCACCTTTCTATACTATAAATGTGTTTTCATATTTTTCATATGTACTTACACAAGGGAGAATTTATGCTAGCTAAGACTAAAGACAAATACAATGAGCCTGATTTTATTCGTCCATTTGTGAGTGCAAGAATCCCCCACCATATCCAATGTTTTTGTGCATACAGTGTAACACTATATTTTTTTACCTACATGTACATGCACCCCATCTTTGGAGTACAGTCATGTAAATACTATGGGAAGATATCGAACTAGAAATACTGCACAAAAATCGATTTATACTGCAAACTAACAACTATTTTCTCAAATGAACAACAATTTGTTATTCATGGCAAATAACCAGAAGCAGATGGTGAAATCTTAGAAAAAGATATAGTTCAGTAACAGTACTGTAATTATTCTCCATCAATTAAAAGGTCCATAAAAACGGTTTATTTCCTGGGACCATAGAGCATTTCAGAAATCTGTACAGAAGTCGTTTGGCACAAAAATGCCTGATCACTAACCCACCTGATTCTTCATCCATCAGGGATTCAGTGAAATGATGAGGGGAAAAAATAAAGTCATAAATAATAAAGCATGCGTCACCAACCAAACTAAAAAAGTTTCCTTTATTGAAGACGGAAGAGTATACATGCCAATGAAAGAAAATGCACTTATTAGGGTTGAAGGATTTAGTATTGAACCACTGTAGCACCATATCAGAGCAGACATATTTAGAATCTCGGGTCTGATGTTCCTTCATCTTGGATTAGATGAAAAAAGTTTTGACCAATGTTACCCAAGATACTAAACATCATGTATGCCCCGTTATGTTATGCTTTTGTCCGAAAGGTTTTACAATATTTTGTTGTATATGCGCCGTTGTGAGCATATGTTAATATTTTTGTGCAAAACCTTTTCTATATATATGGTGTACTGTTTGGCATGTTAGAGTAGTGACACTGCAAACAGTGTTTTTGTTGCATGTCTCTTATTGCATAAGTGATTTATATATATTTTTTATTTTACTGAAAACTAATATTGATAAGTTCCTTTTTCACTTTGTTTTTATGTTTTGTTTTTATGGTTGTCAATTTATCAATTAAAGATAGCAAAACAATTAAGTTAACAGCTGTCCTTTACAGAGTAGCCAGCATGTAGCACTATGCAAGAGCAAGATTATTTTTCGACTAAACTGTAGCTGGAATAAACATAGTGTTCTATGAGACATAGATAGAAAGTAGCAAAACATTTGTGTTGCAAACATATTTAACCCCTTCGAGTCAATGGACGTGTCAGGCACTTCCTGCCGCGGACTCTTTTTCCGATAAAGGACATGCCTGACGTCCTGCTGTGAAATGAGCGGTTTTTGCGATCAACAATCGCGAAAACTGCTCTGACGGTGCTGATCTATTGCCTCGATGTCATGGCAATAGCCCGCACCGAAATTTGGGCTCTGGGGCACCCATGATCACCATATTGCAGGAGCAGCCCTCTTGTGGTCAGAGCTTCGGACGTTAAAAAAAATTAACTTCCGAGACTCTGAATATGTTGGTGACTGCCCCTAGAGGCAGTCAGCAACATTACAATGAATTTTTTTTTTTAAAAAAATACTTAATTAGCTTAAATATAGGGTTAGAGTTAGAATAGCTGTTAGGGTTGCAATTAAATTAGGGTTAGCATAAGGGATAGGGTTAAAATTAAACTAGAATATTAAGCGTTAGCATAAGGGTTAGAGATTTTTTGGTTAGTGCCCCATGACTTGCAAAAAACTGCAGAAAAACATGGAAAGGAGAAACTATTTAGAATTTAATGATTGCATTTGTGTAAATTATATTTTAGGTAAAAGTTAGAAAAAGTATTTTTTTTCCCATCATAATTTATGATTTTTTTGTAGTAAATTATAAGTTATGATGAACATAATGGTATCTAATGAAAGCCCTTCTTATGACTATAAAAACAACATATAATTTGTGTGGATACAATATGTGAGAAAGAAGAAAATGACAGCTAAACACAAACACCCCAGAAATGTAAAAACAGCCCTTGTCACCAAGGGAAAGTCAAGGTCAAAATGTCTTGAAACAAAGGGGTTAATAGCAATTGTAGTTTGTTCAGTAGATGAACAGCTATTAAAGGTCACTACATAAGATGTAACTAGATTACCTGTGCATTTAAAACAAACATATATGTAAGAGACATATGCCACGGTTTGTTTTCTCTATGTCAGAATTAATTGCATATAAAAGTAAAATTAGGTGTCTGTCTCCAGCATGCATTTTGAGAATTTTACCCATGATGCAACATTCTCCAAAATCTTCCAGCAAGTATCACTTTACAACTGTGACCAGAGCCTGCATGATGATTGCATAAGATACACCCCTGCATAGTGGGCAGGACTACATGGCTGTGTATAACCTTTTTTTTTTACCTGCCTTCCAACACAAGGAGAGAAGATTGACCTGAACAAACAGGATCAAAATTGCGCCCCCTTGTGATGTAATAGCATACTTGGCAACTGTCCCGGATTTGCCGGGACAGTCCCGTGAAAACCAAGATTGTCCTGGGGGAATTCTCAATCCCGGCAATGTGCACTGTTTTAGCACAATCGCGGGGCATATTACTGGGGGAACAGGCTGGGCATATTGCTGGGCAATGAGACTGGCATATTAATGGTCAATTAGACTGGCATATTACTTGGGGAACAGACTGGGCATATTGCTGGGCAATTAAAGGGGGGATAAGGCTGGGCATATTACTGGGCAATGAAACTGGCATTTTTCTGGGGGATCAGGCTGGGCATATTACTGGGTAATTAGACTGGTATATTACTGGGGAATCAGGCTGGGCATATTACTGGGCAATAAGACTGGTATATTACTGGGCAATTAGACTGTGGCATATTACTGGGGCATCAGGCTGGACATATTACTGGGCAATTAAACTGGCATATTACTGGGGCATCAGGCTGGGCAATGAGATTGGCATATTACTGGGGGATCAGGCGGGGCATATTACTGGGCAATTAGACTGTGGCACATTACTGGGCAAATAAACTGTGGCATATTACTGCGCAATTAGACTGGCATATTACTGGGGGATCAGACTGTGGCATATTACTGGGGCATCAGGATGGGCATATTACTGGGCAATTCAACTGTGGCATATTACTGGGGCATCAGGCTGGGCATATTACTTGCAATGAGGCTGGCATATTACTGGGGGATCAGGCTGGGCATATTATTGGACAATTAAACTGTGGCATATTACTGGGCAATTAGACTGGCATCTTATTGGGCAATTAGACTGGCATATTACTGGGTAATCAGGCTGGGCATATTACTGGGCAATTATACTGGAATATTACTGGGCAATTAGACTATGGCATATTACTGGGGCATCAGGCTGGGCATATTACGGGGCAGTGAGACTGGCATATTACTGGGCAATTAGACTGGCATATTACTGGGCAATTGGACTGTGGCATATCACTGGGCAATTGGACTGTGGCATATCACTGGGCAATTGGACTGTGGAATATTACTGGGCAATCAAGCTGGGCATGTTACTGGGCAATCAGGATGGGCATATTACTGGGCAATCAGACTATAACATATTACTGGGTAATCTGGTTGTGGCATATTACTAGGCAATCAGGCTGGGGCATATTAATGGCCAGGCTAATAGTGGCATATTAATGGTCAGGCTAATAGTGGCATATTAATGGGAAAATTGACTCTGGCCATGGTGATGCTGTGGCATGTTCTGTGGGGCAAAATAACATGTACTATGAGGCAAAGTGACACTGTGACGTGTTCTGCAGGGGCAAAGTTACACTGTGGTATTTTCTGGAGGCAAATTGACACTGTGGCATGCCAAAATGTGTGGGTGCAAAGTGCTGTGGGTGCTGTATGGTGCGGTGTTAAGTTCTTTAGGTGCAGAGGAAGGGATAAGTAAAAAATGTTATTACATATAAAAATTGTTGAATACAATATTAAAAAGTTCATGAAAGTATAAATTAAACTAGTTATATACATATATTTGGGGTCCACCTCAAGCTTTTCAAAATGCTGGAAATATTTAATATTTTAATGTTTTTTTTGTGTGGTCAGAAACGTAATATTACTTTGCTGAGAGGGTGGTGTGTGCATGGAATAGTCTTCCAGCATAAGTGGTAGAGGAGGAGTTTAAGCATGCATGGGTTAGGTATAAGGCTATCCTAGATATAAGATAAGTTTAGGGACTAATGAAAGTATTACTTTACTGAGAGGGTAGTGGATACATGGAATAGTCTTCCAGTAGAAATGGTAGAGGTTAATACAGTGAAAGAGTTTAAACATGCATGGAATAGGTTTAAGGCTATCCTAGATATAAGATAAGGCCAGTAACTAATGAAAGTATTACTTTACTGAGAGGGTAATGGATGCATGGAATAGTCTTCCAGTAGAAATGGTAGAGGTTAATACAGTGAAGGAGTTTAAGCATATACGGGTTAGGTATAAGGCTATCCTAGATATAAGATAAGGCCAGTAACTAATGAAAGTATTACTTTACTGAGAGGGTAGTGGATGTATGGAATAGTCTTCCAGTAGAAGTGGTAGAGGTTAATACAGTGAAGGAGTTTAAGCATGCATTGGATAGGTATAAGGTTATCCTAGATATAAGATAAGGCCAGGCAGTATTACTTTACTGAGAGGGTAGTGGATACATGGAATGGCCTTCCAGCAAAATTGGTAGGTTCATACTAATGTATGTTTTATGGTGTACACACAGCTCTCTGACTGCAGCACATCTGCACCAGGTCTTACTATATTTCATGTAATGCACATGCCTGATGTAGATGTTGTGCTGTGAATGTATCTGTTGTATACCAAGGATGCATGGTAATGTTGGTGGGAACTTGGTGATATAATCTACACTGTGACAAGTAGGTGGAGTTACATTATGCTAATTATACCGAGTGGGTGGAGCTTTTGAAAGGAGGAATGGTCATTTGGAAGAAAAGATGCAATGTGTCCCTGGAAATTTTTTTCAAATGTTGGCAACTATGTAATAGTTGCATTAACCTCCCATTCAATGCAAGTCTATGATCAGAATTCAGACTTCTAGACTGCATTGTGTAACCCCAGACCCAAAGTGAGATCCTAGTGCTGTAAAGTCACTGGAGGTGGCACCCTTAAACACTATATTTTACAAAATGGCAGTGGCCAGTCACACTTGTTTAGTAAAATATTTCATAAAATAAACTCATATAGCAAAAACAAAAGACATATCTGAAATCAACAATGCAAAATAAAAAAAAAGAAAACCCTTTTCATTTTTTGGTGGGACTGTCCCATTAAGCACATAAGGATCAACTAGAATTGCAACCAAAGAGTACAGCCCAAGAATCTGACAAATTATGTGTGTGCACACACAAAGGTTGCAATTATCAGAGGGAATAATATATGACCACAAGCACCAATTTGAGATTAATTTGTACAGAGACTCATAGGGATATTATGCATAGGTGTGAAATGTCCACTGTAGCCTAAAGTTTGAGAGCACATCAAAATAAATCAATGAAAAAGTGCAACATTTAGGAAACCCTCAACTCCGTCAGGGAAGTATAAAAGCTAGAACACAAAAATGATCTGCCAGATACCACTATATAAGAGGACAGTGTTTATTTTGAACCCAAATCCCTCAGTCCCGCTTTACTCTTCAGTTGTCCCTATTTTCTAGGAACTCATTATTTGTCGTGTGTATAAGGATCACGAGCAATCAAACTCAAAATAAAGTATTTATACCGCAGTAAATCTGTTTATATATTATATTTTGAAAGTAAAATAGTTCATCAGTATTCAAAATGAATATAGGAATTAACGAATAGCAATGAAATGGCACTTAAAATCAGTTTTGCACTAACTTAGACACACCTTTAGTCACCTTCATTCACTCATACTCCAAAATGTTGAAAGGTTTGCTAGTGCCAAAGACCCTGTCCCACGGTCTATGTTTAAATGGGTTTACTGCTAAGTTCTGGAGGTAAATGTCAAAGGAATTAATCATATTTTTTTATTTTTTTATTCTCTTCTTAAATGGATTCACTCTATTTACAAAAAAGAGCAGGAATTTGGGATATCACACTAAATATTATTTGAAATCCGGGATAGGCAACCAGTGTCTATGGCAACGTCTATGAAGGTCCATAGATCCGTCACAAAATCCAGCACCCTTATTTGTAATCCATTTGAATTATTTTTTGGTGTGCTTTTTTAGTTTTGCCGTGTCAAGGACTACCTGTAGTTTTTTTACTGAAGTTTTTCATACTGAACATGCAAAAGTAGTATTTAATACAATATACACTTTCTGACACTGTTTAGTTCGCCAAAATGTTATACAATTTGCTTCCAATCCACCAGGTTTAACATTCTACTCATAACAAACAAGATTGAGATTACAGATCACTGACATTTCTTATATGCAGTGCACTTATATTAATCTGGTCAACCATATGCCTATAAAGCTTCAATAATTATTCAGGCAGAATTTAAAAAAAAAACTCCACTGCAGCAAATGATATTACATAACTGATCTACAACAGGATAATCAATTCTAGGCCACTGTTTACACAGTGAAAATAATATAACTATTTACAAGTATTTTCTAAAATTCTTTTTACATTATAATATAAATTTGAGTATGGAAAAGTAGAACATGCATGCAACTCTCCATAAAAGATGCCCTTCTGAAATCAATATTATCTTCTCCTTCAACATATTGAGCGGATAATACACTGAAAGGTCAAAACATCTGAAGAAAAAGTCATTCTAAAGCGCTGGACATTGAGTCAGTAGGTTCAGTAGGCAGAAATACAAATCTCCCAACATTTCAAGGTAGCTGAAATCGTGGCTATGAGTGTGGCATTTTTAGGTGACTTTGTGCCTATTTATGATATTTGGTAAGCTATTTATTATAGGAATAATGTATTTCATTTTCAAAAACAAATATATAAACACATTTGCTGCTTTTTAAACACTATATGGGGAGTTGTATTGCTTTGTAGCTCTGTGATACACTGATGCTAAAGAGTAACAGACAGGGCCGGACTGGCCCACCGTGATAACGGGGAAAAATCATGGTGCCGCCTTGCCCGGTTAAAGTGACTCGTGACTTTAAGAAATTCGGCTGCTGCAACAACCGGCGGCAGCAGGCGAATTTCTTAAAGCGGTGACGGCCGCCGAATTGCTTAAAGTGGTGGTGGGCCTGTTTACTTACCTCCTTCCTTGCTGCTGTGCAGGCCCGTGGCTGTGAGGGCACACAACGCCTTCCTCACAGCCACGGACCTGCACCGGGAGACAGCAGCAAGGAGGTAAGTACTGGCTGGGGAAGGGGGGAGGAGGGTGGCATAACGAGCATACTGAAGGGCAGTATCCTGGCATATTGAGGGTCAAAATCCTTGCTTATTAAATGGCAATATCCTGGCATATTAAGAGGCTATATCCTGGCATATTAATTGGCAATATCCTGGCATATTAAGTGGCAATATCCTGGCATTTAAATTGGCAATACCCTGGCATATTAAGTGGCAATATCCTGGCATATTAAGTGGCAATATCCTGGCATATTAAAAGGCAATACCCTTGCATATTAATTGACATTATCCTGGCATATTAAGTGGCAATATCCTGGCATATTATTTGGCTATATCCTGGCATATGAATTGGCATTACCCTGGCATATTGGCAATATCCTGGCATTTTAAGTGGCAATACCCTGGCATATTAATTGGCATTATCCTGGCATATTAAGTGGCAATATCCTGGCATATTAATTGGCTATATCCTGGCATATTAATTGGCAATATCCTGGCATATTCATTGGCAATATCCTGGTATATTAATTGGCCATATCCTGGCATATTAATTGGCCATATCGTGGAATATTAATTGGCAATACCCTGGCATATTAATTGGCAATATCCTGGCATATTAATTGGCAATATCCTGGCATATTAAGTGGCAATATCCTGGCATATTAAGTAGAAATATCCTGGCATATTAAGTGGCAATATCCTAGCATATTAATTGGCAACAGCCTGGCATATTAATTGGCAATATCTTGGCATATTAAATGGCGATATTCTGGCATATTAAATGGCGATATCCTGGCATATTAAGTGGCAATATCCTGGCATATTAAGTGGCTATATCCTGGCATATTAAGTGGCTATATCCTGGCATATTAAGTGGCTATATCCTGGCATATTAAGTGGCTATATCCTGGCATATTAAGTGGCAATAGAGTGGCAAAATCCTAGCATATTGAGGGGCAAAATTCTGGCACTACAGGGGGATGGGGTGAAAGACACTACTGGGGGGGGTGGGGGGAGAGAGAGAGAGAGAGAGAGAGAGAGAGAGAGAGAGGGTACAAAAATGCGAGAGAGACAATACAGAAATATGTATTATATTATGCTATGGGGCTGGTATACAAATTTTTTCCAGGGCTGGTTTTTGTTCCCAGTCCGGCCCTGGAAACAGAGGAACTTGGGGCAAAAAAAAAAAAAACTGTCCCTCCTATATAGGGATACCTGTAGGATTGCCACATAGCTTCTATTTTACTTGCACAGACGGTAAATAAGATTATGGAGCCGGTGACGCCTTAAGCAAAATACCGTCAATTGCTAAGCCGGTATTTTGTTTGTGGCAGGGAGAGTGGTGACAGTGTGAGGTGGGTGTAGGTGGAATATTTAGTGTTCTTCCCTGTCACAGACCCGGTACAGTGCCGTAGGCATGCACTTACTGACTTCAGCAGTAAATAAATCATTAGGGTTAAACCGAGGGAGCCACAGTGCATTTGGCTCCACCCTCACGCCCTACTTGAAGCCAATTAGTGAGCCAGTGGCAGCCAAGAGTTCTGTGTGCAGCAAGTGCGCTGGGGCTGGATAATGTGCAGAAGCAGAGTACCAATTTGAGATGCTCTGCAGCCATTAGGACACATAAAAGGTTAGAGTCTTCCCAACAGGTAGGATTCAACTCCCAGCAAATGTCAAAAATAAATTCCAGGGCCAATTTAAAGTAGAACAAGTTTAGCATCACAAACAGTAGTGTTTTGATGAGGATACAGCCCAATTAACTTTTTTGTGAATAAGCTATCACTGCTTACTCACAAAAAAAGCTGCTACTTGTAGGTGTATGCTACAAGCCACCAAATATTGGAGAAGATCAGCTTTTATTACAAATTGAAAAGGCTATAAATCTGAATGATGTTTTAATCATGGGAGATTGTAATTACCCAGATATAGATTGGAACTGTGACACAACTAGTTCCGCTAAAGGCAGCAAGTTTCTGAACCTGCTTAATAACAAATTGGTAATGACAAACAATCAGGAGCTTATCTCAAACATCCAAGTAAGAGAACACTTGGGAAATAGTGAGCATAACATGGTTTAGTTTGAGATTAATGCAAAAAAGCTAATTGGTAACTATGCCACCAAAACACTTAATTTTAGAAGGGCCAATTAAGGATTTTCTGTACTAAACACAGAAGACAAGTGGAATTCCTTTAAGCACACATTATAAAAGTACTTATCCCAATATATACCTTTGGGAAACAAATACAAAAGACACAAATCAAAACCAATGTGGCTTACCATTAACGTGAAACAGGAAATACAAAACAAGAAAATGGCATTCAAACATTATAAAAGCAAGGGATCAGCATTATTTATAGAGTACCAAGATGCCAACAAAGCCTGCAAAAAGGCAATTAAAGTGGCTAAATTGGAAAATGAGAAAAGGATTGCTAAGGAGAGTAAAACTAACCCCAAATTTTTTTATAAGTATATAAATGGAAAAAAGCTAAAGGCAGAAAATGTTGGGCCCTTGTTTTCCCTAATGGGAAATTTGGTTAGTGAGGACGGAGAGAAAGCAGATATTTGAAATACTTTTTTTCTTCTGTTTATACTAAGGAAGAACCATTGGATGAGCCCCTGCTACCAGACGTTACGGAATTGTCAAGGGATACATGGGATTGGCTGAGACAGGAAAAAGTGCTTAAGTAATTAAACTCTGTTAAGATATACAAGGCCCCAGGGCCAGATGGTATACACCCAAGTGTCCTTAAAGAGTTAAGCATAATTCTGGCCAGACCACTATTTATGATCTGGAGGGATTCTTTCAGTTCAGGTATAGTGCCAACAGACTGGTGAATGGCAGATGTCATTGCAGTATTTAAAAAGGGATCAAAATCTCTGCTGGGTAATTATAGGCCAGTGAGCTTGACATCTGAAGTGGGGAAATTATTTGAAGGATTGCTAAAGGTATACACTCAAGAATACATCTTGAATCAGAACATAATTAGTAAAAGTCAACATGGTTTTGTGAAAGGCAGGTCTTGTCAAACAAACTTAATAACATTCTATGAAGAAGTCAGTAAAAATATGGATCTAGGTGTGGCAGTTGATGTGATCTATTTAGACTTTGCTAAAGCATTTGTTACAGTTCCTCACAAAAGGTTACTCTACAAATTGAAAGAAATAGGTTTGGGGGCAAATCTATGTATTTGGATTAAAAATTGGCTAAACGATAGAATGCAGAGGGTTGTTTGTTTTAGGCCATCTTCTTTTTAATTTGTTTATTAATGATCTCCCAAATTGTGCTGAGAGCTATGTCTCAGTATTTGCTAATGACACTAAAGTAGGTAAGGTAATACAGACTAATCCTGATTGTTCTTTACAGGAATATTTGTACAGAGTAGGTGACTGGGCAATTAAGTGGCAAATGTGGTTCAATATAGACAAATGTAAAGTTATGCATTATGGGAAAAATAATAACAAAGCAACATGTACTTTAAATGGTATTTACAAATGGATTTAGGAATGATTGCAGATAACAGACTTAGCAACAGTGCTCAATGCTAGTCAGCAGCTGCAAGGGCCAATAAGATATTGGCATGTATAAAACGAGGTATTGATTCACGGGAGGAGGATATCATCTTGCCTCTTTACAAGTCAATGGCAAGACCTCACCTTGAATAAGCAGTACAATTCTGGGCACCAATCCTTAAAAATGATATTATGGAACTATAAAAAGTGCAAAGGAGAGCTACAAAATTAATAAGGGGATTGGAGGATCTTAGTTATGAAGAGAGACTTAAAAAATTGCATTTATATACGTTCGAAAAAAGATGTCTCAGAGGGGATATGATAACGTTACTAAAATATGTGCAGGGCCAATATAAAGAGCTCCAGTGACCTGTTCATTAATAGAAATGCAAAAAGAACAAGAGGTCACCCCCTGAGACTGGAAGAGCAAAGATTTCATAGACAGCAAAGAAAGGGATTCTTTACGGTAAGGACAATAAAGTTATGGACCTCACTGCCCAGAGCAGTAGTGCTAACAACTACAATAGATGCATTTAAAATGGTCTGCATGTTTTGTTTTGTTTTTTCAGAAAAGCAAAACATACAAGGCTATAAATAATAGAACAAGCATTAATAATAAAGCTTATTGATCCAAGGAGAAATCAGAGTGTCCCTTGGAGTCAAGAAGGAATTTTTCCCCCAGGAGGCAAAATTCAAAATAGCTTCCTTAGGGGTTTTTGCCTTCTTTTGGATCAAAAGCTGGAATGATAGGTAGAAGGGTTGAACTTGATGGACTTGTGTCTTTTTCAACCTAAATTACTATGTTACTATGTTACTTACCTCAGTCAGCTGGATGCACAGTGTGAGCCTAAAGGAGTTAAATAACATTTAAAGAGGGATAAAACCCTAAAAATGTTAATTTGACATACAAAAGGGGTCTCCTAATGCTTACCTTTTATCCTGTTCTAAAGTGCTGGAACAAACAAT
This sequence comes from Pelodytes ibericus, assembly GCA_036172795.1. Lineage (NCBI taxonomy): Eukaryota > Metazoa > Chordata > Amphibia > Anura > Pelodytidae > Pelodytes > Pelodytes ibericus. Next base: position 157,831,842 of record CM069859.1, on the reverse strand, counting down.
TTACCTATAAACCTTTAGCCTGTTCCATAATCCTTTGAATACTGCAGTGTCAACATTTTTTGTCTCTTCAATTGTCTCCTTTCCCCCTCCTATTATAGTGTCATACTTCCTAGTTGTTTATATTAGCATTTGCATAGGCAATCATATATGCATTTACATACCTCAGAACTTATGCTTCTGACATATTGGGACACTGAATTGCAGTTTGGTAGGTAGAGTCAGATCTATCACGCATGGGCAGTAGCAATGTCACTGAAACTGACAGGCCTACAGAGCATGCAATGTGGTATGTCCAGTCTATGCATGAGCAATAATCCGATCATGACGACAGAATTGAAGTCCTGAAAGTCACTGTCCCGCAAAACTATATATCTGTCCCCAAAAGGGGAGATCACTGCTTGTTTAGGGCACAGGTTTTTTCTCCCCAGCGTGATTTGAAGCAAGCATTCTGCATAAATTACATTTTTAATATTTTAAGCAAGCCCTCCCCAGTGATTACTCTGCATGTTTACTGCAGTTGCCACAGCACTGATTATATAGAGACTGAGCATATAAAGTTTTGTTCTTGTACACAGTAGGATCTCCTAACAGTGCAACACATTGTCTGATGACACCACTACAGACACAGGAATTTCTATTGTTTTGAATGAAATTATTCTCATTGGTTCCTGCAGCAAAAAAAAAAAACAAAAAAAAAAACGACTTTTAATCCACTGGTTTGGGCAGTCCAAGTTTCTTGCAAACTGCTGTAATTTCACAATTTCATCTAGCTGTAATTATTTTATATTTTAAGGAATTCAGAATGTAAAACGTGCATTTTAAAGTACTTTGAAAGTACTCTCATATGCTTTAATATTCGGCAAATGCATTTTGGGCACCAGGAAGTCCCTTTAATTCACCATGACATTTGCACATACTTTTTTATCTGCAATCTTACATGATTGACAAAGACACACAACTGGGAGCAGCCATCTCAGTGCATCAGCAGCATCACAAAATTATTTCTCCCAACTTCTTTGTGTTTTTGCAAGTACCGTTACAAATATTGTATAAAAACAGGGAGAAATGGTCTTTTATATATAAACAATACATTTTTGGGCTTACTCCCTCTTTAAAGTGATCAATGCTGATAAGTGAAATTCATAGGATAAGGATTTCTTCACTATTTTTATTGGATGTATATGCTAATCCAAAAGGGTTCCATTCTACACAGAAAGTTTACCAGCTACATCTCTAATCTAAAACAAAAACTAAACGATAAAATCCTTATCAAAATTATGAAGTGGTTAGAGTCCCCTGATATGCCAGGGTATAACTTATCTGGTTAAACAAAACTTGTTATATAAAATGCAAGGTTGCCACATCTAGAGCTTAGTTTTTCAATAGAAGCAAATCTCCTTGCTTTCATCCGCTTTTGGGTCAAAAGGGTTTATGATACCCAACAGTGATGACAAAAATAACCAGTTTTTCACATCCATGTAAAGGATTATGTGTCTTAAAAAAGTGATTTGGGATCAGTTTGGAGACCCTACATTCTGTGACTAATTTTAATACACAAAAACCACAACATGTTACATAGCCAGGATTCCCTAAAAGTACATTATGTATTATACTTAATATTCAAACAATTGCATTAGACAACATTATGCAACAGACAAAATTGTGACATCATGGAAAATGCATATAAATGTTTAAATCAAGAATTCCTCCGGTAACAAGCAATTAAGAGTGGTTGTTACTTTTTACTAGTTGGTGAGTTATTTAGCATAAGGTACTGTTTTTTTTACTTGCGGAGAACATTCTGAAGCACAGAGTTCTTCTCTAGACTAAAATAATGATGGAATTACAGAAAAAGTTCTTTGTTACACTTGTTTAATTCTAGACCAGCAAGAAATGAAATCGTTGTAAATACATTTCTAATTCTGTGTTCCTATAAATTTTTGCTTTAATGCAGTTTTTGCTTACCTAACATCTCTTCTTTGACAATAATATGTAGCTACATCACTTGCAAGAAATGTATCATTTATATGAGCTTTAATCAAGTGTGACCACGGGCCTTTAAGACGAACAATTCTTAAACACTTGAGCAAGCATGATTTTAAATAAACTGATTCACAAATTAAATATATTTCTAAAAATCATTATTCTCTTGACCAGGTCCTATTTTAACGTGCCTGTGGGTAAGTTCATGCAGTGAAAACTCAAATCTGTGTAGGGATTTATACGAGTTTTATTTTTTATTTAATCCTATTAATTGCCACTATCCACAACGATTCAAAGTTTTAGATTCACCTTTGAATGATTTGTATGATATACAAAGTTGATGCATTTACTTTTCTTGATTTGCAAGATATACAGGGTTGATGCATTTACTGCTTATGGTTGGCATGACATACAATGTTGATGCATCTACTGTGCATGGTTGGCATGATATACAAGGTTAATGCATCTACTATTCATGGTTGGCATGACAGCCAAAGTTGATGCATTAACAGTTCATGATTGGCATGATATACAAAATTGATGTATTTACTGTTAATCAGTACATAGGGCTGCCAGATTTGAGGAGCTGGCAATTTTTGAGGGGCATATAAATTCTGCATGGCAGAATGAAAAAGTTTTATGTGCTAAGTGTAAATCAATTAATCAAGGTAGAGCCTACTGGATCACACTCCTGATTAACTAATTGGTTCCTCCTGCACGTGAAGACATTCTGCAGGGTGAGCATGCAAGCATTCCATCTCCTGCAAAAGAAATTAACAGTCATTCAGTAGATCAGTAGAAGATGGAAACTTGGCACAGTCAAGCTCCACTATAGCTCAGGATCCAAGCAATCACATCACAATAAAAGACAGATTGCAATATAAGATCTCACTAAACTACCGATCTAATGCAGAAGTAATATCCGCTGCCCGTTCCATCTGATCACTACATTATAACGCATAGCATTTACCTGTATTTGTGAGTAAATGAAAAATATTTAGAGTATAGATCAGTGAGGGTGAACATTTTTAAACGTGAGTGCCAAATCTTCTACAGAAAGCCAAGATGAAGCTCTCAAAGTGTTCTCTCATTCATGCATTTTTGTGCCCATTAATATCAGCCCCCTGCTCATTCTTGCTCTCTTTGCCTGTAATTCCTCTTGTTCTATCCAATTTGTAATTCATTATTTCCTAATGTTACTCTTATAACATTAAGTGCTCCATAACTATTGGTGATACCTGTGCTATAGGTTTGTCATCACTGAATTTGTTTAATAAATACATGCAATGTTTCAATACTATTGAACTTTACAATGCACTAAAAAAAAGTGGGTCATTTTGTATATGTGGTCCTGATTGAGCCATTTAATGGAAAAGTGCAAGGACAGAACCAATTTCCCTTTGGGTAAACATGTGCACTGACATTTATAGGATTGGAGCTAGTTCATAATTTCTGAACTTGCTGCCCCGGGACACCAATATACAGCAAATAATAGGACCGTTAACATTTATTACATTTGTCCAAGTTGTCTGTTATTATAATACTTAATTTTAAAGAACCCCATGGTATAGTCAAGAGACAGTAGAAAAAATGCCTATTGAAATACAACATAACAAACAGTTTAAAAAGGACCTACAGCGGACTAACATGTAAAGTAAATACAATCTTTGAATTTGTATTCCAGATTGTTTTGCATACCAGTAAATGTGTTAAAAGAGGAGGGGGGTGTAATCTTGCTTTACTCCATCCCATCGCTGTGCTGTACACAACCGTGTATACGCACAGTTTAAAACACATGATTGTCTGCCTCACTTAAAATAATAGGCAAAGCCTGCACATCGTGCTTAAAATGGGCAGTAGATACATAAGTGGCTCCATAAACATTAATAAGGATTTGCTAAGGAGAATTTTAAGTGACCATTTATCCTCTGTACTTGACTGGTTAGAAGTGGAGGTGAGAAGCTAAGGTGAAGGGATCTTGAAAGCTACAAAACTTTTAAAAGTAGAAACGTACAAAAGTGTGCATACATGTGAAATCTCACATTGGAAATAGTTTTTATACCTCTAATTTCGGTCTAGAAAATGATTTAAAAGATGTGAATTGAGTGAGCTTGGAAACACAGAAGAAGGAATTCATGAGGGATTTACAAAGACTTTGGGAATGGTTTTTGATGATTAGGGAATATAAAAAGGGAAATAAACAAAAACTTATAGGAAATAGCTTTGAAGAACAGAAAATATACAGAGGATTTTCCAATTGTAATTAGGGATTTATTTCTTTTTAAAAACTACATGTACATTTATAACACAAAGTACTAGATTGGCAATTTTGATTTCCAATGATTTTCTTTTTTACTGTGATCTCCATTAGCTTAACTGTTGCTAAAACTCGATGCGTAAACCATTGGTTTAACGGAAAGCAGACCCTGCCTTTAGATGCAACACTGTGAAACTTCTATAACGTTTACCGCAATCTCCCAATTTAATGATGCTGTTAACGCCATATGCTAAGCAGAATAAGCTTGGAGGAAACGGTATGAGTTCTACATTAACCAATTCGTGGCTGACGTGGGCTTTCATTGAATGGATTGAATTGACAGCACACAAGACAAGACAATGGTGGTATCAAGCTTTGATTATTCTCAGGCTGCAACCCATAACAATTGATTTCATCAAGTTCAGGCACGGTCTGACAGAAGCAACACTGGCGCATGGTTTTGAGACAATGCTGTTGGTTATAAGATTGAAGCAAAATTGTTTTTTCATTCCTTATTTCAGCTTAGATACTGCACCATTTCGTAATGGATAGAATGTACCCTCATGGGTATAGAACTGCCACAGGCTAGTAAAGTAGACAGAAGCAAAAAGGTAAAGAAAAGTTCATACTAAAAAGGACATTCATATTAATTATCAGCAGACTGTCGAAGTATAACATCTGTCAAGCGAATATACTTCTAGCTCCAACCAGCCCACTTATTCCCAAGGCTGTAATTAGCACTGCTTATTGTCCCCCACTGTCTAGTTTGTGCATTTAAAATGTAACATAATAACTATACATTTCCTACAAGCTGTCTGCCATTTCGATAGGTATAATAGATATGTGTACATTGGAAGACAGAGGATGTGCGTAATCCAATCTAAATAAGAAGTTATTAGCACAAGCTGCATAATGTAACACTGCTTGAAATGAAAAGGCTATTTCTAGGGGTCTGACAAGTCAAATCCAACTGTTCATTCTTAGCAAGAACTTTTTTGGAGTACAACGAATAATGATGCATACATTAGTAAACTGTATAGCTAATGAGATACACATTCATTTCAGGATTCCTGCTCATTTTCAACATTATTCGCAGAGGGGTAGGCAGGTGATGGCAATCTGTGAGTAAATATTAATAATGTCACAAGGTCTTAGTAAGGAACACTGGGAATAAGAATACAGGGAGTAAGATAAAAATGATGGCTCTCACAGCACTATGCAGACCGGTTTTGAGATCATTTTCTTGTAAAGAAACAAAGCATGCATCATTTGTTGGCAATATTAAAAACAGTAGCACATGCAGTGTCCTTCCAAATAATGCTACAGCAGCAAAACAAGAGGTAAATTAGACAACTGCATAAAATGGAAGCTAACTTAACTTCTTGCACAAAAAGGTACCTTCTCTACACTATAGATATACAAGGTACAGCCAGATTCCTCAAAGGAGAATCTCCTCTCTCTTCAAGAAAGATGTACTTTATGCGTTGGAATGCAGATAAAAAAAAAGATGTGTGCACAGCCATCTAGTCCTGCTCACTAGTGATACACAGAAGCCAGTAAGAGAGCAGGGGTGTATCTTATGACATCAACACGCAGGCTCTGCACACAGTTGTAAAATGGGACTTGTTGAAAGATTTTAGAGAATTTTGCATTCATGGGTAAAATTACATTTTGTAAATAACCTGAAAATCTCCACACGAAGCAATGTGAGCTAAATATTTCCAGCTGAAAAGATTATAAAATGACATCACAGCTCCACAAAATGACACAGTTATACTAGTACTAATTTAGTGTGAAATCTGCAACTTGTGTCAAAATCTGAAAGACATTTGGATTACAGATAATTTTCTGGATTTGGGATACTCAACCTGTACATTAACATATTCAAAAGCAATACTAATTCCAAAAAGATCTATATTGTGCATGCTATTACATATTAGATAGGTGTACTATAATATAGTATATAGTACTATAACACTAAAAAAAAAAATTAAATGTTTCACATTTATTTGCTAAAAACATTTCATAAATGAAATTGTACATACAGTGGATATAAAAAGTCTACACACCCCTGTTAAAATGTCAGGTTTCTGTGCTGTAAAAAAAATGAGACAAAGATAAATAATTTCAGAACTTTTTCCACCTTTAATGTGACCTATAAACTGTACAACTCAATTGAAAAACAAACTGAAATCTTTTAGGTAGAGGGAAGAAAAAATATAAAAAATAAAATAATGTGGTTGCATAAGTGTGCACACCCTTAAACTAATACTTTGTTGAAGCACCTTTTGATTTTATTACAGCACTCAGTCTTTTTGGGTATGAGTCTATCAGCATGGCACATTTTGACTTGGCAAGATTTGCCTACTCTTTTTTGCAAAAACACTCCAAATCTGTCTAATTGCAAGGCCATCTCATGTGCACAGCCCTCTTCAGATCACCCCACAGGTTTTCAATCGGATTCAGGTCTGGGCTCTGGCTGGGCCATTCCAAAACTTTAATCTTCTTCTGGTGAAGCCATTCCTTTGTTGATTTGGATGTATGCTTTGGGTCGTTGTCATGCTGAAAGATGAAGTTCCTCTTCATGTTCAGCTTTCTAGCAGAAGTCTGAAGGTTTTGTGCCAATATTGACTGGTATTTGGAACTGTTCATAATTCCCTCAATCTTAACTAAGGCCCCAGTTTCAGCTGAAGAAAAACAGCCCCAAAGCATGATGCTGCCACCACCATGCTTCACTGTGGGTATGGTGTTCTTTTGGTGATGTGCAGTGTTGTTTTTGCGCCAAACATATCTTTTGGAATGATGGCCAAAAAGTTCAACCTTGGTTTCATCAGACCATAACACCTTTTCCCACATGCTTTTGGGAGACTTCAGATGTGTTTTTGCAAAATGTAGCCTGGCTTGGATGTTTTTCTTCCTAAGAAAAGGCTTTCGTCTTGCCACTCTACCCCATAGCCCAGACATATGAAGAATACAGGAGTTTGTTGTCACATGTACCACACAGCCAGTACTTGCCAGATATTCCTGCAGCTCCTTTAATGTTGCTGTAGGCCTCTTGGTAGCCTCCCAGACCAGTTTTCTTCTCGTCTTTTAATCAATTTTGGAGGGAGCTCCAGTTCTTGGTAATGTCACTGTCGTGCCATATTTTCTCCACTTGATGATGACTGTCTTCACTGTGTTCCATGGTATATCTAATGCCTTGGAAATTCTTTTGTACCCTTCTTCTAACTGATACCTTTTAAAAATGAGATCCCTCTGATGCTTTGGAAGCTCTCTGTGGACCATGGCTTTTTCTGTGGGATGCGACTAAGAAAATTTCAGGAAAGACCAACTAGAGCAGCTGAACTTTATTTGGGGTTAATCAGAGGCACTTTAAATGATGGCAGGTGTATGCTGACTCCTATTTAACATGATTTGGAATGTTATTGCTTAATTCTAACCACAGCTACATCCCCAGTTATAAGAGGGTGTGCACACTTATGCAACCACATTATTTTATTTTTATATTTTTTCTTCCCTCTATCTAAAAGATTTCAGTTTGTTTTTCAATTGAGTTGTACAGTTTATAGGTCACATTAAAGGTGGAAAAAGTTCTGAAATTATTTATCTTTGTCTCTTTTTTTTACAGCACAGAAACTTTTTATATCCACTGTACATACATTTACGTGTACTTTACATATAATAGTCTCCATACGTTTCTTTTCATACAGTATTTTAATATTCTTTTTGTTGTGATTCAGAAATCTAAAACCTATCAGTGTCAATTAAATCAGTTTTACAATTAGTGGCCATCAGCGATTTTTCATGGGAATTTTTTTCACCCTTTCGTTTTGAATGTTTCTCCAAGAAAATTGAAGAGTAAAAGTCCACATGAAACTTTGCAAATACAGAACTTTAAAGAAATAGATTTTCAAACGAGATGACAAACCGGATTAAACATAAGAAAATTTAATATTTAACACCACCAGCAAAAAAAGTATTTAGATCATTGAAAATGGCAGGTGTCAACATTTAAACGTCATCATAAAGCCAGCTAACACATAAGGGACATCATATGTCATCCAAAGCCTTGAAATTACCACTGAATGTCCAAGATGACAAGTTTTCAACACACAATTTCCAGATACCGCTGTATTCTAATGAGTGAATCTCATTTTGAAGGATCACTCTAAAATGTATATTAAAGCAGACATTTTAAATAAATACACATTCATTGGTTCCAGTTATCATTTTTATTTGTTTTTGCAGTTATTTCAAAGAGTAGCCTTGCAGGCTTTCTACTGATTGGAACTCCTAACATGAATACGTACTTAAGTGTTCAGTAAAAAATGTGAGTCCCCAGTATCTCCTGAGAGCCAATCACAGGGCTTCAATAGAAAGGAATTGAGATGGCCACTGCATATTTGCAAGCTGTAGTAGTACAGACAGTGACATGACACAGCTTTCATAATATTTCAACCACTGCTGTCAAAAAAGCAGGAAAAACTGATAGGTGCTTAATTCTAGGTCACCATAGATACAGATTGTCCTCAACTTACAACAATGTAAGCAATACCACTGTGTTATTATGAAAGTGTTCTGTGAGCTAGACCTGTCACTCTCTGTTCCCACATGGGGAGTCCTAAAATGATCCCTTACCATTTTAATTAAAACTACTTTTTTCCAGGGACACAGTATATCTCTCACATCTCTCTCGGACACACTATCTAAGTATGACAGTGACTCAGAGGGCGTATTTTGACATTCCGGTGTTTATAGACCGAATTGTCATTTATTGCACTAAGTTTGATTTTCAGTGATCACGTGAATAAATACAAAATAAAACAATGGTTGACCCTGGTCTGCCTAACATTTAAGGCAACTAGGATCAACCTCATTCACCCCTCCTAGTTTAATGGAGGATAGCTGTGGATTGTCATCACTGGCCTGTGATTTAACCACCCATCGCTGTGACTGGCAAGAAAGCTGTGATGTAGCCGAACGCAGCTATTTTAAAGTAGCCCGTACATGTCACCAATGCACTGCATTTGGATCGCGTACATGTTCACGCATTGTTGTGAAGGGGATAGGGTTGAAATTCCCTACAAATCTATGATTTTGTTTGTAGTAAATTATAAGATATGATGAACATAATGGTATCTAACGAAAGCTCTTCTTATGGCGATAAAAACAATATATAATTTGTGTGGGTACAGTATGCGAGAAAGAAGAAAATAAATTACAGCTAAACCGAAACACCCCAGAAATATAAAAACTGCCCATGTAACCAATGTAGAGACAAGGTCCAAAGGTCATGTCACAAGTGGTTCAACATTCACAGTGCTGGTGGGTAAAGTAAGTGAACCCCCTTTGGCAAAAAAAAACCCCTCAAAATGTGTTTCAGATGGATGCGAATATCAGGGTAAGTCATCATCGGAGTAATCTAGACAATTCTTCCTTACAGAACTGCCTAAGCATAGCCATCTTCTAGTGTGAACGGCTCTCGAGGTTATTCCACGGCATCTGTACTGGGTTAAAGGTACTTTCTGGTGCCCAAAATGCATATTTTTTTTTTTTTTTTTTTCTTTTTTCTTTTTTTTGACACTCAGTTTTTATCTTTGAATACATTTCCTGTATTTTGTTTATTAAGTCAACATCATTGTGTCTTGTACATCAGGTTTCTTTTAGTAGGTTTTTTGTTACTTCCATATTTAAATTTTTGGCTCTTATACATATATATACCGGGTGAAAGTTCTGGGTAACTAGGGCTTGACCCAGAGACCCTCACTGCGGAAACATTTTACTTTGACAGGACTAGACAAACATATCAGACACGACGGGACCCCTGTGAGGCCCTCCTTCCTTTTCCCTGTTTCTCCTTCCTCTCTGTTCTTACTTCCCCGGATCTCACAGGGGGACAGACAAACTCACATGGATCCTGTAAAGCGGGGAGGGGGGGGGGGGGGTAGGGAGGAGACGCGTCGCGGGGGGACGGAGCGGGTGCAGACTCCACAGATCATAATATCTCCTTCCACTTTTCCCCTATTTTCCCGATAATTACGTTATCTAATCCCATCCACCCTCCATAAGTGTGTTAACCCAATTATCCCATTGTTTATATTTTCTATGATTCCAGTTAAATTGTGTCACAATACCCCTCTCCATAAGGCATTGTTGAATCAAGTTTGCTTTTACTTTTTGCCATATGACTGGATCCGCTGATCTCCAATTTCTTGCTATTTCTAATTTGATTGTCGTCATTAAGTGCACAACAAATTGTAATTCGTTCCCTGACTTTTTGGGGAGGTTTAGGTGTAGCAAAGCCTTTTCTGGTGTGAGATTCCATTCGTTACCTAACCGGTGTGTTATCTTTTGTGATATGTCCCTCCAGAATCCATTAATTATTGGGCAGTTCCACCATATATGTGCATAATCACCTTTAGGGTTTCCACATCTCCAGCAGTTTGGGATGTTTACCTTGGAAATTTTTGCTAAAGTTGTAGGGACCAAGTACCACCTATACATTAGTTTAAGTTGGAGTTCATTTAAGTTTAAACAATGGATGAGTTTATAAATGTTGTTCAATGTCCCATTCCATTCATTTATATCTATTTGTATATTTAATTCTTTTTCCCATTTTTTTACTGCTTTCGGGACATATGCTTTTTCTAGTTCTTTTATTAGGTTCATGGATCTCGTAATCAAGTTTTTGTAATCTTTTTTTTCTAATATTTCATGAAACATTTTTTGTGCCTTGGTTATTGGTCGTTTAATTAATGTTTTTTGGAGGAAACTTCTCATTCTTAGGTAATTATAACATTCTCTTTCTGGTAGTTTGAATTCATTCTGGAGGGATTTAAACATTTTAATCTTACCCTTTTCCATGATATCGTTTATTTCATCAATTCCTCTTATTTTCCACTCCTTTAGGTCTAGATTTGGGTTTAGGTTCTCAACAGTCGCTAATGTTAAATGCGGTGGGATTTTATCCGTATAACCTATTTTTTTTTTAATTTTCTTCCAGTTATTTACTAAGTGAGTTAGTGTTATATTCCCCAACTCTATTTTTTGTGAATCCATTGACCAGAAATAAGTAAGTAGGTCTCCATATAGTTTATTTTTCTCCATTTCTAAGTTATGCCAGGACTCCTTTTTCGCTGTGGGATTTAATGTGACTAATACTTGTGCTAGCGTGACCGCTTGTGCATAGTCGTGTATTATTGGAAACCCTAAACCCCCGATTCCTTTTTCTTTGCTAGTATTTGTTGTGATATTCTTGGCCGTTTTTGTGCCCATATAAATTTATTGAAGGAATATTGAATAAGTTCTAGCCAGCTCTTAGGAATTGGTAGTGGTAACATTCTAAATACATACAGGAAACGTGGAAGTACATATGCTTTTATCGCATTTGATCTACCCAGCCATGAGATAAACATACCCCTCCATCTCTTAAACGATGCATTCATTTCTTGGATAAGGGGCAGAATATTTATCTGCATCCACATTACAGGGTCTCTGGAAATTTTGATTCCTAAATATGATAAGCTCTCTGTTACCCATGTAAACCCATATTTTGTCAATTCAGTTTTTTGAACTGCATCTAGCGATATTGCCAATGCTGTTGATTTTGACATATTTAACTTATAGTTTGAGAGGTGACTGTATCGGTTTATCATGGTCATGATTTGTTTAATTGAGTTCACCGGATCTTGAACAACACACAGGATATCGTCAGCAAACAAAAATATTTTTTTATTTCCTCCCTCCCCACCTCCTACTATATCTACACAGTCTCTTATATCTATCGCTAATGGTTCTAAGGCCAAGACGTATAACATGGGTGAGAGAGGGCACCCCTGTCGGGTACCGTTACCCAAGTTGAACCATTCTGAACTTATCCCTGATCCTACTATCCTTCCTTGGGGTTCCTTGTATAGGGCCATTATGGCCTGATGTATTCTCCCCTTAAGTCCATATGCCAATAATGCCCTAGACATATATCCCCAGCTGACCCTGTCAAACGCCTTTTCTGCGTCTAAGGACAGGGCCAGCTGTGGAATGCCCGTTTGTCCCGCTTCCTCAAATAGGTCCACAAGTGTTCTTATGTGGCTCGACGATGTTCGCCCTGTTACAAATCCTGCTTGGTCCTGGTGGACCAATCCCGGTAATATCGGTTTTAACCTATTTGCCAGTATCCCCGCATACAACTTAGCGTCAATGTTCAAGAGAGATATTGGCCTATAACTGGTAATTTCTTCTGGATTTTTCCCTGGTTATGCCCAAAATGCATATTAATGTACATTCAAAGTAATTTACAATGCATATTTTACATTTTGCATTGCTTAAAATATGAAAATCGTACACCTAGATGAATTTATGAAATTACAGCAGTTTGCAAGAAACCGAGACTGCCCACAATAGCTAAGCAAAAGTCATTTCCTCTTCCTTTTTCCTAACCCATGAGAATAATGCCATTCAAATGAATGGAATATCTTGTTTCTCTAGTGATGAAATCAGACAATGAGTCTGTTGTTCGTCCTGTCCATTTTCATATTTGTCCTGTGCTGCTTTTAGTTTTTTTCTATAATGGATTACTATTAACATTTTTGTTATTTTTGGATTATTGGACCACTGGATCCTTTTTCTTCAATCTGGTGTTGGATGGCGTTCCTGATTTTTCTTTTCATTTTTATATGTTCTGGCCAAAATGCAGTGGATTTTTCTAATGATGTCAGGCCTTTGCCTGTACAAACTAAAAGCATTAAACAATAAACATGAACACCAAACTATGCTTAACCCCTTAGTGACAAGACATTTTCACCTTGGTGACAATGGCTGTTTTGACATTTCTGGGGTGTTTGTGTTTAGCTGCAATTTTCTTCTTTGCCACATACTGTACCCACACAAATTATATGTTGTTTTTATCGTCATAAGAAGGGCTTTCATGAGATACCATTATGTTCATCATATCTTTTAATTTACTACAAAAATAATCATTAAATATGATGAAAAATTTAAAAAAACAAACACTTTTTCTAACTTGCACCTAAAACATAATTTACACAAATACAATAATTAAAAAAGACCCCGTCTAAATAGTTTCTAAATGTTGTCCCGAGTTCAGAAATATGCATGATTCCATATTTTTCAGTATTTTTTTGCAAGTTATGGGGCAAAAACCAAAAATAGTGTTTTTTGTTTTATTCCTATATTGACCTTTTGACCCCAACCCGAACCCAAAATTTAACCTTAACACTAAATTTAATCCCAACTCTAACCCTTATGCCATCCCATAATATATTTTAATTTTAATTAAATTTTAACCCTATCCCTTATGTTAAAAATGTTTTAATTTTAACCCTATAGGCTAATCTAAGTATAAAACCAGTTTTTATTTAATTACATTTTTTTTTTACATTGCTATCATACTTATCTACCACTAGGAGCAGTCACGTAGTATATTCAGAGCGACGGAAGTGAAGTTACTTTCACTTCCGAAGCGCAGACCTCCAGAAGGCATAGCCATATTGACGGAGCATGCTGCTCCGTCAGTATGGCTCCAACGATCGCTCCGTGGAGCGATCGTGGGTGCCCCAGAAAAGAAATTTCGGTGCTTGCTATTGCCTTGATGTCGAGGCAATAGACTAGCACCGTTAAAGCAGTTTTCGCGATCGTTGATCACGAAAACCGCTTGATTCCCAGCAGGACATGCCTTATATTGGGGGGCACATGAATCTGCCTCTTGAATTCCAATTAGACACCTATAAAGGTACTTTAACCCCTTCGTGAGCAATGACGGCCCTGGACCATCATAGGGAAAACTCCCTTAGTCCAGGACAGTCATGCAGGTCCGATCGCGGTATGCATGCTGGCGTACAGCGATCGCGCTACAAACGACATGACTAAGTGTCTCGATACTGAGACACTTCAGCCATGTCCATTGAAGCCCCCCTGGAAACATCCGGGCACTGTAACAGCCAATCACAGCGCCCGGACAGCTTTAGTCTCTCCCTGCCCACGGCGATTGTGGGGCAGGGAGAGACTAAATATAGTGTTTCAACCCTCCCCATGCACAACCAGCCCCCCAACCGCCCCCCCCCCCCCCCCCCCAAGGATTTTTTAATTAAAAAAAACATTTTTTTTTTTTTTTTATTATAGTGATAATCCTAACTCTTGGGTTAGGGTTAGAGTTCATCAAAACCCTAATCCTAGAGTTAGAATTAGGGTTTGTACTAACCCTAACCATAGGGTTATGGTTAGAGTTAAATAAAAATTAAATAAATACAAAAATTCAAAATAATAATAATAAATTATATAAAAGTAAGACGTTACTACATAGAGGACCAATGACATGTCTGTGGTCCTCTAGGGATCATTTTTTTCTTTTTTCTTTTTAAAAGACTGCTAGTGGGGTCAGTGCTTTGCATTGGCCCCCAGCAGTAGATAGGGGCCCGCAGCAGCTGGATATTTGATCATTAAACAATAAACATGAACACCAAACTATGCTTAACCCCTTAGTGACAAGACATTTTCACCTTGGTGACAATGGCTGTTTTGACATTTCTGGGGTGTTTGTGTTTAGCTGCAATTTTCTTCTTTGCCACATACTGTACCCACACAAATTATATGTTGTTTTTATCGTCATAAGAAGGGCTTTCATGAGATACCATTATGTTCATCATATCTTTTAATTTACTACAAAAATAATCATTAAATATGATGAAAAATTTAAAAAAACAAACACTTTTTCTAACTTGCACCTAAAACATAATTTACACAAATACAATAATTAAAAAAGACCCCGTCTAAATAGTTTCTAAATGTTGTCCCGAGTTCAGAAATATGCATGATTCCATATTTTTCAGTATTTTTTTGCAAGTTATGGGGCAAAAACCAAAAATAGTGTTTTTTGTTTTATTCCTATATTGACCTTTTGACCCCAACCCGAACCCAAAATTTAACCTTAACACTAAATTTAATCCCAACTCTAACCCTTATGCCATCCCATAATATATTTTAATTTTAATTAAATTTTAACCCTATCCCTTATGTTAAAAATGTTTTAATTTTAACCCTATAGGCTAATCTAAGTATAAAACCAGTTTTTATTTAATTACATTTTTTTTTTACATTGCTATCATACTTATCTACCACTAGGAGCAGTCACGTAGTATATTCAGAGCGACGGAAGTGAAGTTACTTTCACTTCCGAAGCGCAGACCTCCAGAAGGCATAGCCATATTGACGGAGCATGCTGCTCCGTCAGTATGGCTCCAACGATCGCTCCGTGGAGCGATCGTGGGTGCCCCAGAAAAGAAATTTCGGTGCTTGCTATTGCCTTGATGTCGAGGCAATAGACTAGCACCGTTAAAGAAGTTTTCGCGATCGTTGATCACGAAAACCGCTTGATTCCCAGCAGGACATGCCTTATATTGGGGGGCACATGAATCTGCCTCTTGAATTCCAATTAGACACCTATAAAGGTACTTTAACCCCTTCGTGAGCAATGACGGCCCTGGACCATCATAGGGAAAACTCCCTTAGTCCAGGACAGTCATGCAGGTCCGATCGCGGTATGCATGCTGGCGTACAGCGATCGCGCTACAAACGACATGACTAAGTGTCTCGATACCGAGACACTTCAGCCATGTCCATTGAAGCCCCCCTGGAAACATCCGGGCACTGTAACAGCCAATCACAGCGCCCGGACAGCTTTAGTCTCTCCCTGCCCACGGCGATTGTGGGGCAGGGAGAGACTAAATATAGTGTTTCAACCCTCCCCATGCACAACCAGCCCCCCAACCCCCCCCCCCCCCCCCCCAAGGATTTTTTAATTAAAAAAAACATTTTTTTTTTTTTTTTATTATAGTGATAATCCTAACTCTTGGGTTAGGGTTAGAGTTCATCAAAACCCTAATCCTAGAGTTAGAATTAGGGTTTGTACTAACCCTAACCATAGGGTTATGGTTAGAGTTAAATAAAAATTAAATAAATACAAAAATTCAAAATAATAATAATAAATTATATAAAAGTAAGACGTTACTACATAGAGGACCAATGACATGTCTGTGGTCCTCTAGGGATCATTTTTTTCTTTTTTCTTTTTAAAAGACTGCTAGTGGGGTCAGTGCTTTGCATTGGCCCCCAGCAGTAGATAGGGGCCCGCAGCAGCTGGATATTTGATCATTAAACAATAAACATGAACACCAAACTATGCTTAACCCCTTAGTGACAAGACATTTTCACCTTGGTGACAATGGCTGTTTTGACATTTCTGGGGTGTTTGTGTTTAGCTGCAATTTTATCTTTGCCACATACTGTACCCACACAAATTATATGTTGTTTTTATCGTCATAAGAAGGGCTTTCATGAGATACCATTATGTTCATCATATCTTTTAATTTACTACAAAAATAATCATTAAATATGATGAAAAATTTAAAAAAAAAAACACTTTTTCTAACTTGCACCTAAAACATAATTTACACAAATACAATAATTAAAAAAGACCCCGTCTAAATAGTTTCTAAATGTTGTCCCGAGTTCAGAAATATGCATGATTCCATATTTTTCAGTATTTTTTTGCAAGTTATGGGGCAAAAACCAAAAATAGTGTTTTTTGTTTTTTTCCTATATTCATCTTTTGACCCCAACCCGAACCCAAAATTTAACCCTAACACTAAATTTAACCCCAACTCTAATCCTTATTATATCCCTTAATATTTTTTAACTTTAATTTAATTTTAACCCTATCCCTTATGCTTAAAGATATTTAATTTTAACCCTATAGGCTAATATAGCTAAATAACCTGTTTTTAATTAATTAAATATTTATTTTAAATATTTCCCATTGCACAACTACTAAACTAGTAGTAGCTAGTCAAGTAGCATATTCAGAGCGACGGAAGTGAAGTTACTTTCACTTCCGAAGCTCAGACCGGCAGAGGACTTAGCCATATTGACGGAGCAGCATGCTCCGTCAATATGGCTCCCCACGATCGCTCCGTGGGGCGATCGTGGGGGTCCCGAAATAGAAATTTCAGTGCTGGCTATTGCCTCGATGTCGAGGCAATAGACCAGCACTGTTAAAGCGGTTTTCGCCAGGCACGTCCTTTGCCAGGCACGTCCTTTGTCGTTAAGGGAGTTTCTCCCAGGACGTGCCTGGCACGTCCTTTGTCAGCAAGGGGTTAACCATATTTTACTATTTTTTTCACAATACAATAAATTATATGAACAAAATAATGTCATGAAAAGAAAGCCCTTCTTGTCCTGAAAAAAACAATATATAATTTGTGTGGGTACAGCAACAGACATAGAAGAAAATTAAAGCTAAACACAAACACCTCAGAAGTGTTAAAACTCAGTCACTAACGCACAACATTACAAAAACAGTCTGATCATGAAGGGGTTAAAGGAACACTGAATCATTGTTAACCCTTGCTTCCTAGAGTATGGGGGTTTGCTGGTTTACTATCTGCTGTATCTCACATCTGAGACACAGCAATTCCTGGTTGTCATGCACTGTCGGCACACAGCCAATCAGACTGGGGGCTCGACCCGCTACGTCTGCGGAATGTGAAGGCTAGCACAGAGAGAGACACCCTAGTTTTTGCATGGGATCAGCAGGGGGGACCTAGTTAAGGTCCCCCCTGCTGATCCCATGCAAAAATGAGGGGCGCTCTCTGCGCTAGCAGCGAGAGCCAGTCGCCGGTCAGAGGATAAACTGACATGTACTATCAAAATTACATGCTAGTTTATCATAACACTAGGCACAACTAACATTTCACTAGTGCTTCTATAATGGAACATTTGTTCCTTTAAGCATTTCGATACACATGCTATTATTATTATTAAACTTTCTTTTTATTTAGGTGTTCATTATATTATATATAACAACATTTATGACATAACAATGCAACAGACTCTAACCCCCTGCCCTCAATCTCATATTCCTCACATATTCTCAGCCCACCCGAAGAAAATAACACCATTAGCTTAGAAGAACCAAACTGTAAGGAGTCTACACACTCTCTAAAACATGCAAAGCATACCATACAATTACAGATTAATGGACTGCTGCAGAGCAATGTATCCTGACGGCAAAGATTACACATTTTACTCAGCCTGACACAATATATCCAGTAGACTTGATTATCTTTTTCTCCAACACCACACAGCAAACCTTATCCACACAATAAGCATTGATTTAGCTACGTAGCCTGATGTTCACCCTAAAATCACCCCTTACAGGCCAACACAGGCCTAATGGAGGCTTAATGCTCTCTTTCTAATAGACTGATCGATACTAGATGACACGTCCAAGACAATATTTTTCAGAGAATAACACAGGAGATGTCCCTAACCTAACAATATTGGAGGCACGCAAAAGCATAATCAGGGGACATTATATGTCAAAAGAAGCAGCACGAAAGAGCAAACACAAGAAATCTTGAAACTCACTAGAGACTAGACCACACTAGGACATAAGGAAGACTTGGACCTAGACACATACCAACAATTATTAACACATAGACAAAAGCTCTCCCAACTAATAAACACAAATGCATATTAAAGTACATTCAAAGTAATTTACAATGCATATTTTACATTTTTCATTGCTTAAAATATGAAAATCGTACACCTAGATGAATTTATGAAATTACAGCAGTTTGCAAGAAACCAAGACTGCCCACAATAGCTAAGCAAAAGTCATTTCCTCTTCCTTTTTCCTAACCCATGAGAATAATGCCATTCAAATGAATGGAATATCCTGTTTCTCTAGTGATGAAATCAGACAATGAGTCTGTTGTTGAGACATGGTATAATGAAAAACATGACTGGGACATATCAATACCAGGGTACTCTTTATATAGAAAAGCCAGAAAAGGTAAAAAAAAAAAAAAGGGGGGGGGGGGAGGGGTGGCCCTGTATGTGAGGGGTAGCTTAAAATGTTCACTTTTTTAACGTAATACAAGTTAGTGAGGCGAACATAGAGTCAGTTTGGGTTACATTAGAATTTGGTAATCATATGGTAACTCGGGTAGGTGTGATTTATAGGCCCCATGGACAAATAGAGGAGTTAGATAATCTACTAGTTGAGGAAATAGCTAAAATGACAATGAAGGGAGAAGTGATCATCATGGGTGACTTTAATCTTCCTGATGTGAACTGGAAATACAAAACAGCTACTTGCGCCAGGAGTACGCATATCCTAAACTCCCTACTGGGATTATCTCTAAAACAAGTAGTGGAGGAGCCAACTCGAAAGCAGGCGATACTAGATTTAGTGTTCACAAATGGAGATTTGTTATCAGATATTACTGTAGGTGAAAGTTTAGGATCTAGTGATCACCAGACAGTGTGGTTTAATATAAGAACAGTGACGCAGTCACACCACACAAAAACAAAATGTTTTAGATTTTAGAAAAACAGACTTTTCTAAAATTAGATTAGGTGTAAAGGAGTCATTATCAGACTGGAGCAATTTAAATGGAGTCCAGGAGAAATGGGATTATCTAAAAGTTGCACTACTGAAGGCAACAGAAAATTGCATAAGGCTTGTCAGTAAGAGCAATAAATTGAAGAAACCACTGTGGTACTCTGCAGAGGTGGCTAAAATAGTAAAAAATAAAAAGCTAGCATTTAGTAATTCTAAAAATACTCAGAGTGAGGAAGATAGAAAGATCTATAAGAGTAGGCAGAAAGAGGCAAAGCAAGCTATAAGAGCTTCCAAAGCACACACAGAAGAGACTATAGCCCAGTCAGTGAAAAAGAGGGATAAAACATTTTTTAGATACATAAATGAGAAAAGGAAAGTAAAACAAGGATTAGTTAGATTAAAAACAAAAGAAGTATGCTATTTAGAAGAGGATAAAGGCTTAGCAGACTGCCTTAATGAATATTTTTGTTCAGTTTTTACAAATGAAAATGAGGGTAAGGGACCTCATTTAGGGAAAAAGACTAATGAGTCTTTTGATGCATGTAAGAGGAAGAGGTTTTACTTCAGCTGTCTAAAGTAAAGACAAATAAGTCGATGGGACCTGATGGGATACATCCAAAGTTATTAAAAGAACTTAGTGGTGTACTAGCAAAACCGTTAACAGATTTATTTAACCAATCATTGTTAACGGGAGTAGTTCCAGAAGATTGGAAATTAGCTAATGTTGTGCCCATTCACAAGAAAGGTAGTGGGAAGGAGGCGGGCAACTATAGACCAGTAAGTCTTACTTCAGTAGTGGGGAAAATAATGGAAACCTTGTTAAAGAATAGGATTGTTGAACATCTAAAGTCGCTTGGATTTCAAGATCAGAGACAACATGGGTTTACTTCAGGGAGATCATGCCAAACGAATCTTATTGATTTTTTCGATTGGGTAACTAAAATAATAGATCAGGGTGGTGCAGTAGACATTGCTTACCTAGATTTCAGTAAGGCTTTTGACACTGTCGCACATAGAAGGCTTATCAATAAACTGAAATCTTTGAGTTTGGATTTCAATATTGTTGAATGGATTAGACAATGGCTGAGTGACAGGCAACAGAGGGTTGTAGTCAATGGGGTATATTCGATGCAAGGTCTTGTTACTAGTGGGGTAACTCAGGGATCTGTACTTGGACCCATTCTCTTTAATATTTGTATTAGCGATATTGCAGAAGGTCTTTTTGGCAAAGTATGTCTTTTTGCTGATGATACAAAGATTTGCAGCAGGGTTGATATTCATGGAGGGATAAGCCAAATAGCAAATGATTTAGCTAAACTAGAAAAATGGTCAGAACAGTGGCAACTGACATTTAATGTGGACAAGTGCAAGATTATGCACCTTGGGCGTAAAAACCCAAAAGCAGAATATAGACTATTTGGTACAGTCCTAACCCCAACATCTGAGGAAAGGGATTTAGGAGTAATAATTTCAGGAGGACTTGAAGGTAGGTAGGCAATGCAATAGAGCAGCAGGAAATGCTAGCAGAATGCTTGGTTGCATAGGGAGAGGTATTAGCAGTAGGAAGAGGGAAGTGCTCATGCCATTGTACAGAGCACTGGTGAGACTTCACTTGGAGTATTGTACGCAGTACTGGAGACCATATCTCCAGAAGGATATTGATACTTTGGAGAGAGTTCAGAGAAGGGCTACTAAACTGGTTCATGGGTTGAAGGATAAAACTTACCAGGAAAGGTTAAAGCATCTTAACATGTATAGCTTGGAGGAAAGATTTAACAGGGGGGATATGATAGAAACATTTAAATAAATAAAGGGAATCAACACAGTAAAGGAAGAGAGTATATTTAAAAGAAGAAAAACTACCACAACTAGAGGACATAGTCTTAAATTAGAGGGGCAATGATTTAAAAGTAATATCAGGAAGTATTACTTTACTGAGAGGGTAGTGGATGTATGGAATAGCCTGCCAGCAGAAGTGGTAGAGGTAAACACGGTCAAGGATTTTAAGCATGCGTGGGATAGACACAAGGCTATCCTAGCTAAAAGGACCGGGAACGGGGGACTAATAAAAGTACTCAAAAAAAATTTGGGCAGACTAGATGGACTGAATGGTTCTTATCTGCCGACACATTCTATGTTTCTATGTTGTTAGTCCTGTCCATCTTCATATTGTCCTGTGCTGCTTTTAGTTTGTTCTATAATGAATTACTATTAACATTTTGTTATTTTTGGATTATTGGACCACTGGATCCTTTTTTTTCCATCTTGTGTTGGATGGCGTTCCTGTTTTTTCTTTTCATGTTTATATGTTCTGGACAAAATGCAGTGGATTTTTCTATAGCTAGCCCCCTATATGTATTACCCTGGATATCTCTCAGAACCTCCAGAGCTATAAAAAAAATTAAAAAAAAAAACACCCAACTGTGGAACCCACTATTCAAAACTTCCATACAATAGCCAAGACAACCAACACAACAACATACACCTCTCATCTCACTCCAGTTAGAGGCAATCTGGATTTCCCACAGGGGACCAGCTTTCCATGAGTAACCTCACTCCACCCACAAACACTTCTACACAACAGAGATATAAGAACATCTAAATATGTCCCCACAATCACCACACTGGTACAGGCAACACCCACTTTACAATTTAACTACTGACATATCAAACAATTCATACTACATCTCCCTCTCACACCACATAATCAAATAAGAGACAGAACATTGTTGGAAGCCATCTATAAATCAAAGAACCCCCTTGAACATGGAATATCCTGCATTTCATATACTAAATGATCACAAAGTTAAGCTGTCCAACCTACATACATTTGAAGCAATGGTATTCTACAATAACAGCATGTCCTTACCAAAAAAAAACTCATTAATTAAACACCCCATGATCGAGGCAAAGACATGGATACTAATATACTGGATGTAAAAACTGATCGCCACAACCGCTGACACTCTGGATACGTGCATAAAAACTTGGTTTTACTGGAAGAAATACCCATCCAAGGAGAATATAAGTTGATTGCAAGTATGAATTGAAAAGAGAGGTACATATGACATTAACACCCAACTTCCATTCCCATTGTCGATGAAGTGAAAGTATGTCCCTAACTCGAAACCCCCATCTGACCCATTAGGTCACATAAAACCCTATACAACCCAAGCCACCCTTGAATCCAAAATCGTATGTAAATATATTTATATAATGCAGAAAATGTCTGTTTGTAAGTTTGTTGTCTATCATGTTAAAAACTCTTGAACGCTGAACTATAGGATCATGAAATTTGCACATCTGACTTATGCTGGAATCAGTGCAACTATTTTCAACTCTCTACTTTGAGGTGAACGGTATGGCCATTGGAGATGAGCAGCAGCAGATTATGATATCACTGGTGATGTAGAACAATGACAGCAAATTATATTTCTATCCTGAAGACCTTATGTTATAGGATTCAGAGGACCTAAGGGTGGGATTTGTTAGGTCAATGCAACTATTTCCAGCTTTCTACAGTGTTCCTTTCCAGAGTTATGAGCTAATTAAGTTTTGAGCATGACTTGCAGAACAAAGATAACGAACTGCTACAAGAGGGAGAAACAAAACTTCTGAGGAAATAGAGGTGCAACTTGCTGATCAATTGATAACTGCTACAAGACAGCGCAATACGTTTCTCAGCAGAAGAGAACACAGCATTGGTAGACATGTAGTACCAACATTACAACTGTGTGATGGGGCATCAGCGAAGGGTACAAGCCAGAGTAGGAAAAATTTACTCTGGCAGCAGATTGTGGGTGCTCTAAACACAGTTGGTGGGTATAAAAGGTTTGAGTAGGTGGTGAGAAAAGGTAAGTGCATTTAAATAATGTATACACCATAGGCAACAAGTTACATCACACTGAATTCACACCTATAGTTTATTTAAAACATATATTAGCTGTGTCAAGGATAGCTAGGAATCTACACGCATATGGAATGTTGCACGTCATAGTGGATGCCACACATGGAGAAGCAACATGGGAGTGTGTAGAGAAGCTGATGTCATAATTTCCTTTCATTAGGAAATGACAAAGCATAGGCTAAACATAAAAAAATTTACAGGCTGAGAGTGCAGAATGTTGTTTACAAGATGGTGCAACAAGAATACACGCCGAATATTTCCAAAACCAAAAGAACGCCGAATCTAAATCCCGGGCGAAGATATGAATTAAAGCTAGTTAGATAAAAAAAAAAAAGAATACACAAGGTAGTGTCACGGACGGCTGTGCCGATAAGGTCTGGAGTCGCAGTGCATGGGTAGTGGGCGATTCAAGGCCCTGCGCAGGGTGAGCACTCTCCACCTGGGGTGGAGCCCCAGGCTTTGAATGCCCACATGCAGAGGCCTTGTTTGGTTTCCCACGAGTCATAGCCAGGCAGGGACAAAGCAGGGTCTAGGATCCAGCCGAGGTCAAAGGACTGGAGAGAGCAGGATAGTCAGGATCAAGCCGAGGTCAAAGGACTGGAGAAAGCAGAATGGTCAGGATCAAGCCGAGGTCAAGGCACTGGAAAAAACAGGGATGGTCAGGAACACAATGAACAGGAATCAAAAACACAAGCTAGCAGAAAATAAATGTACCAGCTCTGATTGCTGGGAGGATGGGTTTTATATAGTTCCAGGGCTCATTACTACAAGGACCTACACCTGGGCGGTAGGTAAATAAGAAGACAAAGTCAGAGAGATAGCCACTACTGCTACATGAGGAAATAGAACCAGCAGGTGGCGTCTGGAACAGGAGCAGGGAACAGGAACCACAGGAGTCAGGGTTCGAATCCAGGTAGATATAGTTACAGGTAGAAACAGATAGGTGGTGTAAAAACAATAATTACTCCCCAAAAAATCATATTTATACAGAACTGAACTGTATGTTTTATTGAGTGAATTACGATTATGTACATCTGTAAAAATATTGAATATTGTATGCAAAAAAAAAACAACGTGTACCCCCATTTTTATGTCTCCCCCCATTCTTTAACTGTACCAATATTTTAGCACACCCTATTTCTTACTCCTACTATTTGTGTTCAAAATCATAGAAAAATAGATATCACATAGAAGACATTTTTTCATACATCATAATAATAAGCTAAGGCTTTAGCCCTTTAAGACCATAATCTGGACTGGATACATTTACACTTGATACAATCTCATTTCTTATGACACTTGTCCTTGAACTATAGAAATAGTTGGCATAGTTGTAGGTTTTATTTTATCTTAGTTATAAGACTATTAAGTAGGGGGAAAGCACAACAGCACTAGAAATGTACAGGAGAAGTCTGATTTGAAAAAAATATCTCCTTTCTGGGAAACATTCTTTATTAACTATAGTTGTATTATTTCATCCAATTTATGAATTACATTTTATGGTTCAAGCCCATTTACAAATATATTCCAACATATACTGCCATTAAATTTCATATTTCATAAACACCAGAAATTACTTTTGATTCCAAAGATAAATCCTTTGCCTTCTGTTCTATAAATAATCACAAATCAAGACAAAGACAGATAGTGCTTGCAATCAGCAGAGATGCATGATTATAGAAAACTATACAGTGAAATTTGTGGTATGGTGCTATTGAAAGTATCAAATGGAGTCCTGTCATTACAGACAATTAGGCAGAATGCTTTTAAAGTGGCCTTTGATGTTCGATGGATGATTTTAATACATACAAAGTGAACTGCAACATGGAGATCACAATTTTATCTGCAGTAAATTAGAAATATAACCCTCTGAATGCTATACAGATGAGCAAAAATTATAGTGTGGCATTCAGATGGTTAAATCCACAGATGATGAGGAATAAAAAAAATTAAAAAAAAACATTTTGCACTGTCAAGTTTCACCAAATCTTCATCTTCCCACACAAAGGAACACTGTCTTGCATATAGAATTAACCCATACATTAGCTGCAGTTTGAACAACCTCTACACAGCACCTCTTGCCTTGACCATTCCACTTAAGTTAGCTATTTGTAATGCCAGTCAATGCTGAAACTGGCTGATGTCTGGGAGCAGAGACATATGCACTTATAATAACACTGCATAGAAGAATTATTCTTTCTTAGGGGTTTCACCTGTCTTTCAGCTGTCACTTGCAGTGGCTTAGAACTTTTGTTAGTGATTTTGGGACAATGTTAAACATTTATCTCACCGACTTAACTATGCATTGTGCAAGGATAACCATGGCAAGTTCCCCTTTTCAAAAAGAGCAGAGTTTGCCCTGCAAAAAACATTGTTAAAATGTAGTGGTTTTTAAAATGTAACTAGCAGTTAGTTACCCATGGCCAGCTGAGCTTTTTTTCTGTGCACAATGTATATAGTTAAGTTGCTAAGAAGTTAGTAAGATTTCATCTCAAATCCCCTTTTAGTGAAAAGACCCCATTATGCAGAAGCACAGAAACAGTTCTGATAACAGGCTAAAGGTTCATAAACAGGAAATCGGATGACAGGTAAAGAATTGTGAAATAGAAAAGAAGGAGTCTGTGTTATAAATTAGAATACAGATACTCTAGAATTGACTTTTTTCTGATAGATCGAACAAGCTTGGAAAAGGTATACACCTCAAACATCGGTATGGTCACATGGTCTGATCACGCCCCCATTAAGATTCAGGTCAAAAATAACCGTGAATATAACCGAAAATTAAACTGGAGAATTGACGAATCTTGCATGACATCCGAATCAGATAAAGAACTTTTAGAAACTCAAGCTAAAGAATTCATAACTTTTAATGACACAGGTGAAAATCTCTTGAAATTGTCTGGTCAACCTTTAAATGTGTGATGAGGGGACACTTAATTAAAATCGAAGCTCGTCGTAGAAAAACCAGAGGAACGCCCTAAACGAACTATATATCAATCTGGCTAAACTTGAAGTACAGAATAAAAATAATCCATCTCCCTTACTGAGAGAGAGAATCCTAGAGATTCAATCCCAAATTAAAGCAAGACTAAAAGAAAATGTAAGGAACATGATTATGTCCATGAACCAAAAATGGTATTCGAGCAACAATAAAGTAGGCAAACCACTTTCTAATAAACTTAAAATAGAAATTACAAGGAAAGCAATATCGCTAAATATTATTCCTCTCTTTATAATATAGAAAAGACCGTAACATCTCAAACAGAGGCTGAAGCTTACTTCTCCAAGATCGTTCTTCCTAAAGTGAAACAGGATCAACTGTTAGACTTAAATAAACCCATAACTGAAAACGAAATATCCTAGACAATTAAAAACATGAAAATAGGGAAAGCCCCAGGCCCGGATGGTTGCACAGCCCGTTTTTACAAACTTCTAGAAACAAGCATAACCCCACTCCTTTTTACATTTTTTAACGGGATTTTTGTTGAAAAAAAAATATCCTCGGAACTATTGAGAGCGACAATCTCTCCAATACCAAAACCTGAAAAAGATCCCAATTTTGTAAGCAATTATTGGCCGATTTCTCTAATTAATCTGGACTTAAAGATTTTTTTTCAAAGATTTTAGCAAATAGGCTTAATCTCGTTTTACCAGATCTGATCTATAAAGATCAATCTGGTTTTATCAAAACCAGATCGGGAGGAGACAATGTCCGTAAACTGCTACATATTATACAAAAGATAAATGAAAAACGCAGTCCAGCTAAACTAATGGCGGTCGATGCCGAAAAGGCCTTCGACAAAGTTAGCTGGAGCTTCCTGTCGGAGGCCTTGAAGGCATTCGGAATAGTGGGCCAATTTAAAGATCTTGCAGTGGCCCTCTATTCAGTACCAACTACCAAAATTCAGGGAAACGGTTTGGGGTCCGAGTGGTTTAAAATAAGTAATGGTACGTGTAACGGACCGTCACAGCCAGCAAGTCTTTCCTGGACCCTTGCTCTTTGTACCCAAATAGACAGGACATCTAGCAGTTAGGTACAGCAAGATTGAACTACTTTATTTGACAAAAAACACAGACTTTTAAAAGACATAAACATGACATTAGTATACAATGGGGGGAAGGAACTAAACATAGTCCTCCAACTAACTGGGGCTAGGAAAACATTAGACATTCAGACTGCAAACCAAATTACCATACAGTGAGTAGACACACAGTAAGAAACATAATGTACACAACATAATCAGTTTACCAGTTAATCCAGTTAAAACAGAACAATGGATGTTGGAGTAAACTATTGGAGTCACTGTCACATTATAAACTTTCAGAGTGGTCTACTAACAGAATTAAACATTACACATAAACCAATACACTAACAGAATATAACTAACTAACAATATTAACGTATAGTGCTATGGCACATCCCTTGCCCAGGTAGTCCATTCATTTGTGAGTTGGTTGGCAGAAAGGCAAAATGCAGAGGAAAATGCAAGCCTTTACCATGGGGCCATAGTCCAGAGGCAGCAGGCGAGCAACCAGGCTTCTCCAGAACATAGTGGCGAGGTTGGTTCCGCCACAGTACGCTACAGGGCTGCCTGCTAGCGCCACTTCTTTATTTCCTCTCAATAGATCCACTGGCGGCACGTATTAGGCAAGAACAAAAAATATCAGGGATAATGTTAGATAAAGAAGAACAAAAAATAACATTGTTTCCCGATGACATAATTATGACATTCACTAATCCTGAGACCTCTATTACAGCTATTCTAAATTGTATAAAAGAATATAGTGATCTTTCCAATTATAAAATCAAGCTTCAGAAATTCAGATTTTATATATTAACTTGAAGCCAGATCAGATCTCAAAGCTGAAAGATAAATATGGTTTCAATTGGCAAAACAAAAAACATCTCTTACCTTGGAGTTAAAGTACATTTAAATATTGACTCATGGATTGAGATAGTAAGATCTTATATCCTACCAAAATTAGAATACTTATTTCGGGTAATCCCAATGCGAATTCCAAAAAAATCCTCAACATGTTTCATAGATTATTTTCCTCTTATGTATGGGGAGCTAAGAAAACGAGAATTGCGATGAAAACAATGTCAACAAAATGGTCCCAAGGGGGTCTCTCATTCCCCAATGTGATATCTTCACATGACACAATAATGTTCTCGCATTTCTTATTATGGGGCAATTGCGAATCAAAGAATAAAACCTGGTATAAAAACGGGAAAAAAACTCTGTAATAACATCGACCCTGTGGGGCTTTTCTGGATTGATAAAATGAAACATAGACAACACTATAATAAGGCAAGTTTTTAAATCCATTGGCCCAATCAAAAAATATTATATTCCAACAGTTCCATCTCTAAGTTAACCCCACGTATTTCTCTGAAGTTTATGACCAGGAACTTAAACCTGGAAAGTTGGGCAAAAGCGGGTTTAGGAAAAATTACAGACCTTCTTGAAGGGACCAACATATACACTTTTCCACAACTCCAAGTGAAGTACAATCTCCTAAGCTATGAAATGTATACCTACTGGAGAATTAAAGATCTATTATGTAACAAAGACATAACGGGAGATAAGACTCTTGAAAATCTGATAGATGGCCCATATAGAAAACCAATATCTAGAATCAGAAAACATATAGGCAATAGGGGGGGGAAAGAGAAAACACAAAGTATTCAAAAATGGGAGGTAGATCCTGATAAGGTCTATCCAATTCAAACCTGGGCGAAATCTATAGACCTCGTAAAAAAAACACATTCATTGTATTAATATCCAAGAAACATTCATCAAAATCTTACATAGGTGGTTTCTGGTTCCGACCAAACTTTGTCAATTTCAACCAGAAACCACTAACTTATGCTGGCGTTGCAAAAAGGAACCAGGCTCCCTTGTACACATTTGGTGGAACTGTCATATGCTAAAAAACCTTAAACAAAACATTTTAACTCTTCTTGAAAACCTAGACATTAAATTAAGTAACTTATCCCCAGAAAATTTTCTTTTTCACTTTGGTTTTCCAAACCTTTCGAAACCACAACATATCCTATTGATTCATATATTAATGGCCACAAAAATATGTCTATCTTGTCACTGGAGAGAAATCTCGGTCCCAAACCAAAACTAAATTGTAAATCAAATAAACTACCCCCCCCCAATCTTCTAATAATATTAACATCCTCAATAACGCTACCCTTCTCTGTGAACACCTCAACTACTTATTTTTATTAATCTGTATGTAAGGACAATTGAGTATATCGCTTTGCCAGTCGATCAATATTGACTTCTAACAATCTGTTAAAATGTTAACTTTGTACATCTGCCGACTGTAATTTGTGGCCGTTTTGATCTGCTTAATCCCTGTATTTTCCTGACCATGCATTTGTATACTGTATGTCTATCTTTTATTTCTGTATGTTTTTGTACATTTATAAATAAATAAATTAAAAAAAAGAATACAGATTCACATAAAACTCAGGTCAAATTAAGTAACAACTAAGGAGTAAGAAAGGCAAATATAAAAGATTTGAGATCAAATAAAGTTGAACAGCCAAGCCAACGATTCCAGGTTATGTAGAATGCAAGCAAAGAAGATATTATTTAAACTAACAGTATGATACGCAACCAAATTATACTTACGGTATGTGCATCTTGATTAACTAACAAGAGTATGTAAATCAATGGCAAGTCCTGAAGCATGTCAGCCCTCTCATTTTAACCTAACCTTACTGGCCATATTAATGAAGAATTACAGTTTATTGTCCTTTATTACCCTGGCCTTTCAAGATTTTGAAGAGTTGCTAAATTAGCTGAAGAAAATAACCTGGATGGAGCTCTGTTGTACATATGTAACTGGATGGCACTTCCTGAATGGTGGTTGTGACAATGCCGATACCTGCAAAATACTGGATATCAAGAGATTACACCAGAAATCTAGGTAAGGCAAGTAGTAAGCGGATTCCTGGGTTGAAATTGCATTCTATAGCAGGAACAGAGGGACGTTGATAGACAAGCCACATAATTCATGGAAGCAAGATATTCAGTAGTGCTGCATCAAACATAAAAGAGTGAGGTAATCAGTCGGGCTGGGTTAAGCACAAGAGTAGAGTAATCACACAAGCAGAATCAAAACACAAGTACATAACTCCCACCCCCCTCACCCATGATGGATTGGGAGGCGGAGTCTGGGGAGGGGCGTGTGAATGCTACCGCTCGTGTGCGGTAACACTGTAACCAACTTTAAATCCTGATTCTGTCAGGAGCACAGCGGGACGGTGGGACATAGCTCCCAAATCGGGACTTTCCCGCGAAAATCTGGACTGCCCCGCGCCAAGTTGGACTGTTGGGAGGTATGCAAATAGGAGGTAGTTAGTCAAGGAATGTCGACAACAAGAGCAAGTAAAACAAACTAACAACTTAGCAGTAAGAACCACACCTCAGGATGCCAAAAAAAAAAAGCTGTTGAACATGAGGCAGGTTCAATGTAAACATGAGTTTTCACAATGAAAGAGCTAGAATGCAAATAAAAGGTGAAAGGACCAGGGGGAGATAGTCTAATGACACATGAAGGTCTGTGGATGTGGGCCACAGAGGTATGCTCTGTTGTACAACCCCTTCATGACGCATGGTGCTTACGTTCCAGAATATACAAGCACCAAAACACAATTTTGTGTTCCTGGCTCTGATCCCAAGGTGACACAGATGCAAGGTCCTGATCAGGGTCTCCATCGGGGTCCCAGCCCAAAAATCGTGACATCACAGAGGCATGCTCGCACCCGGAAGTTCGGGCACTGCATGATTTAGTAAAATATAGCCAGCGTTGGCTACATTTTTCTTATCAGACTGAGGTCATTCAAAGTGGCCTCATCTGACAAATGGGATCCCACTGCAAGTGTCTGCAGTGGGATCTAAACACAGCTCATTGCAGGGAGCCGCTAGGACGTTTTATGCTGTCCTAGCGTCTTTTGGGACCAGAAATATAGGACAGCATAGAAAGTCCTAATGTTACAAAGGTGTTAGAGTGCAAAGTGGCTTATTAGCTTATTAGCCAACAAAATTTAGCTTTATATGTTTGGCTTTTTAACAATGAGCTGTTAAAGCTAAAAGTTAAAAACACAGAAACTGAGAAAAGCAAACACCTGTACTTTGGAAGATCAAAACTTCAAGACCACCGTTTTCATTAACATGGATACACTTTTGCTTGCATTAAGGCTCCTGGACAAGCAAAGTGATGTAGAAATTTGTTAATTAGTCATTTGGGCAACATTTCTGCCCGGAATGTATAAACTGTAAGCTTAGTAAAGCAAGTATCTACAATAGAAAATGTTTACGTTTGTTAAAGAGACCATTTATATTTTTAAATGTGTCTGTTTCTATAAACTGCAATATTTTATACTGTGTTTATACTGTATACTTGTTATTTATTTGAGTAGATTTTATCTGAGACTGCTAGATAAACACATTAAGGATTTATCTGACTGTATAAAAGCAAAAAATACAATGCCTGGATGTTTATACACCAAGGGAACTATCTGATTAGTGAAGATATATGAAGAGAGGACTTGCCAAGCTCTGCCAAAATGCAGTCAGAGCACCCACATATCATTTAACAACCTACACTGGGGAGCTGTAGGTCAGCAGATAGAGGAAGCATAATGGTAACAAGAAAAAAAAAACACTTTTCTTAAATGCTACACTTGTTATTTTAGATCACACAGCATTGAAGATTTAAAAACTGAGGCATAACAAGAGGTGAGTTAGAACAAAAGCTTCAACCTTAATGAAACTTCCAATAGGTTCTGTAGACTTTGCATCTTGTGCAACGCCCTTGCTCGGTCATTCTAGAATAAGACCACCATGATGCCTTACCAGTCATGGTTCAGATCAGGAGAGCAATGGCTCCCCAATACAATACTACCAAGTATATACCTCGGAATACAATCTGAAGCTTACCACATAAAGCTAAAGATCGGCCAATGCTCATAACTTGATGCAGTGGTGTTGGCAGGTTTGCAGTTTTCTGAATACATTTACTAGTTATCAGTACTTTACCAACATTATATGTTCGACTTTAAATCAGTATCTGCCTTTCTAAAATGGGTGGCAGTGCTTTTAATCTTACATTTTTTGTACAATGTTGGTTTTTGCTACATTTGTTGTTGGGACAATCTCAAGAAGCTCCATTTAGTGTAGAGAGGTTTTAAACTTTACATATGAATCATTATTCCTTTGCACTTCCCCTTATCCAGTAAGGGGGGGAAAGTATTTGTTCCCCTGCTGATTTTGAACGTTTGCCCACTGACAAAGAAATGATCAGTCTATAATCTTAATTGGTTGGTGTATTTTAACAGTGAGAGACAGAATAACAAACATAAAATCCAGAAAAACGCAGTTATTAATTGATTTGCATGGCAATGAGTGAAATAAGTATTTGATCACCTATCAATCAGCAAGATTTCTGGTGTCTTTTATATAGTTAACGAGCTGAGATTAGGAGCCCTCTCTTAAAGGGAGTGTTCCTAATCTCAGCTTGTTACCTGTATAAAAGACACCTGTCCACAGAAGCAATCAATCAGATTCCATACTCTCTAACATGGCCAAGACCAAAGAGCTGACCAAGGATGTCGAGGACAAGATTGTAGACCTACACAAGGCTGGAATGGGCTACAAGACCATCGCCCAGCTTTTTGGTGAGAAGGTGACAACAGTTGGTGCGATTATTCGAAAATGGAAGAAACACAAAATAACCGTCAGTCTCCCTCTTTCTGGTGCTCCATGCAAAATCTCACCTCTTGGAGTTTCAATGATCATGAGAACGATAAGCAATCAGCCCAGAACTACACAGGGGGGATTAATGATCTCAAGGCAGTGAGGACCATAGTCACCAAGAAAACAATTGGTAAGACTGAACGTGAAGATAATGTGAAGGACTGAAATCCTGCAGCGCCCGCAAGGCCCCCCTGCTCAAAAAACACATGTACAGGTCCGTCTGAAGTTTGAAAATGAACACCAGTGGTCAGATGAGACCAAAATCGAGCTCTCTGGCAACTCAACTCGCGTGTTTGGAGGAGGAGGAATGCTGCCTATGACCCCAAGAACACCATCCCCACCGTCAAACATGGAGGTGGAAATATTATGCTTTGGGGGTGTTTTTCTGCTAAGAGGACAGGACAACTGCACCGCATGAAAGGGATGATGGACATGTACCGTCAAATCTTGGGTGGGAACATTCTTCCCTAAGTCAGGGCATTGAAAATGGGTTGTGGATGGTTATTCCAGCATGACACTGCCAAAAACACACAGCCAAGGAAACAAAGGAGTGGCTCAAGAAGAAGCACATTAAGGTCCTGGAGTGGCCTAGTCAGTCTCCAGACCTTAATCCCATAGAAAATCTGTGGAGTGAGCTGAAGATTTGAGTTCAAAACGTCGGCCTCGAAACCTTAATGACTTTGAGAGGATCTGCAAAGAGTATTGGGAAAAAATCCCTCCTAAGATGTGTGCAAACCTGGTGGCCAACTACAAGAAACGTCTGGCCTCTGTGACTGCCTACAAGGGTTTTGCCACCAAGTACTAAGTCGAAGGGGTCAAATACTTATTTCACGCATTGACATGCAAATCAATTTATAACTTTTTTGACATGCATTTTTCTTTTTTGTTATTCAGTCTCTCACTGTTAAAATACACCTGCCATTTAAATTATAGACTGATCATTTCTTTGTCAGTGGGCAAACATCCAAAATCACATACTTTTTTCCCTCACTGTATACTCCCTGTAATTGGCCATCAGCGGCCAAAAGGTCACCTTATGTTAGTTCGTGAAAACTGCCACCATTCACCTCCATAAAGGAGACTGGCCAGTAGGTTTCTATCCAATACACAAGCATTTGGCAAAACACAGACTGAAGGTTACACAGCTTTAGAACAACCATACTAATGGTACACTGCTCTAGAACATGTCTTACATACTCATTGTTACAACAACCTTTTTGAACATTAATGAAGAATTACAGTTTATTGTCCTTTCTTGACTTACAGAAGATGGTCACAAAAGCACTCCAAGATTTTGAAGGGTAGCTAAATTAGCTGAAGAAAATCACCTTAATGCACAGGCATAGCTTTGATTACTATAATCCATACTTTTCATCCATTTTCAAAAGGTTGCTGTATTTAATGAAGCATATACTTTTTTCTTTCCCTTTTCCAGTCTACATTGTTTTCAGGATTACAAAATTAGAGTATACTTAGCAGAAATAAAAGGTGTACATTAATAATTATTATTATTGGTAAGCTTTGTAAATATTATATCAAGAGTGTAATTCTTTTAAAGATTATTAATAAAGAGGATAAGCAAACATGCTATTTAAAACTGTAGGGCCATCGAATTGCAGATGTATTCATGCAGCTAGAACATGTCTGAGATGCACAAATGGAACTGGAAGCCTCAAAAGCCCATAAGTACCGGAAATAATCCAAAATGCTACAGAGACAAACGAGCAACCTATAGGAAATTCTGCCCAGGTTCATGAAATCAATACAAATTATGGGTGCAATCAACTGAAACCCAGTTACTGTCGATAAATGTGTGCATAAATAATGAACACATGTTTAGACCACCATTTGAGAGCAGCCAGCAACACTGAAAAACAAAACAATAAAAAATAAAAAAAAGCATGACAAGTCAGGAATCAGGGCAGGTGGGGGACCAGGATAGCAGTAGAAGGAGACGGGGGAAGTCAAGGCCCAAAAGGTACTAGTAGAATTTCTCAGTGGAGGAGAACAGAGTTGGCACAAAAGCTGTGCCAACATTACAACCGGGTGAAAGGGGCAGAAGCAAAGAGGATGAATGAACACGGTTGGTGGGTGGGTATAACACTAACCTTTTGTTCCCGTAGTGGCGCTCCCATATAAACAGAGTAAGTTGCTGCATAAGCCCTGTGCAGTACCTGTGCCTAACTAAGGGGATTCAGTTGTAGATCGGGTTGCCACATTTGCCTCAAAAAATATGGGCCATGCTATTGCCTCCATAGACTTAACCTTGGCCTCAATCAAATATATTATCAGCCAGCCAATAAAATATTTCCTTGGTGGCAAAGCTAGTTAATGATGGCAATTATTAATGTTCACATGTAGGACCCTGACAAACCTAGAACCACCCATGTGCAGCCCAGTGGGTTTTTTTTTCCCTTACTGCAGGTTCCTATATGCGGAGGAATTTGCACTTTAATTTATTTCTGGTGCATTTCATGTTTATTCATCTTATAATTAAATAATGGTGGTTGGGGGAATATGTACAGAAGTATATACAATAATGTATTTTTAAAATAAATTAACGGATACAGATTTCAGGTGTTATGGTCACACACAAAAACCTCAAAAATACAACCTATAATAACCTATATAAATACAGGTTAGGAATAAATAATCCAGAGGAACCAAGGACCCCAAATATGTTTCTCCAAGCGCCAAACATATTTGAGATTTTAAATACAGAATTTTAT
Organism: Pelodytes ibericus; assembly: GCA_036172795.1. NCBI lineage: Eukaryota > Metazoa > Chordata > Amphibia > Anura > Pelodytidae > Pelodytes > Pelodytes ibericus. Next base: position 157,795,769 of record CM069859.1, on the reverse strand, counting down.
TTATGCAACTAGTTTATGCCTATCAGGCTCCTAAATTGTACAAACATTGTCAACCTCTGAGACAGTGAACCTTTTTAAATAAAAAATGCCTCATCAAATTTTTTGATCTACAGTACTGCTCGCAGCAATACACGAAGCTGAAAAATTAAATAAAAAAAATAATAAAAAAATATGAAAGAGGGGGGTAGAGGAGAGAGACAACTGTCTGTGAGGGGGGAGGACAGATTTTGGAGGACAGACATGGGAGGGGGAGGACAGCAGATATGGGAGGGGGAGGACAGCAGACATGGGGGGGCAAAGTATTAATACAAATGCAGTTCAAAACAAGTTTAAATTAACTTTAATTAAACAAAAGTATACATTTATAGGGGTACTGAGAATATGGGCAGGTAAGTAAGGTGGGCCACACCTTGCTGTAAAATGGGCTGCACACTGGACACACCTGCTCTAAACCGAAAGATATTTAGGGTTGTCACATCCCCCCCTCCCCCCCCCCCCCCCCCCAAAAAAAAAAGAACTAGCGATGCTATTGCTGCCATAGACTTAACGTTGGTCGGTAAAATATCAGCTGCGGGGTAACTAATGATATATGAATTAAAGTAATTTTTTTTTAAAAACTCCACAAACTGTTGTGACAATCAAGAGAGTGTAAAAAAACTGATTTCTTACTCAATAAATTTACCATGCTCTCAATAAGAAGAAAACTGGCCTTGCATTTAATAGAATGCAGTTATCAGAAAATAGCTACTACTGGAGGATTATCAAACATCAAATGAAAAAGGAAAATAGAACTGAATGTGAACTGCTCATATTTCTACAAATCATCTTTTCTCGTGAAAACTTATATTTCCATACACTGCACTTGACAAACATTGTCAAGAGCCGATAGGAGATAAAATGAAAACCTTGTTACAGTAGTTTTACAGATGACCTTCAAAACCTCCAGAGGAATTTCTTTAGCTCAGAATTAATATAAATCCTGGGTTTTAATGAAATGATGCTAATATTGCACATAAAACATCTTTATCAACATCCCTTGTCACATTTCTTTTAACACACCTGATTAAGAGTCCTCCATTAAAGGCATATTGGTTTGCTCTATGCATATGCTTTAAAGGGTGTGTCTCCTACTTTTCTAACCCTACCCAGGGCAAAACAAAAGTATGAAAAATGGGTACATGGTAATTGATAACACACAAAGTTTGATACAGTGGCTCTACTTGGCAACACCCCAGGATTTAAAGAGGTACTAACCCTTATTTTTTGATTATGCAGAGGGCCCGTTCTGCCTCACTAAAACTTCTATTTGAATGGTGCACATATAGTGTACCAATCAAAAGTTATTCCCTTCCAGTCTTTTTCAAACGCAAAGGCCAGGGGTTGTCATCTCCCAAAGCAACACTCAGGGGTAGCCGAGCTGGGTGTCAACGGAGGAATGGTGGCCATAGGCATTGGTGTTCCCAGAAAACCATTAACATTAAACACAGCCCTGCACAAATTCAGAGTATGGATAAAAAGCGTGTTCTTTGTTCAGCAGTAAACTTGCCAAAATTAGTAAAATGAGCTTACAGATAACCAGCATATTGAGACGTATTATGTTTATTATCAACCCTTGAATTTGTACTGTGATATGTTGTAAAAAGGTGCAATAATGAAATTGTGATTTGCTACCCAAAAGACAGAGGGGAGACACTGTTTTATATGTACATATCTTACACAGGTCTGAAAGACCCCTATTTTTAACGCACCTTTCCAGTTTTTAAATTGACTGATTTTCTAATCCTGAAAAATAACTTTTTCATAAACATCCCCAAATAAACAGGCAATGTGGTCATCCTATTAAGAGAGCCCAGTAACCTCAGTGCTTGTACCAGAATGGCAAAAAAACAACAGTAGATTATAAAATGAAATAAACAGTCACTGTACTTAAATGTACATGTATGCATGTACCCACCCAGCATTTCAATGAGGGATACTTTGGATTTTGTGGGCGTGACTGAATTTGTGGCTATGGGCTGGGCATTAATTATGTGATCAAACGTAAAGATAAGAAACAAGGACACATAAAATAAAACCAAATATGGCATAGTATAACTTCCAGTGTTGGAATATTTATCCTTCTATAGAGAATAAACTCACATTTTTTAGAGCCCTTTAAGACCAGGCTCAGGGTATTTGCGTGGTAATTGGAAAATTCAGCATCAGGTAAGGAGTATAACAAGCAGAATTTGCATATGGAAGCAAGGGGGAAGACAACAGACTTTAAAACACATATGTCGATTTAATGTGCAAGATAATATCTGCTTACGTTTGGGATCAGTAACTGCTGTTTGAGTCGAAAGGTTTTTCAATGTGAAGAGTCCTTGTAAGTTTCTATGTATTCGGCGTTAAACTCCGCCCCTCTCCGTTGCGTGATGACATTGACGCGTTTCAGCTAAATCCGCCTTCCTCTGGACATGTAATAGAGGAGTGTTCCTTTCTCGTTTTTTTACTCCGCCTGACAGGCGGATTTGTTTGCGGTTGCTAAGCAACTCAGCTGTTTGGCATTATTCCAGCTTGCTTAGCAACCGCAAACAAAAAAGCCTGTCAGGAGGAGTATAAGAACGATAAAGAAAAACTCCTATAATACACATCCAGAGGAAGGCGGATTTAGCCGAAACATGTGAACATTGTCACGCAACGGAGAGGGCGGAGCCTAGCGCTGAATACATACGAACTTAGGAGGACTCATTTCAATTTCAAACAGAAGTTACTGATCCCAAACGTAAACAGAAATTATCTTGCACATTAAATCGATACATGTGTTTGAAAGTCTGCTGTCTCTCCCTTGCTTCCATATGCAAATTCTGCTTGTTATACTCCTTACCTGATGCCGAATTTTCCAATTACCATGCAAACACCCTGAGCCTGGTCTTAACGGGCTCTAATAAATGTGAGTTTATTCCCTATAGAAGGATATATATTCCAACACTGGAAGTTATACTACGCCATATTTGGTTTTATGTATCCTTGTTTCTTATCTACAAGTTTGATCACAGAATCAACACCAGTTGAGAGATAAGTGCATTTATGTCCTTTTATATATCTGTTTAAGTTTCTTGCGCACCATCTATTTCTATACAAATTGCATAATTAGTGTAACCTGGGGTTTTACACCAGAGTGGTACTGCAGAATTTTTTGTATTATAAAAGAGTGTGAGCACCACTTTGTTTAACTTTTTTCTAGTTCATGGACTGGACATTACCAGGCCATTCTAAAGTGACTGAATTTAGGATTCAAGATTTAGAAGTTATTTAGAATAAAAACAACAACAATATAATGTATAAACACATTTCTTGCCGTTTAAACATACTTTGCTGTGAGTTTTAATGCTCTGGAGACCTGCAATATACTAATACACAGCAAACATTCTGAGCTTCTAGAAAACTGGGAAAACAGAAAAAAGACAGTACCTACAAAACAGGGATATGCAGGTGATATATGTGTTTTTGTATGTTTGTATTTTTGTGGATAAATAAATTTGTACACACAGGTATACACATAAAAAAAACATGTTATATATCTATCCCAATTTATATTTACATGTGTGATATTATATTACACATACTTGCAAGGATGGATATGGAAATGAGCAAAAAAATATCTAAGTGTTGTTCTTAATAACAATAATAATAATTGTCTTGTTGAAGTCTACCCATCATGCTAACATGACAGTTGGGGTCCAATTCTAAGGTGGTCTCTGGGCAAAAATTCCAACTGGATAAATCTGTACATCTATGTATATCTTGCATGGCATCATCCCAAATTTCTTCTGAAAGTCTTTTAAGGCTTAAATGCCTGATTAGGATCTTTGAAGATAAGGAAATAATAATAATAATAATAATCTATTTAAACAGGGCACCCTAAATATATCATCTTGTTTTCAAGTACGTATAGTATTTGTACTTAGGATATTAACCAATTTAGTGTTGCAGTAAAGACACCCGTTGCTCTATTTTAACCCTTTTGTGATCGCACACACGCTGAACAATAACAATGGCAAACCTGAGACATGACATTACATCAATAACATGATCTATATGAATCTTAGTTTTCAACTAGGGTATGACAATGATTAACATCTAATGTATGTCACTTTGCTGCTGAAAGTCTAAATGCTATGCTTGTGGTGAACCATTTAAAAAAAAATGCCTTACTAAAATAAAGCTTAAACAAACACCAATCTCTGACTTTTAATATGTTCACACTTTTTCCATTTTGAGCATAGTGCCAAATAATTAATTTTAATGTCCCTTCAGTAAATTAAATCAGCCCGGAATGTAAGAACCAACAAATTAACCGCAGCTGTGATTTTCACAGAGATATCAAGCGAATTAACGTTCCTAGCCTTACTTAGAAATGCAGGTACATAAATGCATGAAAAACACAAAATGGAGACAGCTGAAGACATGTTCCATAATTAGGATTTCTTGAAAATTAAATGTTAGCCAAAGATTAGTGTTGTGATAAATCTTTACTGCCCTCTACTGACATTTTACAGTAACTCAACAATCTACAAGGCACCAATCCAATATCTAGACTTATATTCTAAAGCATAATCTACAAATAGTGGTGTAAAATATTGAAGGTTTTGAAAACTATAACCAACAGCAATAGTCTACTGCAAACATATGTTTGTTGAACATTTACATTTTGAATGTGATTTAATTTTGGGACCTCTGCGTTGGTGTTTTTCTGTAGAAAGACATATTCCTATTGCCAATTAGAATCCACCCCAAGAAATAAAGTTCATCACTGTCATTTCTGTTTTGCAATATAGAAAATAAGAGTCATTACTAGAACTCAATATATTATTTCATGTTGGGTTCATTGATCATTCATGTGACACTCAAAAGGTTAAACCTAAATGTCATACTTTTTTATTTACAGCAAACAGTGTTTATACAGGCATTATCAAACTAGTAGCTCTCCAGCTGTTGTTGAAAATTGAATAAAAACAATAAATCAACTTTGCAGTCAGCAAACATAAAACACTTAAGACGCATAAACAAATATTTTTCTATGTTTGTGCTGTTGCTGAATTATAGATTATTACAAATATGGCTAACAGTTGTGTTTTAAACCTGAACCACAAGTTTGCCTTTGATTATTCACATAAAATGATGTATTGGCCATTTGTTACAGAATGGCTCAAAAGAAGCAACAAAAAACTATGTGAAATGTTAAATGTAAAGGACTGGAGAATGTTTCCAAACTGCATTTCAAGGTAGATGGCAATGCAGATTCCTCTTACTGCAGGTACCATAGTCAGCACATTCTGAGGCGAATACTCGTCCAGCTGCTACTGGAGGACAGGAGTGGACTGTCTACGATCTAAAGCAGTGTTGTCCAACTTTTGTGGAAGCTTAGGTTGGAGGTATTATTAATTACTAATTTCATACCATAAAACCTATGAGGCTTTTCAAGCAAGTTGGGGACTTCACAAAAAGCCTTGGGGTCCACATATGGAATGCAAGCTGTCAGTTGGACGTCAACAGTCTAAAACAGTGATTCGCATAGGGTGTGCTACAAGAAAAAACAGCACCTGCTACCTAATGAAAGCTGGGTGCGCGTGGGGGCAATGCCCCGCTCACATGCTCCCCACCAATCGATAATGCTACAGCTGGACCCTCCCTCTAATTCTTTGTTTTCACTCCCATTTTTCACCGTTTCCCACTATCTCATTGGCTGTTGGCAGACCTGTCAGTTTCCTTGCTTTCTATTGGCCAACGTATCCCGGCCTTGATTCCCGCCCATCTCTGGAATGTCTTGTGTCTGCGACAGTGTGCACTGAGTTTTTTATCCATAATTATACAGTTATTCCCCTATACCAGCGATTCTCAATTGCATGGCTGTGCTGCGAGAAAAAACACCTGCCACCTAATGTACCGCAAGCTAAAGAACTGTGAGAACTTCTATGATTTATTGGAATTGTGTTATTTTGTAAACTTTTAATGAAAACAAAATATGAAAAAAGAAGGTTTGACAACCACCATTCTAGAGGAACAGAAGCTTACCTATACATGTTGAGTATCCCTTATGCAAAATGCTCGGGACCGTCAGATTTTTGGATAACGGATATTTACAGTTAACAGATCATTTCGGCAGCACCAGACCAATAAATGATCCATTAGCTCAATTCAATTTGAGAAACTTGCTCACATGGTATTTGGGTAATGTAGGTCATTTACAGCAGTGAAATTACCTGCTCCACGGTGCTGCCGAAAGGATCCGTCAACCCTCCAGTTCATTGCAGCTCTCTGGAAACTACATTTTCTCATGAGAGCTGGCTTCAAATGTAGGGCGCCCCAGACAGGGCCGCCACCAGGAATTTTAATTGCCCCTTACTGAACAAATTTTCTGGGCCCCCTACCCCAGTTGGTCAATATACCAGTATTTTGCCACTCAATTTGCCAGTATTTTTACACTCAGTGTGCCAGTATTTTGCCATTCAATATGCCAGTATTTAGCCACTCAATATGCCAGTATTTAGCCACTCAATATGCCAGTATTTTGTCATTCAATATGCCAGTATTTAGCCATTTAATATGCCAATATTTAGCAACTCAATATGCCAGTATTGTGTCACCCAATATGCCAGTATTGTGTCACTCAATATGCCAGTATTGTGCCACTCAATATGCCAGTATTGTGCCACTCAATATGCCAGTATTGTGCCACTCAATATGCCAGTATTGTGCCACTCAATATGCCAGTATTTTGCCACTCAATATGCCAGTATTTAGCCATTCAATATGCCAGTTAATATGCCAGTATTTAGCCACTCAGTATGCCAGTAATATTTTGCCATTCAATATGCCAGTAATATGTATCCACTCAATAAGTCAGTATTCCCCCCACCCACCCAATCATTGACATCTTTGAAACAGGCAATGAAATAAAGGTATATAAAGTGAATCATCATTCAGCAATTGTGAGCCAATTTTTTTATTTTATTTTTTTAAATGTTGCCATTACTACTTCTCTAAACCAGTATAACACCCTATCAATGCTAATGGCATGGGAACCTAACTCTGTGGTGCAAAAGACTTTCAAAGGACCTGGTGCATAAACAATTTATGGGTTCCCCTCAAGGCTAATATTTTTCTCCCATTCTAGCTACGGAGGAACTAGTGCTTTTATTTTTTAGGTGAACCAGTTTTGGGGCGCATGGGATTCTCAGGTTGCTGCAGAGTGATGGTGATCCTTAAGTTGATATTCACTTTGATATATCAGAACTCAAGTATCATATCGGTTTGAATACAGCTTTCCCTGTCAAATAATATTTTCCACACAAACTGTTGTTACCAAAATCCAACTATATGCAATAATTGTGATGTCTAGGGGTAAAATGGATGTGACACAGGGTCAACTCATTTCCTATGTTTTTAGCTATGTTTATGATATGAATGTCTTTTGAAAATAAATGAATGTATTTACATTGGAGAGAGACTGTACATTCTAGCAATTGCCAGTGATAGGTTGTTTGGCTAATGATACACATAGGCTGGTGGTTAGGCAGTAAACTATATGTATCTTTTTCTTTCTTTTTTGATCTGCAAATCTTAAATTGCCTTACTACCCTTAAGTGCTATGCAGAATAGAGCAATTACTTCATGACCTCTACTGGCAGTCGCAGGCACAGTGTAAAGGTCATACATATCTTCTGAAAGGCCTCTAGATTTCTATATTATACTATAAGTGAAAGTTTGGACTGTGTGAGACATTATCACATCCACAATGTTTGTTAGATTAATGTAGCAAGTGTGAACAATTGTATTTTATTTACCACAGCCGCACATGACTGGGAGGTGTGATGGGGAGACTTATATGGCGGAATGGAGACAATGGCTTCTTTTTAATTACTTTAACTCTTTGCGTTCCAGGAGGGTGGGTTAATGTGTGCGATCAATGCTCTCACACATAAAAGGCTTATTTATATTGCAACCCTGATATGGAAATGAGCAAAAAAAAAAGTTATTGAAGTTATTTCAGTGAAGAAAACAAAAGTCGATTTGCAAGGTATAATTGAGATTAAATTATTTTAAAGAGCTCTAATAAGTTGTGTTATACACAGCAGTGCTTAAGGTAAGTCAGTTGCGTTATAGCTCATTGTCATCACAGAGTTATAGGTGTAATTTTTTATAAACATGAAATCCATCACCTGACCGAAATAATGCGGTGACTGTAATATAGTTACAAACATTTGCTGCACTTCTATCAATTACTTACTTGCAAATTTACCACTCACTGCCCAATGCTCGGCCCACTGTTCCCAACCTAATAATTGGCATCATTTAACTACACCTACGTATTATAGGAAGTGAACTATTACACAGCACCTCCAATATATAACCATGAATACTGAATAAATGATAAAAAATAAAAAACTGACTTTACTGATGTATATCTTGATATACAAATCCCAAAATATTGGGAGGGTCGCGACCTGGACAGATTTTGGCAATTAGATAAAGAGGCTGCTAGATGCCACACAAGGATGCATTTCACTTCATCCTCAACCAGTACTGGCATCCAAAATTAATAATTGGACATCGATAATTGGATAAGTGAAATGCATCCGTGTGTGGCTTCTAGCAATCATTGGTTATTTAATCAACTTATGGTGCAGATTATATCACAAAGTTCCCACCAACCAGGGCCTATTTTAAGGAAATAATTCTCACTGCACATTAAATCATCATTATGCCAGACCCATAGCACCGCACCATTATATTTTTTGTTAAGAAGAGGGCAATTGCATTTTTAAAGCACAATTGAAAATACTACTTATAGGCCATAAGCTTTATATTTGCGCCCTATGCATACTCTCCAGTAAAACAGATTCTTGCCAGAGCACACACTGGTCTGACTAAGCACCCAGAATGCACCTACTTGTCTTTCCAGAGCACCCAGCATACCCCCAATCTCCCAGCTTACAACCACAAGTCTTGTCCGATCACCTAGATTGTACTCAGATTGTACCCAAAGGTCCTGTTAGAGCACCTAGATTGCAACTATGATAACCTGTTGTGTTGGAGGTAACAGTCTTTGGGGATGTTATTAGGTCATATGTTGTCTGGCACGTCAGATATATAAACCACCTGCTTTTCATTTGGTCTGGGGGTCAGGAGGTCCTCCTGCAATATCTTGATTTTCTTTTTTTTAACTACCATGTAGTTAAATTCCCTCTTAATTTTTATGAACTTAGTATTGTGTATATAGATCTGAGTCTTTCACGTGATATGGATGGAAACGCTGGTAACTACAGAAACTCAAAGCACTTATATTGCACCCACCGGTCTTGTCAGAGCAGCGGTTTTGCCACCAGTACCAGTTTCCTCCTGTGCAGCATGCTCAGTGACCCATGGATGTCCACTCCTCGTGACCACCATCATTTCTCTCCCAGGGAGGCCCACACCTCCAGATCAGCTGATTTAAAACACTGCATGCGTCCCTCACAGCTCCAACATGGCCAACACACCAGTTGTTTGGGTTCCAATATGCTGATGGTACTCATGGTTGGTCTCCAGTATGGAGTGGTTAGTACAGTCGCATAGTAGTACATGGCAGCCGCTTGCACCTTCTCATTTCTGTATGATATCAGTCTCTGCGATCTCCAGAATTTTAATCTAACCCAGACGTCCTTCTCTCTGTGTCCTTCTCCTGGGGGTGTTGCTTTTTGCTTCAAGCTGTATAAATAGCGCTCAATCTCACCTCCTGGTTGCCTGTGATAGTTCTCCTTATTTGGGTATTGATTTTGTTATTTCTTAAAGTGTATTTTTTCTGACCATGGCTATCTGACCTGACTGCTGTTCAGTCCTTACCTCTCATTATCTGACCTTGCTGGTTTTCTCCAGTCCTGACCTTATCGTATGACCTAAATCTTGTTTCTTCCCTTGCATTTACCTGGCTTCCTGCCGTTTGGTTCAGTGCCGCACAAGTCCCTGGCAGTTTGTATCCTAGACTTAACCTTCAGGTACTTGGCTGTTGACAACCACTGTCTTGGTTCTGGGTCCCAAGTATTCTGCTTTGTCACTTCACCATCTCTGCATCGAGGATTCCTCATCCAGTGTATTTGTTACAGCACCCAGATTGCCCCCACAGGACTCGACAGAGCACCCAGATTCAATCACCCAGAATCAAGCACTAGGACACTTACTTCGTCCAGTCTTCTTTGGAGATGTTGCTCTCTTGGTAGTCAGTAGAGTTGCCACCTTTTCTACAAAAAATACCGGCCTTGCTGGTGCCTCCATACACTTAACATTGGCATAAAGGTGGCAACCCTAGTAGTCAGGCTGACAGACAAGGACTTGCCTGGTTGACAATTTGAAAGATCAACTGGATGTTGGATCGAGTATTTAGAGCTTTCAAAGCAAAGTTATTAGCATGGGGATTCCTGATACACATGTACAAGATGCTGATGTCGAGTACATGTGCATTGAGCATTAACATGAATTTTTATGAGAAACCTCTAATTCGCTTCCGAGGAGATGTTATGGACATTCATTTCTGAAGTAAGGCAGCATTTTTTGAGGATCATTACCCCAGAAAGAGCCATCAAAAGCTCCATACAGCAAATATATTAATTTACATTTTCAGCTTCCAAGTCTGATCTGACCTTTAATAAGTAGCTTCAATCAGAAGAATAAGGCAAATGTATTAAAAGTTTTGAAATATTGGCATCACTCTTCAATGCTGAACACGTGGAGCAGAAATTATGACACTGCATTGTGAACTCTGGACTTACCAAGTACAAATCCATGCTGCAGACAGCCAATAATTCTTTAACCAACTGTTGAATCTAATTGACTGTACAAGGAATTGTCCATTCAATCCCATCCCACATGCATACAAAATAACACTATAGTGAAATCCCAGAATTCCAAATGGATTACATAGGTAGCATTCTTTACCTCAATGACGGGTACATTCTCCTTCAATTCACTTGTATGTGCAGCCTGCAAACCGATGATTTTCACCACCTTGGCCCGTCTGTGAAAGTGTATGAAAAAGATAATGCTCTGATTAGGATGATAATCAAACGCTATCAAACTTGTCTTTAGATCATAAATACTCATACAACAGCCACTTGTAACTTAGTAAGGGTCAGACACCTTGGAGAATTTTTTTATATATCGAGTCCACACTCCCAAAGTCAAATTCAACTCAAAGCCATATGGTCCTGTGTGTGCTGCCTAATGTATATGCACACGTGATTATATCAGGAAAGTTCAACTTATTTGACATGGGCCACATGATCAGAAATGCATGGGAGTTTTGGACTGCATGAAATGTTTTTATTTATAGTAATGATTAAGAATAGCTGGTTAGCCATAGAAAATGTTTGCCTTTATAGTGGGTATATAATTGAAATGAACTGTAAACATATGTACGGCTAATGTAAATATGGATAGTTAAGTCAATTGGGCCCCATTCTGTCTTCATATGGGACACATTTGGTCCATGGGCTACACATTGGACTCCCCTGTATTATATAAATTTAAAAGGGGGGGGGGGGGCAAGACACAGACACACACGCTACCTATAAACAACCAGTTCACAATATCATTTGGAGATATTGTGGATGAAAAATAATTGCTGTGATTTGACGTTGAATTTTATCATAAACCAGTCTCATTCCCATTTTTGATAGAAAGGATCTCCTGCATTGTTATCCAACACAACACAACTCTATAGGGTTTATATTACAAAATGTTTCATTAAACAAATTATAGTTAACCACAGTCTTCAATATTGTATTGTCATTCCCAAAGCAATCCATACACTCCATAGCACCAGGTGATTTTAACTGCTTGTGTTTAGAATATTTAGTTAATGGTTTTAAGACAAAACAACCATTTCAACTGTGTTTCTGGAAATCTGATCAGAAATAAATCTGTACAGATATTTTGGATGACTAAGCCCCTTAGAGATATCAGCTTCTTTGAAAATTAAAAACATTTTCTGCCACATGTAGAGGATATCTATCTAATCTATATATATATATATATATATATATATATTAGATAGATAGATAGATAGATACACACACAAAGAAAGTAATCATGCACTCACAGGATTTATCCACAAGAAGTCGATATTTATATCATACTTGGAATCGGCGCTTCAGTTCCACTAGGAACTATTATCAAGGTCAACCATTGGACTCATACAACAATATACAGACAGACACACACAACCATATTTATATTTACATATATTATATATCGATCAACTAGAAAGCAAGGAACAAATTATCATAACAAAAAACAAGCTTTTTTAAAATTTACTTTACAACACTACATTCTCCCTGCTACTTGTGTAAATATCCCTATAAATAACAAACGCAAACATACATGTACTGGGGTATATGGATAGAAAGGTGTTTGCGGAGAGAAGGGCAAACAAAACATATCAACGCTAGCAAAGCAGCTGCCAAATTGATTTGGGATGGGGGTGGGAAATCCTCCCTCACCCAACATGATAATGTGATTGCCCTTTGGATGCACCAACTTTTAATTTAATTGGCATAACCATGGATGACCTCATTTGTGTAACCCTTTTTTGAAGATTTCTACTGCATCTGCCACCATATGCTCCCTTGGTAATTAATTTCACATCTTGGCAGCCCATGCTGTTAAAGAAAAGAAAAGGGAAAAAAAATCTCTTCAAGGTGAAACCTCTTTTATTCAGATCTCAGTGGAATGGTGTAGCGGATATGCCATCATTAGCCTTCAGTTAGCGTAATAAAATATCTACAATATATGGTAATGCTGGGATTTCATTAATAATATTAACGAAATTATAGGATTTTATCAGCACTTTTTTCTTATTTTACATTTAAAACAAGCTACTCAAAATTATACTTTATTAGCAGGTGTTTCAATAAAAGTGAAAATTCACATTTTTTCAAATACTTGTGATTTCTATGATGTGACATCATTTCAACCTAACACTTGGGAAAGGAACCTAAATATGTAGACAAGTAATACACATAATGAACTATGAAGGACATCCATATCATTTAATATGCTCTGTATTGAGCATAACTTAAATTCATCGCAGTTTTCAGATTTCAAACATGAAAAAGAATCCTAATCCTTGTGTAACAGACAAAATAGAGGATCTTCAGTGTAGATGACCACCACTGCTAGTCAAAACAGACATTTAGTAACAATGGAAGCCAAAGGTTGAAACCTCAGACACCAGCGACTGTCAGTAATTATTACAAAAAAATTGCAGAAAGGGTGTTGAGGTTAGGACCTGGCAGACTGTGAGGCAAAATTCGATCAAGATGTACAGTAAAAATTGCAGGGTGAGTGATCAAGCCAAAAATGCGGCAAGAGGCCTAGTTCAGTATTGGTGGACAAGCCAGGTCAGGGCATGCAGCACAGCTTTAGAATTAATAAACCAGCCATGGTAATAGATGAAACACAAAGATTGCAATGGACACAGAGTAGAAGATACTCTGGCACAGCAACCAGTCTGGAAACCATTCGGGGGGGGGGGGGGGGGGGGGAATCTAAGACTGTGGAAACAGTTATATATATATATATATACACATACATATAACAAATATACTTATTTTGTTCCATTATCAGGTTGTCTTAAAGCCTTTCCACCTACTTCCCAGGGCTCTCAATGATATTTTCTTTTTTTTAAGGCATTGTGAATAGTACAGGTGAAATAAATATTATTACATAACGATCTATAATATATTAATCTGACTGTGTACTACATGATGTCTGTTATCATATGACTGCCGGGTCCTTACTTTGTTTTACCTTACATGGCCATTGATTTAAAGACGACCTTGCAGATCTGAGCCCGCTCCGAGTGTTTTTATCCTTTTTTAATATGTGGCCCTAGTTACCCATGTTCGACATATAGCAAGGTCACAGTTCCTTCATTGCCTATTTATTGTGCCGTTATGTTCTTGTTTTTTCCTTTTTTTAGGCTGCACACATGCCAAATGTTACTATATAATTTTTATTCAGAATTGCCGGCGGTTCGGACACGGTACCCCCAGGGCACACTCCCCCATCCCAGTTGGGACGAAACGGGAGTTTTCTGTCGTGTCAACGACTTATTGCCCATTTTGGTTTTTTTTTAATGACCCTCTCTTGGTCATAGGTGGCCTCTCCCACCAGGGGTTGTTGCCCCACTTTTTTACATCACCCCTCACACCCCCCTCCCCTTCCCTCCCACCTTCTTTGACTCCCACCCTCACTTCACCCTCCCCATCATTTTGTTCTTTACCCTTTTTGTCTTCTTATCTCAACACTTTTCTTTTCCTAATACTCCCATCACTAATATGTTATCCCCTGATTTACCTTTTATATTTTTACTTCCTAATGTATATCTTATTTCCTTGCTGAATTATACCTATATTTTGTAAAAACGAATAAACATTTATTTACAAAAAAAAATGTAACCAAGAATGATTAAAAAAAATACTGAAATGAAATTGTCTGTAAATATAACAAGTAGCCACCACACAAAAATCCACAAGGGGACACTGTTGCACTGATTGTCCAAAAGGTTTATTAGAAGAATGAAAAAGAGATGTGAAAATCTAGATGTGACATTTAGAGAGGGATTACACCCCACAAAATTTTAAAATTGTGTTCCTCTATTGCTCATCTTTTGTCCTTGGCTAATGAGCTAGATAAAACAATTTAACTTTAAATCTTAGGCATGTTCTGTAGATTGAAAGTTTGTGAGCAGTGCTCTCTACATCTGGTATCAGACTGTTCTTGTTCATTTAGCATAGTATGTAGTGCCCCTCTACGCTCTGTACTCAGCACTACATAAATTGTTGATGCGATATAAACAAATGTTAGTGTAATATCATGCTCCTTCCAATACTACAATGCCGAGATCTTGCGTTCACATATATATATATATATATATATATATATATATATATATATATATATATATATTCACATCTGCTCAATTCTCATCCCTCCTAACTGTTCAGTATTTGCATCCATGTCCGCATTCCCATTCACAAATAACTTTCCTCCCTCTATCTTACAAGACTGACACAGAGACACACCACGGGAGCAAACAAAAGTTGTTTTTTACAAAGACATTTTTTTTAAGGTTTTCTGGTACATGATAGTTTATCATCTGACTGGCAGCCATTATGCTTCTTTGTTAAGCAGCCAGGCTAATCTACTCACCAACTGTCAATCACTGCTAGGGTACTGAGAGACTCCTAATGTTCCTAACTTTATGTGCCATAATATGCCTTTGACTAGGTCCCCTCTGTTGTTTGAGAGTAAAAATAAGGGCCACTTCCTGAGCTAGCAGAGAGATCATCAGCAATTCGGCATTATCAGATACCAGGCATACGCGAATTGCATGAATGCATGCAGAGACTGTCACAGTGATCACGAAAAAAATAAATAAAAATAATATACTGCACCAATATGTGATGGAGTGAGCAGCATCTAGACACAGCTAGTGTTCCACTCCTAGCAAAAACAGGGCATACAACAAAGTAAAGTGACTGTGCGCTTGGCTCAACACTTAGCACACTAACAATTACCCTTTTCAATGAGACAATCTCTTGCAAATATTATATAAAAGGAAAAATAAAAAATATATAGTGAAGTATGTCAGGACAACATACATAAACACTCTAAAAAGTGTATAAAATGTCCACTCACATGTACCCGAGCAGTAATCTGCTCAGGAATAATGGCATCTGGGAGCCCACACCAGGTAAATAGAACACAAGGTATTTTTCTTTAGGGCAGCTCCAGAAACGTCACACAGGGGAAGAGAAGGCAGGGATGTGAATATAAATGTTTAATACAAGCAACTAAAAACACAAAATTTTACATTTAAAAAAAGTAGATTTTTCAAGGCAGTCAAGAAAAATCCTTGAAAAGGTGTTCATGTATAAAGTGCTTTCTTTAGCAGTCCCCTCTTCTCTCTCAAAACGCGATTCTCCTCTTCACCAACCTGAAAAAGCCTTCATTTTGCCACTCACCTTCATTTTTACATTGTAAAAAAAAAGTCAGAGATACTCAGCTTAGGGGACCCATTTTATTTCACCAACGTGGTGTTCACTTAGGGTGTGCTGAGCATCTTCATCTTCCTTTACATTATGTTTTTGTTATGGATATGATATTTTGTGCTTTTACAACCATACATAATTCATTATTTTTATGCTGTTTGTATATGGGTATTAATGCTTTAATATGTCCACCATCCTTTTTTATGACAAATGTCAGTTACCAGCACTGGAGTCAATTTCAAAATAAGGATTTCTTTGTTTGTGTTTTCAACAGTAACTAGTTCAGTTTGGGGTGGAATGTGTGAAGCTAGGAGGGGTTTGTAACTTTGCTAATCCTTTGGGAGATAGCAAAATAGACTCTTGCACTTATTGAGGAGGAAGAAAGATGTGACCACTATCCACCCAGTCTGCAGGTCCAAATCTAGGCAGGCAAAAATGGGGTGTATTAGGCCTAGTGACCTTCTTCAGAAGTTTTGTGAATGTATTTGATCCAGATAAAGCTCATCATCATACCTGGGGATAGGGCTGCCCCCTGGCCGGTATTTTACCGGCACAGCCGGTAATCGGCTCTTAAAAGCATTAACCGGCATGTGTAACATACTGGCAATACAGAAGCTGGTTTTATTTTATCTTTTTGTCGAAGCCCCTTTAAGTGCTGATAGTAAAATCATGAATTGCAAATTAGGGCATGTTGGGGCAAATTGCAGTGCCATGTTTTGTCATCAGTGCCATGTTTTGTGTTTGAATCAGTTGGTAAGTAAAAGTTTTGGAATTAGAGAAATCATTACTTTGTTGTGATCTATGTCTCTGTCGTTTATGGATGTGAAGAGTTAAACAGGCCATGAAGTGAAAAGCTGACAACTTATATTCCGATTTTTTTCCTAGATAAACTATTGTAGTGGAAGAAAGTTTTCTTATTACAGTTTGGTTTATAGATCTTGCTTTTTTTTAGCACACATCCACAACTTTTTTTCAGAAGGCATTTCTTGCATTTAATAGCACAACCTCACTAGAAAGTTTATGTTAACAAAATTCTAAAAATTATATCTCAAAATATTACAAATCAAGGTAGGAACTTTTTTTTTTTTTTACATTTGTATCAACGGATACTAGATCACATAGCCTTTTGAGTTGGAAATGTATGAATTTTGGGTTTCTACCAGTGGAATCCAGGTCATTTGATAACTTGAAGTCATTAAAACACATATTTCATATCAGGTCCATTGTGCCCCTGAGTGACAGGCGTGTTTGCCAGACCAGAGCATGCCTGTCCCTCAGAGGCACGGCGTCTCTCGTGTATCTCCAGGGGTTTGTGTGCTGAGAACAGCCAGCACACAAACCCCCGGAAATACACGAGAGACGTTGTTCCATCTGAAAGACAACACTGCTACGAATTCGCCAACAGAGTCACACACCCTGTTGACAATTCGACAAGTACGTAAAGTATACGAAAAATTTGTATACTTTTCGTGCTTGTCGAATTGGCAACAGAGTGAGTGACTCTGTTGTCGAATTCATAGCAGCGCCGTCTTTCGGATGTATTTCTGGTGTTTGTGTGCCCTCTGCTCGGAGCACACAAGCCCCAGAAATACACAGCACGGGTGCTCCGTGCTAGGTGTGTGGCTCACACCTAGCACATATGGAGCATCCGCCACTGAATCAGGACATGCCATTGCATTGTACGCCATGATTAACTGCAATGGCAAATCATTCTAATGCAAGAATTAGGTTACCTGAAGTGCTGTCATAATGGGATGTAATGTTTGAAATCAAAAAATACTACACAAGCAATTTTTATTTATTTAGTTTTTGTCTGGAAATTCAGGTTCTAATCTAATTAGTGATTGAGGCTAGGTTTGCCACCAAGACAGTATTATACCGGCAGGTCGGGAAAAAAATCAGCTTAAGGCTATGGAGGCGATAGCATGGCCAGTATTTTTTTGAAGAAAAGGTGGCAACCCTACCTGGGGACTAGAAGTATAAACTGTACAAATTTCTTTTACATTTTTTATACTTTAGTTACATTTCACTTAAACAACCCCTTTTGCTAGTCTCTTTGCTCAGCATTTAACATTGTTCAGTTCTATACATTATTTATATTGTTAAGATAATTCCTTTAAGATAAACCAAGAATTGCCTTCTCCTTATTAACAAGGAAATCTAAAAATGGAGGTCTGGGAGTTCCAAATATCGAGATCTCCATGAAGTCTCTATGTTCTCCCATTTCTTAAAATGGGGCAACAACGTCTCAAAAGATACAAATTGGTATAAAATAGAAAAAGAGTACTGTGGTAACCTAGAACCCTATCAATTGTTTTGGTGCGAGAATCTCCAAACACAGCAATTCGCCAATCCAATAATTAAGGATATAGTTACCACTCTGACCAAGTTTAAGAAAATAATCCAAGTTCCAGAGGGAATACTACGCTCTTCCCCCCTAAACGCAATATTCTGGAACATGGACAATATAGACTTTAGGGAATGGACAAGGAGAGGCATAAAACAAGTGTCACAAATCCTCCAACACGATACTCTAAAGACTTTTACAGACCTACAAGATAATCTGGACCTACCCTCATTCGAATATCTTACCTACCTAAGACTGAGAAGCAAAATAAACTCTACGAAGATTTCACAAAGCCCACAAATAGAACAATTTTTAGAATTACAACACGATAAGAAACTATTTGGTAAGATAACACAATTGATAGACTCCATAGCAGACATATCCAAAGCCACTCCATGGATAAAATGGGAATCAGAGATTGGTAAGAACTTTACCATGCACGAGTGGTTGCAGCCCCAAAAAACAATGAAAAAATGCATCCACAATTTGACACTTCATGAGACCTATTACAAAATCATATTTAGGTGGTATACAACCCCAATAAAACTTTACAAAATATCCTCCCAACATTCCAGATTATGTTGGAGATGCCAGAAAGAGGAGGGGACACTATTACACATGTGGTGGTCCTGCGATAGGCTACAACCAATATTGAGGAAAGCCCACCTCCTTATGGGAAAATTAAATAAAGAAATAGGCCCTCTCACACCACAACTATTCCTTCTGCATTTGGAAATTCCTAAAGGCAAAAAGGAAATACGCTACTTAATAATCCACATCCTCCTAGCAATAAAACTTTGCATTGAAAGAAAGTGGAAAAACACAGAACCCCTTAATTGGACTGAAATACTAATACAAATAGATTACCAGTGTACTATGGAGGAAGGTTTTTTCAATTTAAAAGACCAACATAAACTTTACACAAACATGAAGAAGGAATGGGGCAGAATGAACGACCCCTGAGCGCGCTGCGAGACAAACAATCTATAACCTGACACCAAGCGAAAGAAACCCATAAAAAAATCAGACCACAGACCCCCCTCAACCGTAGGGTCCACAGGGGCAAATTAAAAATGAAAAGTAAGATAAAACTAGTAGACAAACACTATATACAAAAATTTTATCGTAACGAAATTAATTCACTAAATTCATGTTCAAACACTTTTTTTTTTCCTTTTTCCCCTCTTTTAGCCACTTCGTCTTGTCTCCCCATGTTTTGTTAAACGAGGATAATCGTTGTAATTTTAAGTGATAAAAAAAAAAAAAAAAGATAATTCCTTTATTCGTATTGTTTATGTTAATTTTGTTATATTTTATAACATTGTTTATTAAACATTATTACCCAGTAGTTTCTAGTTGTCAATTTGGGGGTTAACTGCTAGGATGTTCTTCTGCCAAAATTACTAGATTTAATAGGTTGGCTTTTGAGGTTTTGCCAAATGTGCCATATTAAAGGGACACTAAACGTTTTTTGTCACTTGTGATTGTTATATAGAACCACAAGTGAAAAACAAGGGACTCTCGTTACTAGCACAGTCAATCAGGAACTACTGTGTCTCGCATGTGAGACACAGCAGATAGAAAACCTGCATGTATCTATTAAGATACATGTCGGGTTTACTTAAAAGTCCCGGGACATGTTTTGTTTAATCCTTGCTTCCTTCAAGGAAGCAAGGGTTAAACAAGGTTTAATGTTCCTTTAATTCATCCAAAACCACAACAGTTACCGGGAGATTGGAACGGTCATACTCTTTCCACCCTGCATATATACAAGTGTTTGTTGTCCCACATTCTTTGAAATACATAATTTTTACATGTCATCAACAGAAGGGACCCATAATCTTGTGTGCATCAAGGGGAAGGGCATGTCTATATTTGAAGCACGAGTGAAAAACAAGTTTAGTGGCTCTTTAATGTACATTAATGCTCTGCTCACCCCTCAGCTCACAGCTCTCAAAGATTATCTCAATGTAAACCAACTATTTGCCAACATTCGAAAACATGCCTAAGTGCCAACAAACAAAATTACTTAAATTCAACTATAGAACACTGGTACATTTTGTTGACCCATGTTATAAAATGTATGCATTAACCGGAATCTTCCAATTAGCAGAGAACTTTCAGCCAACAGAATCCAGTTAAGCAGATCTGGATAATCCATCCTAATAATAAATACTGTTGAGAAGCTTATGAAATGTGTTCTGTATAATCTTTTTACACCCATTAAACTGTTCATTGTTTTAGAATTGTGGACAAGTTTTTATTTGAATATTTGCAAAGAAATATATTTTATTCACTCTACAAGATGACCCAATACTGACTGAGTGATTAATAGTGACAAGGATGTAAAGAATTTCACACAATGCTTTGCACAGAGCTTAAAGGAAAGTTATAAAGGTAGATTAGACCTATAGAGACAGACCAATATATAAAGCAGGGAGAGCCAAGTTCCCATCCCGAGGGAAGTTCAACACTCAAGCAACCAAATGTACTGTATTTGCTCGAATATAAGATGACCCCCAAACTTTGTATATTGCTTAAGGAAAAAAACTAAAAGCCTGAATATAAGACTACCCTATAGGAAAAAAGTTTAACTTGTATATATTCACATGTAAATTGCTTTTTAATATTTAATAAAAATTATTTTTCTTGTCTTTATTTCCTTTTATGTGCCTATCTCTCCCCCTCCCCCCAGCGTTGTCTCTCCCTCCCCCCAAACTTTTCTCTCTCCACCTCCCTCCTTTTCTATCCCCCCCCTCTCACCTTGTCTCTCTCAGCCCCCCCTCCCCTTGTCTCTCTCTGCCCCCCCTCCCTCCCCTTGTCTCTCTCTGTACCCCCTCCCTCCCCTTGTCTCTCTCTGCCCCCCCTCCCTCCCCTTGTCTCTCTCTGCCCCCCCCCCCTCCCTCCCCTTGTCTCTCTCTGCCCCCCTCCCTCCTCTTGTCTCTCTCTGCCCCCCCTCCCTCCTCTTGTCTCTCTCTGCCCCCCCTCCCTCTTGTCTCTATCTGCCCCCCCTTCCTCCTCTTGTCTCTCTCTGCCCCGGTCTGTCTGTCCCCCACTCCCTCCCCTTGTCTCTCTCTCTGCCCCCCTCCCACCTTGTCTTTCTCTGCCCCCCTCCCTCCCCTTGTCTCTCTCTGCCCCCCTCCCTCCCCTTGTCTCTCTCTGCCCCCCCTTGTCTCTCTCTGCCCCCGTCTCTGTCCCCCCCTCCCTCCCCTCGTCTCTCTCTGCCCCGTCTGTCTGTCCCCCCCTCCCTATCACCTGGTCTCTCGTTGGTGGCTAGTGGGGGCAGAAGGGGGATGTCTACACGTATCCTCCATGCTGCCCGACACTTCCGTCCATTATGACGGACAGCCGGTCCGTCATAATAGATGGAAGTGTCGGGCAGCATGGAGGATGTCCAAATATCACTGGTGGCTAGTGGGGGCAGCCGGAGGATGTCTGCACGATACGCACAGACATCCTCTGCTGCTGCCCAGCACTTCCACCGGGACTTTTATGATGAAGCCGTAAGGACCTGGCTTCATCATAGAAGTCCCGGCCGGCAGGGGAGGATGTCTGCGCGTAACGCAGACATCAACCTGCTGTTAGCGAGGGGGATCCAGTCTTATAATCTGACCTCGATTTGAGGTCATATTATAAGATGACCTCAAATATAAGACAAGGGGTCTTTTTCATAGCATTTGCTCTTGTCTTATATTCGAGCAAATACGGTACTTTAATGCATACAGCAGCATCATTAATGTGTTGTTTGTTATATTTTTACTATCATGGCAACATATGAAGATTTTACCACAAATTCTTATCAATTGTGTGCAGGGTTAGTTAACTGCACCCAGTTGCTCTCCAGTAAAAGAAAATCAATATTCAGAAATCTATAAGATTTAAATTAAAATGGGATTGGATGAAGAGAATCCACCCCTCTTTGTCATCACATTAAGGGCAAATTACTGATTCTGGTTGATCACTTGTCTTAAATGTATTTTTTTTCTATGCATTTTAAAGTTATTATTATTATCTTTGATATGCATTTAAAAAAAGTTTTGAGGTGAATTTACTGTACCTTCAAGTTAAATTCTATACAAAAAACAGTACAGGCATTATGCCACCCACCCACCTACGTAAAATGGTAGGCAGAATTATAGTACCAATCAAAGCAGTATTCCCTAGATGATGTCTCCATTCAAAGAAGGAACACTACCAATTTCCAATTGGCATTAAAATAAGTATTTATTTATAAAGGCCGCAAGAAGTACTGCCACATGATGCATTATCAAAGATGAATCATTTTCCAAAATAATTCCTGTCCTAAGCATTTTGTATAAGGGATACATACTCAACCTTTATGTACCGTATTTGCTCGATTATAAGACGACCCCCCAAAACTAAAAGCCTGAATATAAGACTACCCTATAGGAAAAAAGTTATACTTGTATATATTCACATGTAAATTGCTTTTTTAATAAAATATTATATAAAAAAAATGCATTTCTTGTGTTTATTTCCTTTTATGTGCCAATGCTGCCTCTCTCTTTCCCTTGCCCCCAGCTTTGTCTCACTCCCCACTCCCCCCTCGCCTGTCTCTTCCCCCCCACATGTTTCTCTCTGCCCCCCTCCCTCCCTTTGTTGCTCTGTCCCCCCTTCCTCTGTCTCTCCCCCCCCTTCCTGCTCTGTCCCCCCTGTCTCTCTGCCCCCCCCCCCCTCCCTCCGTCTCTCTCCCTTCCCCTTACCTCAATCCCTGGTGGCTAGTGGGGGCAGCCGGGGGATGTCTGTACGATACTTGCAGACATCCTCCATGCTGCCCGATACGGCAGTCTATTATGACGGACAGCTGGTACCCGGAAGTACCCGGCTCCATCACAGAAGCCCCCGCGGTCGTGCCGGGCGGAAGCAGGGGAGTCTGCGCTCATCGCGCAGACTTCCCCTGCTGTCAGAGAGGGGGATCCAGGTCCCCTGCAGCTCTGCTGGGGACCTGGATCCATGTCTTATAATCTGACCTCAATTTGAGATCAGATTATAAGAAGACCTCGATTATAAGACCATTTGCTCTGAAAAAAACCTTGTCTTATAATTGAGCAAATACGGTAGTTCCCTTCTATGCTCTGTACCAAGCGCTACATAAATTGTTGGTGCTTTATAAATTGTTGGTGTTAATGTAATACTTATGTAATACCGTACTATTCATACACACAGGTATATGCCGAAAAACACCTTTTTCAACATGCAGACATTTACATGCAAACTAGGCACCAATGTATGCATACACAGAGATGCATGGGTTGCATTTTGAATATTCACATGCACACTAGGGGTCAGAGACAACATTGGCCATGCTGGACATTTACTGGATTTGTGATGGATCACTTAATAAAGTTCTATGGACCTTCACAGACTTTTCCACAGACACTGGTGTCCTTGTATGAACACTCTGTCCATCCTTGATGCACACAAACTCCTAGGCATGCATAAAAAAGATGCTCACACAAACATGAATATAAATGAATACAAAATATATGACAGACCAAAATAACAACACAGAAAATATCAAGTTACTTATGACTGACTAATTATGCGGGTAGACACATATAAGAATGGGCATCTTTAAGGTAGCGTTATGGGGCAGCTGCACAAGGACCACACATGATACAGTATAACAGTTTCCATTATCCTAGACAATGCTGTGCACTGCAGTGAATGACTAGGAACCAGTCACAGCGTTTGTGGAAGCTGGCACTCTGCAGACAGAAAATCAATGAGGAGATGCATTCTTCCCCACCTTCCTGTGCTGCAGTCAGTACGGAAAGTTCTATACTTTTGCGTCTGCAAGCATCTGCTCTGCACAGGATGTTTACCTGGTTGTGTGTCTAATAATACATGTGTGTGTGTGTGTGTATATGTATATAACACATTTTATTTTTTATTTTTTTTTCTGCTGTAAACTAGATTTCCATCAAGCTCAGCCAAAAGCTTCCTGACCACCATGAGACAGCTCATCGACAATTGGAAGAGTGAAATGATGTTCCAGGGAAACAGTAGACTAGACTGCCGTTATAAGACTGAAGCAGAAAACATTGGGAACTTGTCTAGAGAGCCAATGAGCATATGCTTGTCCAGGGCCATGTTAGCACTGAAGACAACCCTGGATGTGAATGCACACAGACATACACGTTTACACAAATATATCTGCACCTACAAACACAAAACCACATCCATTAATCAGGATGAATGAACAGACATAAAATACCATATACATGCAAACAGACAATAGTCTACACAAACTTACAAATGCTTTTACAAATGTATATCCAACAAAATTGGCTAAGTGTCCCAGTCAGGAAGAATTACAACAATATTCATCTATCTTACAAACAATGCAGTATCCCAGGCTGACAGAGATGAATTTGAAATTGGCCATGCACCTTCATCTAGAGAAAGCATGAAGGTAGCCTTGGCTACTTGTCAGGTACACAACCCTGTGCTTATATACTCAACTTTATATGGGTATCTGACTTGGGAAATGTCTTTATGGGTTGTATATTCGTGTTGACTTTGTTAATAACAAGAAAATAGCAATTGGTTAGTTTATTATGAAATAAAAAAGAAGGTGTTAAATCAAGTTCAGGGGGTCAAAAGGAGAAAAAAAAATCAACAATAAAAAAGCAAAATGGTAACATAACATAGAAAGTTCTACTTACATATCCCAGTTTGGCGCTACTCGCAGCTGCTGTATAAGAGATGGAAACTAGAACACAAATATAATAAATACATGTTAAAAATTACAGGGAAATACCAATATCATGATTAAACTTAATTTAATACTATTAAGAAAGATTAAAATAAGATACACAGACATAATTGTACCGCTAGCCAAAAGATGTGTGTACTACATGCCACACTTTTAGTATCTAGAACTTGGCAAAAGATGAGTGCAATCCAAACCAAAAATCACTCTACATAGGGATGACAAAGTATCTATAATAGGATGGATACCAGTATCTGATGCATAGAAACATCATTAAGTTGCATACCAAAAAGTCCTGTAAATGTCTTCCATGAACAATATTGATCCCCTTGTCTATAATCAAATTGTTCAGATGCTGATCCAATTTTCTTGTATGGACTCCACACTCATATTGCTGGAAGCTTAAATGTATTAAAAATAATGGATTGAAACACTGGGAATGTGCAATGGGCATGTAGCATGCAAGGGGCTCACATAATACCTCCCTGTAATTCTCCAAAGAAATTAATGGGGACCAAAGCACATAGCTTCTATGTTGCACCTATTTAATGAACTGAAATCTAAAGACAATTCTCCAGGGTAGCTAATAAAAATAAAAAAGTTTCAGGGCAATATTATGTAAAATGAGGATACTAAAGATACAAAATATATAACGTTAAGTTAAAAACCTCCTGAATAGAAGCTAATGTTGTTGTGCAATGCTCTGTAGATCAATAACTGCATTATATGAACCTGAGGACTTAAATGACCAAAATATAATTTTATTGTAGCTGGTAACTCTTTAAAATGCAGTTGTGCTAGAAACTGATAGAAGTCAAATATAACTTTAGCAGTTCCCAGTGAATCATCTAAATCGTATGTGACAGTGCTGTGTCAAAAAGAAGTGCAAAAATCTCCATCATTCAGCTCTCCAGCAACACATATTATATAACGAAAGCTCTGTGCAAAACCTTCTCTGCAGAGAATTAAAAGGTCTTCCGACTAGCTTCGAAAGGTCACCTGTCTTAAGAATGTTTCAGACGAATTGCTTCTGTTTCAGAGAAGTATTGCTGAAGGTAACTAAACCCTTAACTTTAAATCGTAGGTGGTTTCAGGTCATGAATAATATGCTTCTTTTACTAAAGGATAACTGCCAGAAAAAAATGTACTTAATTTTTAACTGAAAGATTGTTTC
Source organism: Pelodytes ibericus (assembly GCA_036172795.1). Taxonomy (NCBI): domain Eukaryota; kingdom Metazoa; phylum Chordata; class Amphibia; order Anura; family Pelodytidae; genus Pelodytes; species Pelodytes ibericus. Next base: position 157,769,439 of record CM069859.1, on the reverse strand, counting down.
AGTAAAGCATTTCTGTTAAAAACATCTACACTTGCAAATAAAGTACCTTACTGAGCCCAGTTTGCTACCTTAAGCTTTATTAGGGTGTGAAAATGTTGTTTTGAATTGGATAAAGGAAGATCTGCCCAAAGGTTCTAAAATAAAACATGATAGAACATTACAGAGCAAAAAGGTACTTTATTTGTATTTTCATTAAAACTATTTCTGTTTTAAATAACATTTTATATTTTGCCTACAGGGTGAAGTTATTTAAAAAATATAAAGCCTCACAATCTTGTACTTAAACATAAGATTAACCAGCATGCACTTGACTTTTTTTCCAAATGGTTGATGTGTTTTGGATTTTTTTCAAAGTATTTGTAGTAGAATTAATAATTTGTGTGGAAATCAGGATACAGAAGGTGCTCTTAAATGGACAATGTAACATGGAAAAATACCTGCACTAAGCTACAGATGTATGCCTTGTATATCTATAAATAGTGAAATATATTAAATCATTGGCTAGACGAAGATGCATATATTTTGGAAGGCAAATGTCCCCTTCATCCCCCTTTGAGGAGCAGACATGTCCTTAGAATCTTTGGACAACAGTGTAATATAATATTTCAACAGAAAATGTAGAATAAGGCCCAATGGGATACAACACAAATGCAGAACTATATCGCTGTCCTGATGCTCAAACTTTCTTTTCATTACATAAATCTACCAAAAATATATACGTTCCCTTTACAGACTGTTTTAGAATGCTGTGCTGTGTCTAAGATAAGGGATAACCAGAATTATTCACTTTTCCAAGTGTTTTAAACCTCACTGAAACATACTGTCAAAATGATGAATTTGTAAACAAGAGATTCAGAGGAATGATGGTACTGTAGCCAGCAATCAAACTGTATTTTCTATACAGCACTACTCACAAGTTGCGAGTTGAGTAGCCTGGTGGCAATGTCCTTGTGGATGGAGAGTGTGCAAATGTAGCAAAGCAAATTAAGCTTGGCTCGTGGCAATGCTTTCTCTGGAGAGTCCATCAGGGAGCATAATTGGTTCAAGAAGATATCCCAGTCCTTATCTTTCAAAGACGCAAGTTTTTCAGCTGGAGACAAAATATGAAAGCTATTATAATATTTTGAATGTATATTTTAATGACGTAATTGTAACAAAGAGAAAAATGTGCTTTTAACATGTCACTGTATCTCCTATTCAGGACATCAGCTTTTAAAGCAGGGGTGGGCAACTGCCAGCATATGATGAACTACATATCCCACAATGCTCTTTCAGCTAAGAGGCAGGCAGAGGAGTATGGGAAATCTAGTCCTGCAACATCTGGAGGGCTGCAGGTTGCCTAGCCTTGTTGTAGAGTCATATGCAAATGAACTAATCTAATGGTTGATACGAAGTTGCAACTATAAATAGCAGGCAGCACAAGTTAATTTAAAACGCCTTTCTTTCTGATTTGTGCATTTGCTTGCAATTCTGCTAATGTATAATTTTTTTTTTACATTTGTACTGTAGCATCCAGCCAATTTAAAACAGACTTGTTTAATGGGGCACCTATACTATCAACATGAGTGATTTCAAATGTTTCAAAGGAGTTTCAAATAATTGAATTTCCCTTTGAATTTCATCTTGGATGTATAACTGTATATCCCGTCCGGGAGTCATCTTTCAAGAGTTTCCATTTCGATAAAATTATGTGAATAAATATTTTCTGAATCCTGAAATTGAAGGGTTCTCTCTAATATAATTGTTTTCTTAATTTTAAGAAACACAATTAAGAATAAAAAAGCATTTGTAATATGTAAACGGAATCTATTTTTTTTATTAATTTAGCAATTTTTGAAATTTCAGTCCAGTATATAAAAGGTACATATTTCATACTGTGTATATGTTGATCAGAAAAATAATAATGGGCCTTTTCCTTACCGGAGTGTGTAGGTAAACTTAATGTTTTGGCATCAAATCTTACTGGTGAGATCTTCATAATCTGAAAAGAGAACCAATTCATTTAACAACAATATTATTACATAGAGATGTGTTTTGTGTGTTCATTTTATTGTTGTTTACTGGTAATATTACCAGTTGACAAAAAGGAAAAATGTGTTTTAACATTAAGACATACTAAGAAAGGCAAACTAAAGTTAATCATTATACATTTTTTATTCTTTGGTAGCAACTGCTCATTGAACCCAACTATCGCTCTACAACAGGTGCCCTTACTTTTCCGTGCAATCAGTAGAGGTGATTGCATGTGAAACTGATTGCATGTGAAACTGAGGGTGTGAAACTATCACTGTGCAAGACGTGTTAGCACAATCACAGCTGATGGCCGGATAAACCTCCATGCGTCGAGAATGGAGGTGCTTTATGCAAAAACAATCATGGAATAGTACTAATCCACATAAACGAAGCATTTATATGAAGCTACTTGAGTAATTGACTCCTGGCTCTTCCTGATGTCAGTGGATGACATGGTATGTACCCGACCATCAATCCATCACTGACTGAAAGCAACAATCAATGAATATGTGGCGATTTCATTATTCTCTTGTTAATAAATAAGATCCAATTTGTCCCCAATCATAGGAGATATCATGCACACTCTTCCTTTGTGAGAAACCGAATAGATTATAAATAAATCAAATAACAAAAATGGCAATACCTTTGGGTTATCTATAATTGGCGTCACAATGAGATCCGAATCTGTAAAGATGAGGGCTTTAATCTTATGCTCCTGGTCCTGTAGACCGGAACACACATGTTCTACCTGAAAACAGAAATAAAGTGCAACTGTGAAGTAACATAGATGAATATAATCTGTACATTTCCTAATTACACAAAACAAAATATTTAAATCACTCATGACCATGGGTTACATTTAGCAAAGAAAGAAAAGAAAGAAGTGTTTATACTTTGGTTAACGACAGTTGTGACTTATTGAGAAGCAAAAAAAATCCTCACAAAATGTATATGTATTATTGTTCTACACTTTTCCACTGATTTAATAAGATCTGCAAATATGAAAGTAATACAATAACTCTAGCAAATAAATGTGAAAAGGATTAAAGCAGCTTTGTCACCAACAACAAGGTGTAAAATAAATTCCTACGCATTTAATAAATTAACTACGTGAGAAAAAGAGAATTAGAATACATTATTCACAAAGTTTGGGACACAGCTAATTATTTTTCTTAATTAAGTGCATGTTCTTCCACCATTTAATTTAAAAGTAATTCTAGAACAATTCGTGACTAAGCATGAGTAATATCTGCTTTTCTAATCAAGTATAAAGTGAACTTTCAGGAGTTTTGTGGGCCAGAGGGCTGCAAACCATCTCTTCATGTAGGTTATGGCTAGACAACAAGCCATTGTTTTCATATTTATAAATGTTGGCAATGTTTCCTCTATAGAATCTGTAAGAGAGCATAACTGATTCAAGAAACTTTCCCGGTCTTGTTCTTTTAAAGATCAGTATTTATATATTTATAAATGTTCGCAATGCTTTCTCTGCAGGGCAATTAATCTTTTCCTGTAAGGCTTGGCTAGAGAGAGAGACATTGCTTTTCATATTTATAATTGTTGATATATCTATAAAAAAAACTGTGCTAAGTATTTACAAATAATCTGAAACCTAATCCACTGCATTTGTTCTGGCAAGGCTGCCATCAGGAGGTGACAGGCGATACACCTGTCATGGGCCCAGCACTCCTGGAGGGACCACTCGAGGCCTCTTTAAAAAAAAAAAAGAAGCTGTCCGCTCACCACACCCTGGGGTGCTGGGTATGTAACAAGGGTCATGTCCTTGGTAAGAAATGTGAGTGTGCAATGTTAATGGTGGAGCATGTCCTGGGTGTGCAACGTGGGTGATAGAGAATATCCTGGGTGCTGGAGCATGTCCTGGGTTTGTGGGGGCACGTCCAGTGGGTGCTGGCTGTGGTAAGTTACTTGAATTACAATTACTGTAAGGACAACTGTCGACAAAAAAATTAGGTTACGTTTAATTGAAAGACTGCATCACATGCAGACATTTTATATGGGAATGTTTTCATAAAAGAATACAAATAAAATATGTTCTACCCTCCTGCTCTGTAAAGCTCTATCAGGGGGAAGACATGTTGATTAGAATCTTGGGTCAGATGAATGAACATCTGACCTATGGTGTCTGCTCCCTTAAAGTGCTATACAAGCAGAGGGTGCTTAATAATATGCATTATATGTATTCATTAAATTACTTATATTTAAAATGTCTACACTTAATACACTCTTTCAATTAAACATAATTTTTTTTTGCCAGTTGTCGTTTACGATGTTCATTTAATAAATTAAAAGCAAAAGACTGCTAGCATACGAATCAATTGCAACAGTTCCTTTATTCAAAAGTAAACATTCAGTTAAACTTGTATAAGGAATAAGCACCTGCTGTGTTAACAACCTACTCAGGATTCATTTGAAAGGAAAAAAAACACAACACTGCCATTTTATCCTTACTGTATAATTTTTCAAATTCCTTCAATTCAATTCATTTTCGTCCATCACAGTCAAAAGGAACATGGTCTTAATTTTAACTATAATTATCAATTTGCAGGCTGCCTACTTATTATCCCACCATTTACAAAAATGTATTCACTTGACCACACTGGACATAGTCAGTGTCTTACATACTCTGATACCATTGGAGCTCTTAAAATTAACTGACCAGTACTGGCAAAAGGGTAAAACCAGAATCCGTTTGGAAGGCCTTTTCTTTCAGCACTCTCGCATTGCATGCTGTAAGTAAATAAAAATAAATCTAACCTATTATCTAAAAATGTAGAAATAAAAATATTATTAGAAACAACCGCATTTTATTTATTATGGTGTCAAATAAAACAAAGTAAAAAAGACACGCTAAAAGATGATCTCACATTCTTTTCTGAAGCCAGGCCTCGTAACTAGAATAATTTGAGTTTTTTCATACATACAAACTTTATGTAGTTGGGTGGATACCTAAACAAGTGGATTCAATGCCTGAGGAGGCTGAAACAAATTACATTATTTTTTTAAGTCTAAGACGCAATAGATTCTAAGATGTACCCCTTTTTCAGGAAACAGTGGCATGTCCTTCAGCCCCAAAACTCCTCCCTCCTTACGTCAGCCAAAAGGTGAATAACGGCTGATGGAAGGGTAATCTCGGCTTCCAAGATGAAAATTGCGTCTTACATTCGGCGAACGATATATGGTAACCGGATATCCTCTTTAAGGAGGGACAATTAAGCAAGGCTGTTTTATAATGAATAGAGGGTATGTGAGGGTTTTTGGAGGGGATAACTAGTCACACCTTACTTATCAACTCCACACATTTTTGGTTCCTTTGGACAAAAAAACACTTTCTTACATAAGTTGTATTGAGCTTATAGAATGTATTTACTGAATTTGAATTGTTATCACATGTGAATACCTACCAATGATTAGCAACATATCTGTATACAATACGATACAAGTACCTTGTGAATACCTGTTTTCTTCACTGTCTCGTCTTTGGTAGCATCATTAGTTTTTTGGTTCACCGGTGCAGTGATAGCTCTGGGGGTTATGCAGGAGCTAAAATATAAACAGTGTCATAAAGAAAATAGTTGATCATAATCAAAGAACATTTTTCTATTTAAATAGCAATCCCCTTAACAACAAAGGCCTTTATTGTTCTATAATATAATCAGTTTAGTGAATGATTAAGTGTTTCACTTTCAAGCCCTCTAGAGTATATAAGATCAACGATGTTCGCGCTGCCTTAGAAATTGAATCCTATAAAATGAGGATGGTTGTGCATATCCAGCACAACTGGGTCTAAAAGCTTCTTCTGAGACATTATTGATGGCATTAAGGTCAAAAACCTGTTGGGCCAGCTGTGGTGCCAATGTCATGGAGGGAGGAGGAAGCAGTTACTATCTAGTCTTCTTCCCAAAAATGCCATAGTGCCCACGACATAAGTCAAATGACTGTTCCACTAAAAAGTGATTTGTTTCTATTAAAAAAAAAAAACATTTTCCATATTGCTTTTTAACAAAATACTTCAGCAAAAAATCTTGTTTTAACACAGTCTTCATACAGGAAGTTGCATGGTGCCATGTGAGGTAATTTCTCCTCTTGTTTATTTTTACATGCACCATTTTGTTTATATAATCTGCTATAAAACAGCTTTTATAGGCCAGTGAAAGAGATAAGCAAGTGAAAGTTATTTTAGCCCATAATGGAGGTAAAATGGTAGGACATTATAAAATACATGTCATTTTCACCCCTATCCAAACCTGTACACTTTAAACTGAAGCATACAGGCTCATCTGGTTGCTGACTATCACTCATTGAGCTTATATTTATTATACACATTTCTTATTGATCTAAAACTTAAATCAACATTTTAGGTAGCCTAGACATGATCTACTAAAGTAAATCCAATGTCATCTACTCAAATGACCGAGCAGATGACATCATTAAAAAGAAAAATAAACTTAAATTAACAGCTAAAATGTAATTTTAGGGTCTATATGAACGTTAACAACCTAGAAGACATATGGCTTAAATGCTGCTACTGCCCACCCCCTTCAAATGTGTGCCACTCCTAGCCAGTGGTCTGTACACTGTTCAGTTTAGCCTAGTCCATTGCACGAAACACGTAAAGAGTTTATCTCCATCTGTTTTTGTGGTGTATTTTCAATATGGTGTTTGCCGGGACACCATAAAGAAGACTTTACACTGCAAGTCGTTGTCCAGGGGTTTTTGTTCCGACTCCAGGAACAATTCCTTTTTTTTCCTCTTACAAGTCTATTTGCGGCCAAGTACCGCGAGATCTCGGAGTCACCGATGTACACAGGGCGTTCCAGTCTCCTTCATTCTGTCTATACACTGCCCAGCCTACTCAGGTCAGTAGTGCTTACATTCTCCTACCCACAAACCCAAACATGGCTGACTAAAAAATATGAATTATGCTAAAATGGCTGCAGTTTTGTAGCAACAATAATTACTGTCCACAGTCAACAGCAGTTACCTGAGAAGGAAAATGGATTCATTTGATTCTCCATCAAGTGCACTTTTCGGTCTAAAGTCTGCTGCATTTTCTGATTGTGAAATAAGCATAGAAGTTAAAAATTAAACAGAGATGTAAATTAAATTCCTTTTCTAACAGATTAAATATACACTTGTTTCACATACCAATTTTAAATGACTTGTGGTGACTTTCAGTGGTTCCAGTTTCCTCACTTGAGTCTTCATCCTGTACAGATTCGTTGATCCTGGCAAGAATTTTTTTTTTAAATATATAAATCATCAATCACTTGTGTAAAATCTATAGTCAGGCAAGACAAAACATTACTAACCCCTTAACGCACCTGGACGTATATATACGTCCTGCAAAGCATGGTCAGTATGTATATATATGTCCTGAGTTTTCATGTAGCGTTGCGATCCTTATCTATTCTCAGACGTATCCGAAGCAGCCTCCCAGAGTGCCTTTGGCAACCCCTGCGCATACGATCACGCCGAATGTGCAAACTCACATAGGCAGTGATCAGCTTTCATTGCCTAGATGTTAAAGGTGTGCCCATCTATTGCCCCCCAGGGCACCGTGATCACCCAGGGATGGCAGGTGCCTTATTGAAGAGGAACATGCTCCTCTAATACGGAGTGCCCAGCAGAGAGCAACAGAAGTGATAGAAAAAAATTTCTTCTGTAGCTCTGAAATTGTTGCTTGACTGCCCCTAGAGGCAGGTCTTTTTTACCATTTGTAAGTTAAGAAAACGTATGACAAAAATAATGGAATTCTGGCACATCAAATGCAGCATAGAACTCTGTCACTAAAGGGTTACGTTTTAAAGGGGCACTAAACGTTATTAGAAATTAGAAGCACAAGTGAAAATGTAGTTTTCCCTGGTATGAGGATAAACTATCAAAAGTACACGCCAGTTTATCCTCTGACCGACAACTGCCATGCTTCCATAGGAAGCAGGTAGCCGTCTGGTCGGTGGCTGTCTCTCCGAATGCGAGTCACAAGTTTTATGTAACAAAAGAAAACCAAAGGCAATGTCCCATTACTATCAGAAGAAATACGATATACTTAAAAATGGAATGTTGTGCGTTCGTGACCGAGACCATTTTAACACTTCTGAGGTGTTTGTTTAGTTTTAATTTTCTTCTTTGTCATTTGCAGTACCCACACAATTTATATACTGGTATTTTTAGGACAAGAAGGGTTTGCCTTCATTTTGTTCATATCATTTATTGTATTATGAAGGGGAAAAGAATAGTAAAATATGGTGAAAATTAAAAAAAAAAAACACTTTTCCTGACTTTTGTTTGTTAAATCTTTTACTAAGCTCCAAAAGCTAATGAAAAAACCTCCTCAATTATGCCAAATGGAATCATTATTGAAGTATTCATTTGAGTAGCTTAAGCCAGATCAGGAGATGTCTTGGCAAATGAGTATAATGAATAAGATAAAGAATGTGCAGTAATATTCCACTAACAGGGTCATATACCAATCAAATATATAAATATACAATATCCACTCATGTACTCCGCACATAACTGTGATGTATGGCTGTGGATTAATTGTACCTTTTTTTCCACTTATGCATTTTTTTTTTAAATTATTTATTGCTTATAAAAATTAAATGGTAGCTTGATAGTTGTGTGTGGGACCCCTTTGTTTCCTTGCATCCAATATTTTTAGACCCAGTCTGCCACTGCCCCCCGACCCTACATATGACTCTCTCTAGGCTTCAACATATTTTACAGATGGACTGAGCTGAATCCTTTTTGCAAGGCGCAAAAAGCAAAACGTTTCTAATTGGTTTTCTTCTACCATCCACCAAGGCGGTCACCCTTTGCCAAACCTACAACACAACTGCCCGTGAGATAATTTTCATCTTTTCCCACTCCACTACTGTGGACCCGACGACACTTAATGTTGTCCCATGCTCTCGCTCTTACTGGTGTAGGAAATCACACACACACCCAGTGGTGCGGCACACTCTGCCGAGATCGCAGTTACCTTCACTCCTTATACAGCTGATTTTGTATTGACTCCCTGTCGGCCCCCATCCTACAACTGACCACATGGTTGTGAAACCCCACCGCAACAACCACTTTAATCTAGGGTTGACAATCACGGTCTGGTTTTGTGTTGTGAAGGTTCCCATACTCTATTTCTCAGGTTTCTGTACTTGCCATGTATCATTATTTGTCTAAGACTCCTTTGAATGTATACCATATCTATACAATGTATTATTTTAATGTGGGACATGCTACCTGCCTTTTGACCACCGTGAGCTGTACAACTGTTACCACCTCCCGATATTTGAAATAAAGAAATATAAAAAAAAAAAAATTAAAAAACAGTGGCTATTCAATACACTAGCAATATAGAAATACAGGAGTAAAAAGGAGTGAGTATTTTAAAATGAGCTTTATAATTGCTACTCTCAAAATATGAAGAATTACATACCGTGCACAACCATTATAAACACTATTTAGGTAACCTCCACGTTAACGGGAGTTTTGTCATGAATCACATGATAAAGTCCTATTTGACTGTATTCTTTTATTAACGCATTTCAGAAATATAACCATTGTTTACCTTTAAATTGTATAACAATACTTGGAAAAAACAGTATCATTACCGTATTTGCTCGATTATAAGACGAGGTTTTTTCAGAAAAAAAAAAGTCTTATAATCGAGGTCGTCTTATAATCTGACCTCAAATTGAGGTGAGACTATAAGACATGGATCCAGGTCCCCAGCAGAGCTGCAGGGGACCTGGATCCCCCTCTCTAACAACAGGGGATGTCTGCGCGATGAGCTTCATCATAGAAGTACCCGGCTTCATCAGAAAAGTCCCGGCGGTCGTGCCGGGCGGCAGCAGGGGAGGTCTGCGCTCGTCGCGCAGACATCCTCCGCTGCCCCACTAGCCACCAGGGAGAATTGGGCAGCTGGGAGATGTCTGCACGATACGTGCAGACATCCTCCATGCTGCCCGACACGGCAGTCTATTATGACGGACCAGCTGTCTGTCATAATAGACTGCCGTGTCGGGCAGCATGGAGGATGTCTGCACGGATCGTGCAGACATCCTCCGGCTGCCCCCACTAGACACCAGGGACCAAGAAAAAGGTGAGAGGGAGGGAGGGGGTTAAGAGACAGAGACAAGGGGAGGGAGGGGGTTAAGAGACAGACAAGGGGAGGGAAGGGGTTAAGAGACAGACAAGGGGAGGGAAGGGGTTAAGAGACAGACAAGGGGAGGGAAGGGGTTAAGAGACAGAGACAAGGGGAGGGAGGGGGTTGGAAGAGACAGAGACAAGGGGAGGGAGGGGGGAGAGAGAGACAACACTAAGGGGAGGAGAGAGAGAGAGAAAAATGGGGGCAAGGGAAAGGCAGCATTGGCACATAAAAATAAATAAAAACTAGAAATACATTTTTTGATATCATAATTTTTTTTTAAAAAAGCAATTTACATGTGAATATATACAAGTTGAACTTTTTTCCTATAGGGTAGTCTTATATTCAGGCTTTTAGTTTTTTTCCTAATGGAATATCCAAAGTTTGGGGGGTCGTCTTATAATCAGGGTCGTCTTATAATCGAGCAAATACGGTATATATGGTAATTAACAAAAAAAAAAAAATGATCTAGTTATTGATATGACAGTATTTTAGTTGGTTTGGATAATAGACAAAGCTAAAAAAGAAAAACTACATTGTTCCAAAACTTTAAAAAAAAAGTTAAAACATACATCTCCTGAATTATGTGGCCAACACATTAAAGGGACACTACCACTTACATAAGATGTAACTAGATAACCCGGTCATTTAACCCCTTAACGACAGATGACGTGCCAGGCACGTCACGGCAAATCGTGGACTTGCCGACAGGTGACGTGCCTGGCACGTCATGCACTAAATAGAGTAAAGAAAGCGACCAGCGGTAGGAGGCATTGTGCAACACTAAAAAAAAAAGTGCAGAGGCGAGCTACAATCACTTGCCGGAGTGATTGTAGCAGCCATTTAAAAATGGCGGCGCCAGCTGCACACATGTGCTTAGGAAGCGAGCAATCGTTTGCTTCCTAAGCATCTCCGGTGTTGCTAAAGTGCCTCGCTAGTGAGGCACTTAGCAACACTATAATGCTACCCCAGAACAGATGGTGGTCGCTCACCTATTGGTAAATATTGCCTTTGACAACTTGTCACAACCTGGGATAACAGACCAGGGAGGAGCCTCGTTGCAGGGTGTGGGGTCTGTCTGCACCCCACGATGCATGACTGGGAAGGGCTGGTAGCTGTGACCGGGACTGAGACAGGACAGGTAGCTGCTGCAACAGGTTTGGAAACAGAGCAGTGTTATTCACCTGAATGGTATTATACCCTATGGTTGAGCCTCAGGTAAATGACCACCCAGGACTTGTACACTGACTGTAACCGCACACTGAAGCAGAGATACACAGGGAGTACTGGACGAGAAGGATAGTCAGCAGGCCGGGTCATACACGAAACAGGAACAAGGTACAACGTAGGATTTCAGAAGGCAAGGTCACTAGACAGGCAAAATGGTCGAGGCAGGAAGAAAACAGCGGAGTCAAAATCAAGCAGGAGTCAGAACCGGGAACTCAATAATAATATATGAATGCTAGAACAAGAAACAAGGCACTATCACAGGCTGCAACCAAAGCAATGCAAAGGCACTGATTGCCATAAGCTGCAGGTTTAAATAGGGAAGGGCTGAGGATAACGAGGCAGCTGACAACAGGAGTAGAATTGGAACACCATAATAGCGGCCACTAGAGGCTGAAGACAAAACCAGCCACAAACCCAGAATAACCGTGACACAAGTATTGATCTGCCTCCCTCTCCTCACTAGTTTTAGTGAGGTAGAGAGACAGATCAGATAATGTAAAAAAAAATATTGTTTTAATAAAACCCCTTGCTTGCTGTAGATCACTGCCTAAGCAGCGTTCTGACGCAAATGCAGCAATCTTGGTGCAGAAGCATTTTTACTTTATTTTTTTTTTTTACTTTTTTATTACACCCGTCACGGGTTAATTATACCCGCTAGGGGATTACGTTTAATGTAAAAAAAAAAAAAATTTTTTAGCTGTCTGAGTGCATGTATAGCACTCAGAAACAGCTGATCAGTGGCAAAGGCAGTTTGGTGATTGCTCAGATGAGCATCACCATTCGCCTGGTTAGATCAATATTTGATCTGACCTGTGTAGATCTGCCTCCCTCTCACTTGAGTTTTAGTGAGGGAGACAGAGCTGTATAATGTAAGTTTTTAATTATAACATATTTAATAAAATTGAGACCCAAAGGCTTTTATAAAAGCCGTTTCCAGTGTTTAACCCCTTCCCTGCAATTGATCGCTGTGTACGCAGAGATCTTACACAGCAGCACATTTTTTGCCATCTGTGCATTTTTTTAGGGGTTAATTTTTTTTTACTGTGATTTATTACAGTATATGAAAGGCTCATTTAAGAGCAATTAACCCGTTCCTTGCCGTATATCACTTCCTAAGCAGCGCATATGGTCACTGCCTAAGCAGCGCATATGGAGTGATCTGGTCGCAGAAGGATTTTTTTTGCTATCAGCATTTTTTATTTGTCATACTCGCTAGGGATTAATTATACACACTAGGGGATTACGTGTGTTCCTTTTGAAGCTGTCTGAACGCGTGTATAGCGATCAGTAACAGCCGATCAGTGGCAAAGGTAGTTTGGTGATTGCTCAGATGAGCATGACCATTCGCCTGGTTAGATCAATATTGGTAAATATTGTTCTGACTCATATGGATCTGCCTCCCTCTCCTCATTTGAGTTTTAGTGAGGGAAAGAGACAGATCTGTATAATATAAGTTTTTAATTGTAATAAATTAAATAAAATGTTAAAAAATTGTGAGACCCAAGGGCTTTTATAAAAGCCACACCCTTTGTATAGTGTACCCTGTATAGTAACCCCTTCCCTGCCACTGATCACTGCACAGCAGTGGCGTAGCGTGGGGGGTGCAGGGGGGGCCGGCCGCACCGGGCGCAATATCTGGGGGGGCGCACTAGCCCTATGCGGCCGCGTGGCCGCCAGGGCCGTCTTTAACGCGGGGCAAACGGGGCAGCTGCCCTGGGCCCATTTACTCCTGGGGGGCCCCAAGGCAGCTGTCCCGTGGGCCCCCAGCCCCTGCTGCTGCGTTCACAGCGCATTGCGCTTGTGAACGCTTTTTTCCGGCAAGCCGCATCCGATGGATGCGACGGCCGGAAAAAAAAAATAAAAAAAACTGACGCCGGATGTGACGTCGCGTCACATACGGTGTCTGCTTCCCTCCTCCGTGCAAGAGGGAAGACTGCACGGAGGAGACATCCGGCGGGGGACACGGAGCAGCTTCATGTAAGTAGGGGGGGGGGGGGCTGGCTGGCACAATATTCCTGGTATCTGACTGGCACTATATTACTGGGCATCTGATTGGCACAATATTACTGGGTATCTGATTGGCACAATATTACTGGGTATCTGATTGGCACTATATTACTTGGCATCTGATTGGCACAATATTACTGGGTATCTGATTGGCACAATATTACTGGGTATCTGATTGGCACTATATTACTGGGCATCTGATTGGCACAATATTCCTGGTATCTGACTGGCACAATATTACTGGGTATCTGATTGGCACAATATTACTGGGTATCTGACTGGCACTATATTACTGGGCATCTGATTGGCACAATATTACTGGGTATCTGATTGGCACAATATTACTGGGTATCTGATTGGCACTATATTACTGGGTATCTGATTGGCACAATATTACTGGGTATCTGACTGGCACTATATTACTGGGTATCTGATTGGCACTATATTACTGGGTATCTGATTGGCACAATATTACTGGGTATCTGATTTGCACTATATTACTGGGTATCTGAATGGCACTATATTACTGGGCATCTGATTGGCACAATATTACTGGGTATCTGACTGGCACTATATTACTGGGTATCTGATTGGCACAATATTACTGGGCATCTGATTGGCACAATATTACTGGGTATCTGACTGGCACTATATTACTGGGTATCTGATTGGCAAAATATTACTGGGTATCTGATTGGCACTATATTACTGGGTATCTGAATGGCACTATATTACTGGGTATCTGATTGGCACAATATTACTGGGCATCTGATTGGCACTATATTACTTGGCATCTGATTGGCACTATATTACTGGGCATCTGATTGGCACTATATTACTGGGTATCTGATTGGCACTATATTACTTGGCATCTGATTGGCACTATATTACTGGGCATCTGACTGGCACTATATTACTGGGCATCTGGCTGGCACAATAATACTGGGCATCTGACTGGCACAATAATACTGGGCATCTGACTGGCACTATATTACTGGGCATCTGGCTGGCACAATAATACTGGGCATCTGACTGGCACAATAATACTGGGCATCTGACTGGCACTATATTACTGGGCATCTGGCTGGCACAATAATACTGGGCATCTGGCTGGCATAATATTACAGGCATCTGGCTGGCACTATATTACTGGGCTCTGACTGGCACAATATTACAGGCATCTGACTGGCATAATATTACAGGCATCTGACTGGCACAATATTACAGGCCTCTGACTGGCACAATATTCCTGGCCTCTGACTGGCACACTATTACAAGCATCTGACTGGCATAATATTACAGGCATCTGACTGGCATAATATTACAGGCATCTGACTGGCACAATATTACAGGCATCTGACTGGCACAATATTCCTGGCCTCTGACTGCACACTATTACAGGCATCTGACTGGCATAATATTACAGGCATCTGACAGGCACCATATTCCTGGGCTCTGACAGGCACAATATTCCTGGGCTCTGACAGGCACAATATTCCTGGTATCTGACTGGCACAATATTATTGGTATCTGACTGGCACAATATTACTGGTATCGGACTGGCACATTATTACTGGGCTCTGACTGGCACAATATTGCAGGCATCTGACTGGCACAATATTGCAGGCATCTGACTGGCACAATATTACTAGGCTCTGACTGGCACAATATTACTGGGCTCTGACTGGCACAATATTACTGGCATCTGAATGGCACAACAATTATGGCATATGTGTGTGTGTGTGGGGGGGGGGGGGGGGGGTAATATTAGAGGTACAGGATTGAGGAAGTTGGCTCCATCTAGCCCAGTCTTGGATCATCTCCAGGGTATGGTTCCATTTTGATGTTTAGTTTTTGTTCTTGATATTGTTTGTCGTTTACGATGGTTGTGAGACGACATATAATAGCATGGCCCATGCTAGGTTACTACATGTGTATATTTGTATTCATAGACCTGCTGAAAATGTGGAGAATGTGTGTAATGCATGTTCGCACTCAATAAAGTGTTGGAAAATAAACTTGTATTTAGATGCATTTTACTTTAATTACATAAGTATTTTCATAACAAACAATACATGTGCTTGGGGGGTAAGGGTTTCTTTAACTAATCTAGTAGAAGAGACTCGAGTGCTAAAATCCACGGGTTAGGGGGCGCAAATTACTTGCCTTGCCCCGGGTGCTGACAACCCACGCTACGCCACTGCTGCACAGCAGTACATTTTTTCTTGTCTGTGCCTTATTATGTGTTAATTTTTTTGTACAGTACTACAAAGGCTCTTATAAGAGCTATTAACCCCTTCCTTGCTCTACATGTCAAAATTCCAAGTTGGAAAATCAAAAAGCACACCTCTCAAATGTAGCCTTTCAACCCTCAACAAAGCTGACAAACCTATGCATGGGTGGTATCCCTGTGCTCGGAGATGTTGCTGAACATGTATTGTGGTATTGTTTGTCAGTGACACATACTGAAATATGTGAATTTGTGTCTAAAGTACAATGTATGTGGGAAACAATACACAATAAAATTACTACTACAAACTTTTTACAAAGGCTGGTGGTAGAATTGGTACATGGAAAGTGTTAAAATACCACCATTTAAAATAGCCTAGGGTGTCTACTTTTTACAAAATATATACTTTTTGGGGTAAAATACACTGTACAGCTTAAAAAAAAGGTCCCAAATGAAAGATGGGCTCAGGCTGACTACACGTCAAAATTCCAAGTTGGAAATGCGCACCTTCAAAATGTGGCCCTTTAGCCCCCAAACAACCCAACAAACCTATGCATGGATGGTATCCCTGTACTCAGGAGATGTTGTTGAACACTAATTGGGTTATTGTTTGGCAGTGACACATACCAAAATCTGTGAATTTGTGTATAAAGTACAATGTATGTGGGGAAAAAATACACAATAAAATTACTACCACAAACTTTGACAAAGGCTGGTGGTAGAATTGGTACATGGAAAGTGTTAAAATACCACCATTTGAAATAGCCTTGGGTGTCTACTTTTAAAAAATATATAAGTTGATGGGGTTAAATTCACTGGCTGGCTT
Organism: Pelodytes ibericus; assembly: GCA_036172795.1. Classification (NCBI taxonomy): domain Eukaryota; kingdom Metazoa; phylum Chordata; class Amphibia; order Anura; family Pelodytidae; genus Pelodytes; species Pelodytes ibericus. Next base: position 157,752,966 of record CM069859.1, on the reverse strand, counting down.
CAAATATGTCCCAAATGGGACATGGGTGGGGTCTAGGACACTTCTTCGCCGCATTTTCATCGCTGACAGTTCAGCGCGGCAGTTAGAACGCTGAACTGTCAGCAATGAAGTATAACGCGGCCGTTTCACCGCGGCTGCAGCTATGTAAGAGCTGACAGTTCAGCGCTGAACTGTCAGCTCTTACACATGTAAAAGTAAAACGAAAATAACCCCCCCTAATAAATGATTCCCCCCCAATAGTAACACTAAACCCCAATACTAACACCAAAATTAACCCCAATACTAACACTAAAATTAACCCCAATACTAACACTAAAATTAACCCCCTAAACCCTAATACTAACCCCGACCCCTAATACTAACCCCCGACCCCTAATACTAACCCCGGCCCCTAATACTAACCCTAATACTAACCCCCGACCCCTAATACTAACCCCGGCCCCTAATACTAACCCTAATACTAACCCCCGACCCCTAATACTAAAGTTAACCCCCTAAACCCCAATACTAAACCTAATACTAAAGTTAACCCCCTAAACCCCAATACTAACCCTAATACTAACCCCTAATACTAAAGTTAACCCCCTAAACCCTAATACTAACCCTAATACTAACCCCGACCCCTAATACTAAAATTAACCCCCTAAACCCTAATACTAACCCTAATACTAACCCCCGACCCCTAATAGTAAAATTAACCCCTAACACTAAACCTAATTCTAACCCCCTAAACCCCAATTCTAAACCAACTAAAATCGGTAAAATACTTACCTTTAGCGATGAAATGTCCCGCAATGAAATCTCCAGCGGCGATCTGTCTTGTGCTGTAGAGTCGGCGGTGAAGCGGCTGCGCGGAAGCAGCCGCGATTAAGTGTCCCATCCCCCATGGGTGCAGGCTGTTTGCATGTCAAAATTTCAAGTTGGAAAACCAAAAACTGCAACTCCCAAATTTGGCATTTTAGCCCCCAAATAACCCAACAAACCTATGCATGGGTGGTATCCCTGTACTCAGGAGAAATAGTAGAATCTTTTTAGCAGGTTTTTTTTGTTCGCTTTTGTCGATGAGGAGAAGATGTTTCAAATAAAAGTCAGGAAATTTGTGTTTTTTGTTCTTTTTTACCATATTTTATTATTTGTTTAATAAAATATTATAAGATATGATCAAAATGATGGCATCCAAAGAAAGCCCTCTTGTCCCGATAAAAACAATATATAATATGTGTGGGTACAGCAAATGACAAAGAAGAAAATTACAGCTAAACACAAACTGCACAGAAATGTTAAAATAGCCATTGTCCAGAATGGACAAAAATGTTTCAAAGGCTCTGTCCTCAAGGGGTTAAAACAAACACATATATAAATCATATGCCACTGATTTTTTTTTTTTTTTTTATATGACTGAATTAATTGCATATAAAAGGAAAAATAAAATTAGGGGTTTACCTCCTGGCACCATTTTGTGAATATTTCCCATGACGCAACATGGTCCAAAATCTTCCATCCAGTCTCACTTTACAACTGTGGCCAAAGCCTGCATATGATGATGTAATAAGACACCCCCCTGCTCTCTTATTGGCTCCTGTGTATCATAGTGGTAGGACTAGGTGGTTGTGTACAACTTTTTTTTACCTGCCTTCCAACACAAAGAGAGGAGATTAACCTGATCAAACAGGATCATTACCCCGCCCCCTTGTGATGTAATAGTTACATTGCCCTCCCATTCAATGCACGTCTATGATCATAATTCTGACTTATAGACAGCATTCTGTGTCCCCAGCCCCAAAGTGAGAAATTTGTGCTGTAAAGTCACTGGGGGGTGGTACAAAAAAAAAAAAATATCTTTCACAAAATGCTGGCACCCATTCACACTTGTTTAGCTACAATTTTTGGTGGGATTGTCCCTATAAGCAAGCATGTTATAGAGGCATAACAAAGGGACCCTTCATTGAAGTTCATTCAGATACCTCAATATTCAATCAGATATGCAAATATACTCATTTTATGTCCACTATCCATTATCTATTCTAGCCGAACCACTGACAAATGTGTAGGATAGGAGTTAGATTAAAACAAATGTTTATTTACCCATTATGGTGTTCCCTGAAACGGGGCTCTATATTGACCCAGAATGTTTTGAATGCATAATCATTGGGTGTTTTTAAATATATCTAGAAATCAAAAAGGTCCCTTTTGTTTTGTTTTGTCTTTGAAGATGAGTACAGAAGGAAACTTATACCTTGTGCTTATTCGGCAACCTGAAGTACATTAGCTTTCTTTTTCTATATGAACTTTCTTTTTCTCTGATTTGGAACGCATTGTTTTGATAAAATCATTTAGCTAATGAAACAAGATAAATCATTTAGCTATTGTTCCCCAGACAGCATAATAAAAGCAGAGCAAAAAAAAATAATTGATATTAGAGGACTCTGAAGGTCATGTCAACAAAACATGGCACACAGAGGAGAGGGAATGTTTCACAGAGCATTTTAATCAGAAGTGGTTCTCTAGTGATCACTGCATGTAAATAAGTTATCAAAATGTTGTGTTATATTGAATATTTTAAAAATGCAAACATACATCTGCATGTACTTGGAGCTGATCAAGTGTGAGAGGTGGGGGGAAAAAAGAGAGAATGAAGAGAAGAAAAAAAACCCACTAAAAAAGGAATACACTGTAGAAATATAAAAGGATGAAGGTGCAAAAGGGGCAGAAACAGCATGTGTCTCCTAAAGTACATTAGGTTTCTCAGCAAGAGAAAAATAAATAATTTTTTGCTAGCATGAGAAGAAACGAGTTATTTTGAAAGTTTAGATACACTTGGAAACATTTAAAGCAACAAAAGACAAACTGCCTGGTGTCATTACCTAGGAGAAGGGGGCATAACCCTTGCAATTGACTCCTGGCAGGAATAGGTTGGTAGTGAGGTAACAAAGCCAAGATCAGTATTGGAGACAAGTTTAAAATAGTTCACTATAGCAACACTGGGGTAGGAAATGGTGACTGTGAGTCTACAGTACAAAAGTTTGTGAACACGCAAGGACAGGAAGGTACTTTTATAGTTTTCTTTTTTTCCAGCAACATGGCACCCCATCTTGCTTTGGTACATTGAGAGAGAACTTGTTGAGGTAAGGGTGCTCAGTGCTAGGAAGGAGCAGGTCCCAAGGCCTCACACAAACTCAGTATGGGCTACATGGGGTGGATTCTTTATACAAACAGATGATATAATACCGCCGCAACTGTTAGGACCTTACTGCAAATACTTTACTAAAAATTATTAACACACCTAAATATTTCTAATTTATGTCTTAGATTTGAATAGCTTAAAGTGACTTGTCACTATAAATTTACTTGTCATCAAATATAAAATTAATGTATGACAAGGTTTATGGGAAAAACCACAAGGCAAATTATACAATTTCAAGGTCATGGAATTGCCATGAGGAAGTAGATCGAAAAATGTACACTCACTGCAGCCTTTCAATAGTTTGAATTGATTTAATGTAGGATACCAATTTGATATCCAACCAATTTTTGTTTTGCCTGCCCTTACCCCCACCCCCGCTGCTGCTCTTCCTCACCCCTGGAGAGGGTGAAGTATCCGGACCACCGCCGCTATTCAGTGAAAGTAGAGGGAATTAAATAAAACTGTTGGGGTATGTTGGAGTAATGTGAGTGGAGTGAGTGATGTGGCACTTATATGGGGGACTGCACTGCCTATCATTCTCAGCCAGCTGGCATTTATATGGAGGGGCTGGCATGCTTTCATTTGATGACATGACTGACATTATGAAGTGACCGGGAACTAAACTTATAATACTCTTGTTGACATGAGGATCTCTAGTAAAGCAACACATTGTATGACATCACTAGGGAAACAGGAATTTATATTCAAATTATTTTTGGTTGCTGCTGAGAAAAAAAAAAAAAGCCTGAAGCAGAGAAACTGAAAGTGGGCCGTCCTGAACCTCTGCAAATGTACAATTTCCTCAAGTGTAGGATTTGAAAGTACTTTAATATTCATTAACATTTGGAGGAGGCATTTTGGGCACCAGACATTCCCTTTAAGTATGTTTTAAGATGGATGATCAAGTAAGAAATAGAAGTTACATACCTGGTGATAGTATTACTGTCTACTTCAGCAAATGCACCTTTCCAAAAAGGATGGCGCAGTAATTCCGTCGGAGTAATGCTAAAGTAAAACAATACATTTAAATTAGTGGCTGTGGAAAAAAAATATATATTACAAAAAATTCTTATTTTTAGCCATATATTGCATGAAATAAGGATAATAGTACAAAATACAGAAATTATACTGTGGTGATACATTTGTTGGGATTACTACTAACAAAGCTCCCATCAGGGGGTTAGATGAAGCACCACATCCCTTGCCTTTTTACCTTCGAGTTCACAGCTATCTCATCAAATGTTAAATCCATGAGATTAATACTAGTGGAAGTCCACCAGTATATTTCTTTATGTTTGCTGTATAAAGTATATGTGTGGCCTTATTAATTTATCTAAGAAACCAGTACCCTTTAATACTCTTTATCCTTTAAGTCAGAATTACTAATCCAATGTTATAATTTCGCTTGATTTTATAATTTATCGTAAAATATGGAAAACTATATATACTTGGAATACACTGAAGTTTAAATATTTTCTATCTTCTACAATACATTGTACACTTGCAAGCAGGACTGTATGCATCAGCTGGTCTTAATTCATGTTTATTATCCTTTTGTTCTGTATTAAACAGTGTGTAAATTGTTGGCATTATATAAATGTAAAAGTAAAGTGAAAAGCTGATGATACCTCTGGTAAGCATGTGGTGTAATTCAAGAAATATACCACTGTGTGGCGCTTGAGCTTCAGCATTTAAAGCAGATTTGGACAGAAATGAGTATTAGTTCTCTTTAAAGGAATATGATGCACTCACAAATGCTGCACTACTATATTAGCATTTTATAGCCAATATGTAAAACCATACACATAGACTTGAGTTTTTATGTCCCTTGTTTTGATGAGTTTTAAAAAACTGAACCACATGTAATATTCCCTAAAATTGATCAACTTCAATACAAAATAGACCCCCACCATGGCACAGAGAATTCACTGAGGATCATCTCACTTATCAAACAGCTGCAGCTCCTCAATGTCAGGTGAAATCCATTGTTTCCAAAAAAAGTGGTGTCCTTAAGTTCTAGTTACATTGTCTTTTTATAGAGAAGAAGGTAATAATAGCATGATGCACTGGTAAAAATGGAATTGGAAAGCCATATTACACACACACACACACACACACACACACACACACACACACACACACACACAATTATAAATACAGTTAGGGTACTGTATGGAAGCTCAGCTGAAGGTATATGTGAAAGTGAAAAAGTGCCCACCGTTTGTGAGGATCCTTCTGAAGTAAGTCATGAAGTAAAGCAAGGAACTCTGAAGATGGTTTTGCAGCTGATGGTCCTGAAAAGATAACAAAAGAATTCATTATTAAGTGATGTGGAGAGAAAAAAAGTGAGTATTGCATTTTTGTACTACTGCTAATGGGTTTTTAAGAAAGAAAAAAAAAAACATGCCATACAAGTATTAAAAAAATATTACGTTAGCTAGGTGTGCGTTTAAATAAAAGTGCACGCTTGATTTTGAAATGAATCCCCACATATAATAAGACAGCCCCTTTTATGGCTGTTTCAGTCTTGCCTCAATCAGAGGCAGTCTGAAACACCCCTCACCCGATTTGCAACGCCCATGGCCTGTCCTGGTAGCCATTTTTTTTTTGCTTTCCTGTATGCCTTCACTTGTGAAGCTTCCGGGAAAGCCAAAAACAGTGCAAATCGCGGCAAAAACGATGCGCTATTTTAAAGCCAGGTACAGGCATTGTCACGAATGCATTGAATTGGAAGCCCGTACATGTACAGGCATTATTGTTAATGAGTTAAGAGAATTGCTAACCCATTGCTACACAGTCATTCACAGAAAGTCAGAAAAGTCAACAAAAAAAAGTCAAAAAGCTCCAATGGGCAACTACAAGGGTCAATCACAGCTATATTATCAATAGCAAGTTGTAATATTAAAAAAATTCCAAACTTAGCTACAGAAAAATAATCATGTTTTCTTTCACTAAAAACATACATTTTATAAAGGGAATGATGACGAAATGTACTTTAATAACGTGACAATTTTCTGCTAATTTAAATTACTTTTGAAATAATATTTCCTTCACCAAACCCTATGCGTTCTAGTGAGGCCCTTACTAAACATTTATTTGGGTCACAAATCTGCAAAAACAACACAAAAGTGCACAATATCTTTCAAGAATTAAGTAACCCCATATCTGAAACTTAAAAAGGTCCCATAAATAAACTACCATGCCCGCAGTCTCCTAAATACTAAGCGGAGGGGAAAATGATTGGCTGCACAGGAATGCGCATATTGACATACCTTGAGGTGGCAGGAAGTCGTCATTTGTAATTTGTTCAACCAATTCAGAGAAGCTTTCTGAGAAGAATGGTGGACGCCCTGTAAATATTAGTTTGCACAATAAAGCAATGTATTAAAAGCATTGAAATGCTGATGGAAGAAGTTAAAGCAAGAAATAATTGAATGAGAAAAAAAGGCTTTTATTTTCAAATATAGGATTTTAAATGGCTATAAATAAAAATGTAAATCATGGTAAAGTCTATTCTTTCATTAAAACAGCTGGTTCCACTGTAGACATTGGAAAATGGAATCACTGCAAAATTCAGATTATGATATAACAGAATATTTTATGGAATTCTGTAGCCTTAAAATAACAACAACTATAACAACAACTAGAGAATATGAGTGCATTCTTGGTAAAATAGATAAATCACTCTAAATATTTTTATTTTTATTGTATTATTTTATTTGTATATTACAGCCTTTGAGCAGCAGTTAAATCTTTTACTAAAGGTCCTGTCTGCTTTACGTTAAGTCAGCTTTGCTAGTATCTAAAACAGCTTAAAGCTATGCTGTTCAACAGGAGACCTGAAGCCCAGATGAGGACTTAAAACAAAAGGTGTTTTTCATATTCCAATGCTATGCCGATATCATTCAGTCCAACAACATAAGATAACAGATCTATAAAGAAAAAAAGCAGACCACGCTAAATTTCTTCCCACCTATTTCCCTTTCCTGAGGCAGGCAGAGTAGGTGGCTCATGTTGCTCTACCTCACACGAATTCAATTTGGGGAGGAAATGTCTTTGACCTGTAATGATTAGCAGTGCCAACAGAGCCCGCCACAAATCTGGGGAGAGAGAATGTCTGTGTACAAATGCCAACATCAGTGTGTGGAGGCACGTTTTTGTCGTTCAACTAAATTAAACAAAAACCTTCCATCAATATAGCACTAGAGCTGTCCTTGGATGAAGTTACCACAAATTTGGCCTGCGCCTCTCTCAGCAATTCCACCTGAAGCTGCTCTAAACACTAATGACTGAAGTCCACATCCCTAAATAAGCTAGTTGTAAAGAGAACTGGTGCAAGAATCTTTAAATTATCAAAAAATTATATAGAGAAACATTTGCAATTTATTACAAGATTATAAAGCAATACACAAATAAAAGTTGATATGTTCAAGTAACACTTTTTGAAGGAAATTTTTCTTGAATGTACAGAAACCTGGAGCATCTCACCAAATTTACGGGTGCTTACTCAGACGTTTAAACAAACTTGACTGAACATTTCTTGTTTATATTAATGGCTAGTCATACAAGAGAAAAGTCTGATAATAGATAATCTTGAGAAATTTCTGTTGGTACTGCCGTCTCTCAAGCAGTGAAATTGGAAGCCATGTCCGTGGAATGGTTTGTGATGGTCCAAAGAATATCATCAAATTGTCCGTCCCAGACACCCTACTCCTGCTCTATACACTCCATTAAACTCTATATGCACTTTATAAGCATAGGTCAGCATTCTTGGGATCAAAGGAAAAAAAGTATTTTCACTCAATTAGAAATAGGCAAGAGTATCGTGGACAGGAAAGGTCCTGGTCTGGAAAAATCAGATTTCTTACATGCTTCCTCTTTGTCCATGTCCAAGGCAGACTAGTAGCTGTAATGAGCTTCCCAATTTCTTCCAATGAAAAGGAGTCTTTAATGAATTTTCCCTCTTCCTCACAGTATAGGGAATGATATGTAATAAGGTCAGCCTCAGAGTTAGAACATTGTTTGTCTTCTGGATGGGCAGCAGGTATGGAGCGAGATACAGAAGGCATAGCCATGACAGCTGCAGCAGATTGCTTAGCAAGCTTCTAAAGTGCTCAAAGGTGGATTGTAATCCTTTCCCGAGCCAGGAGGTAAATTCAGCTGCTAATTCTTGTTTTGCTCTATATCAAACAGAACATAGACTCTTTCTACAGTTTGAACATGTATTATGTTTATATTTTTATGTAGTTTTCTTAGGATTATCTCCCTCAATGGGTTTAGCTTTGTAAGTGTTCCTGCCCTACCTCAAAGGCAGAGCCATCTCTCCTAATGCCTATGGCAACAGCAAGAAAAATATGTTTCTGTACATTGCGCTACTCCATATTAGTGGATAGATAGCTTCACCGATACCCACTGCATTCTGTTTATAAACCCATAATTCAATCTTTATAAACATTAAATAACATGAACAGTTATTTTACCTTCATTTTTTAAATAGTTGAATCAATGCCAAAAATATATACCGTATATACTCGAGTATAAGCCAAACCGAATATAAGCCGAGGCACCTAATTTTACCACAAAGAACTGGGAAAAAATATTGACTCGAGTATAAGCCTAGGGTGGGAAATGAGGCAGCTACTGGTAAATATTGCCCCCAATATGTCATTTAATATTCCAGGATATTGCCCCCAATATGCCATTTAATATGCCAGGATATTGCCCCCAATATGCCATTTAATATGCCAGGATATTGCAACCAATATGCCATTTAATATTCCAGGATATTGCCCCCAATATGCCATTTAATATTCCAGGATATTGCCCCCAATATGCCATTTAATATGCCAGGATTTTGCCCCCAATATGCCATTTTAATATCCCAGGATATTGACCCCAATATGCCATTTAATATGCCATGATTTTGCCCCCAATATGCCATTTTAATATCCCAGGATATTGCCCCCAAAATGCCATTTAATATGCCAGGATATTGCCCCCAATATGCCATGTAATATGCCAGGATATTGCCCCCAATATGCCAGGATATTGCCCCCAATATGCCATGTAATATGCCAGGATATTGCCCCCAATATGCCATGAAATATGCCAGGATATTGCCCCCAATATGCCATGTAATATGCTAGGATATTGCCTCTTAGTATGCTCGTTATGCCACCCTCCTCCCCCCCTTCCCCAGACCCCAGTACTTACCTCGTTCCTGCTCCGTCTCCCAGTGCTCTGGAGGTCCGTGGCTGTGAGGGAAACGTTGTGAGCTCCCCTCCAGCCGCGCGAAACAATAAAGTTTGTTTAAAAAAAACACACTTTGTTGACCGCGCGGCTGGAGGGGAGCGCACAACGCTTCCCTCACAGCCACGCACCTTCAGAGCACCGCGAGACGGAGCAGCAAAGAGGTAAGTTTTCGATTTTTTTTTCCCCCAGACACCGACTCGAGTATAAGCCGAGGGGGGGGGGCATTTTTCAGCACAAAAAATGTGCTGAAAAACTTGGCTTATACTCGAGTATATACGGTATATATTAATAATCAGATGGAAACATGTAGTGTAAAGAAACTAACCTGTGAACATTTCATGTAACACACACCCTAGTGACCACAGATCACTTGCAATGGAGAAATCTGCTCCCTTGAGAACTTCTGGAGCCACATATACAGGAGAACCTGAAACACCACAGAAAATTTGCTTAAAAACATCCTCAAAGCTTGCAAAAAAAGCATTTAAAAAGGTATGATCCCTATCCCAGGGATTGACAGGTATTTGTAGAATGTAGGCGCTATGAAAAATATGTTTAGAAGCCAACCTAGTTTGCTTGAGCGCCAGATAAAAGGCATACCCAGTAAAAAAAAAAAAAAAGTTAGAAATCAGCAATAGCATTTTTATCCAAGGGAAAAAACAAACATTATTCTCAATTTCACAATGATCTAATGATAGGCAGAGCAAAGGTGCAGTATGAAAATACTCTGTCAAATGATTTCAGACATAGTGAATATTCTAGCTAGACATCATCTGGAATATGCAGTGCAAAGACAGGTTACAAATAGGAGGGAAATTTTCAGCTTTTAACCCATTAAGTGCAGGGATGTCTTGCTTTTCCTTTACCAAAGACTCCTATTTCCACATAACTTCCATATACCACAATGCTTTGTGTTCCTCCTTTTATGCATGAACAATTGTTTCAGCATATGATACTGTATTAACATCGCAATCTGTTGCTGCTGGGTAACTCACCTATAGAAAGACTCTCAAAAATATTATCCTGTTGCTACAGTCATGTTAAAAAAAAATCAATCACACATCTAGGGCTACTCCTAAAATGCTTATTAGTTTATGCAAACACCAAATGTTTGGCTTTATATGTGAAACCAATACAGGCTATATCTAAAAGGTATTAAACCATTTTCTGTAAAATATTGCACATGTAAAGTACAAGAAATCGGACATTACCTTTAATTCGGTTCTTCATGTTTCTTCTAGGTGTAGATTCTCCATTGTCACCAGGATTGCCCTCCAATCCAATCATAGTGAAAAATTCCTCAAGATTTTCCCCTTCTGCTTTGGACAAACTGAAGTTTGTGATTTTTAATTTGCCTGGTCCATCAAGAAGGAGCTGCAACGAATAATGAAATTAACTAAAGCATCTTATGATCACGAACATTATTCAACGTTTAATTAAAGGGCAAGAGAAATCATGGCAAGACCTCTTGTGCAAATATATGTCAAGCACACACAACATCAATTATTGTGGGTAAGGGCACCATGAAACCCTTATACAATAAATATAGCCCAGTCAGTATAAAGTCCACCTCTGCCTGATTAACCCCTTAGTGACATGACTTTTTTGGTTTGTCCGACGCTTGGTGACATGGGCTGTTTTAACATTTCTGAGGTGTTTGTGTTTTGCTGTAATTTATTTCTGTCTCATTTAGTGTACCCGCACAAACTATATATCGTTTTTATCGTTATAAGAAGGGCTTTCTTTTGATACCATTTTTTTGATAATAGCATATAATTTGATGTAAAAAAAAAAAAAAAATATGGCAAAAAAATTGAAAAAATTATTTTTTTATGACTTTTATTTGAAAATCGTATACTCATGTACAAGAGACAACAAAAAAACACTGCTAAAAAGTTTCTAATATATGTCCTGAGTTCAGAAATAGCCCATGTTTTTATGTTTTTGTGCTTTTTTATTGATGTTACAGGGCCAGAAATATAAGTGGTGCAAAGCTATTTTAAAATCCTTTCTTTCAAAATTAGCGATAGTGACATTGTAACACTGATTTCTGTACTAAATCCATGAATGACCCCCAACATGTACATATTTTTGAAAACTAGACAACTCAGGGCATTTAACTTGGGGTATTTTGACACATTTCATGTAGCCATTTTACCACCAATCTATGCCAAAGTTTGCAGAAAAAAATCTTTTTTTTAAATTTTTCACATATATTGCAATTTAGGCAAACATTACCTTAAAATGTGAAGGGGTATTTCCAAATAACACCTCAATATGTGTTCAGCAACATCTCCTGAGTACAGGGATACCACCCATGCATAGGTTTGTTGGTTTGTTTTGGGGCTAAAAGGCCACATTTAGGGGGTGCGCATTTTGGTTTTCCAACTTGGAATTCTGACGTGCAGAAAACTTGTGCCCATGTCCCATTTGGGACATTTTTGAAGCCAGAAAGTGTATTCTACCCCACAAAACCATATATTTTTTTAAACTAGACACCCTAGGGTATTTCAAATGGTAGTATTTTAACACTTTCCATGCACTAATTATACTACCAGCCTATGTCAATGTTTTGGGTAGTAATTTTTTTTCACATACATTGTACTTTGGGCATGAATTCACAGATCCTGTTATATGCCAGTGCCAAACAACAACTCAATATGTGTTCAGCAACATCTCCTGAGTACAGGGATACCCCCCATGTATAGGTTGGTTAGGTTATTTGGGGGTTAAAAGTAGGGATCGACCGATTATCGGATTAACCGATATTATCGGCCGATATTCACAGTTTCCTAAATTATCGGTATCGGCATCTAACTTTACCGATAATGCCGATAATATTTGAATGAAGCAGTTTTCGCGATCAACGATCGCGAAAACCGCTTTAACAGTGCTGGTCTATTGCCTCGACATCGAGGCAATAGCCAGCACCGATATTTCTATTTTGGGACCCCCACGATCGCCCCACGGAGCGATCGTGGGGAGCCATATTGACGGAGCATGCTGCTCCGTCAATATGGCTAAGTCCTCTGCCGGTCTGAGCTTCAGAAGTGAAAGTAACTTCACTTCCGTCGCTCTGAATATGCTACTTGACTAGCATTGCAATGGAAAATAATTAAAATACATATTTAATTAAATAAAAATAGGTTATTTAGCTATATTAGCCTATAGGGTTAAAATTAAATATTTTTTAGCATAAGGGATAGGGTTAAAATTAAATTAAAGTTAAAAAATATTAAGGGATATAATAAGGATTAGAGTTGGGGTTAAATTTAGTGTTAGGGTTAAACTTTGGGTTCGGGTTGGGGTCAAAAGATCAATATAGGAAAAAAACAAAAAACACTATTTTTGGTTTTTGCCCCATAACTCGCAAAAAAATACCGAAAAATATGGAAACATGCATATTTTTGAACTCGGGACAACATTTAGAAACTATTTAGCCGGGGTCTTTTTTAATGATTTTATTTGTGTAAATTATATTTTAGGTCAAAGTTAGAAAAAGTGGGGTTTTTTAAATTTTTCATCATATTTTATGATTTTTTTTGTAGTAAATTATAAGATATGATGAACATAATGGTATCTAATGAAAGCCCTTCTTATGACGATAAAAACAACATATAATTTGTGTGGGTACTGTATGTGAGAAAGCAAAAAATTACAGCTAAACACAAACACCCTAGAAATGTCAAAACAGCCATTGTCACCAAGGGAAAGTCAAGGTGAAAATGTCTTGTCACTAAGGGGTTAATTAAGCTGTTTTGATGCCTTGCTTATATTTACTGTAGTGCCCCTTTGATATAATTGCCTATGTCATTGCTGATCATTTTACTAAGATTTAATCTAAGTATGGACTATGTGCAATTGAACATTGTTGTTCTTGTTACCATTTGACTAATATTTATTTAAAAAAAAAAAAAAAAGTGGTCCAATTTGTTGTATTTGACCATATCACCATTGTTTTGCTGCATTATTTATTTTTATTTAGCAATGAAAAAGATTTACAAAAAAAAGCTAAACGTTAACAATAAACATGTTCATTTAACAGCAGATTTGTGTAGAAATTGTTTTTTTTCCCAAAAAATTAAAATGCACGAAATATCGGTATAAGTTATCGGCTATCGGCCTGAAAGTTCACAGGTTATCGGTATCGGCTCTAAAAAATCAATATCGGTCGATCCCTAGTTAAAAGGCCACATTTGAGAGGTGCGCTTTTTGGTTTTCCAACTTGGAATTCTGACGTGCAGAAAACCTGCGCCCATGTCCCATTTGGGACATTTTTGAAGCCAAAAAGTGTATTCTATCCCACAAAATCATATATTTTTGAAAACTAGACACCCTAGGGTATTTCAAATGGTAGTATTTTAACACTTTCCATGCACTAATTATACTACCAGCCTATGTCAATGTTATGGATAGTAATTTTTTTTCACATACATAGTACTTTGGGCATGAATTCACAGATCCTGTTATATGTCAGTGCCAAACAACACCTCAATATGTGTTCAGCAACATCTCCTGAGTACAGGGATACCACCCATGTATAGGTTAGTTAGATTATTTGGGGGCTAAAAGGCCACGTTTAGGGGGGGTGCATTTCCAACTTGGAATTTTGACATGTAGTCAGCCTGCGCCCATGTTCCATTTGGGACACTTTTGAAGCCTGTCAAAGTATTTTACCCCATAAAACCATATATTTTGGAAAACTAGACATCCTAGGGTATTTAAAATTGTGGTATTTTAACACTTTCCAAGTGCTAATTCTACCACCAACCTATGTCAAAGGGTTGGGATGTCATTTTTTCCCCACACACATTGTAGTTCAGGCAGGAATTTTCAGATTCTGGTATTTGCCACTGCCAACCAACACCTCAATATGTGTTCAGCAACATCTCCTGAGTACAGGGATACCCCCCATGCATAGGTTTGTTGGTTTGTATTGGGTCTAAAATTCCACATTTAGGGGGTGCGCAATTCCAACCTGGAATTTTGACATGTAGTCAGCCTGCGCCCATGTTCCATTTGGAATATTTTTGAAGCCGTCCAATGAATTTTACCCCATCAAACCATATATTTTTGGAAAATAGACATCCTAAGGTATTTCAAATGGTGGTATTTTAATACTGTATAGGTACTAATTCTACCACCAGCCTTTGTAAAATTTGTGGTAGTACTTTTTTGGGAGTTTTTTTTCCACATGCATTGTACTTCAGGCATGAATTCACAGATTCTGGTATATATCACTGCCAAACAACAACCCAATATGTGTTCAGCAACATCTCCCGAGTACAGGGATAGCACCCATGCATAGGTTTGTTGGTTTGTTTTTGGCTAGAAGGCAATATTTGTGAGATGCGCATCTCAAAATTCCAACTTGGAATTTTGACATGTAGTCAACCTGCGTCCGTGTCCTTTATGGGATATATCTTTGAAGCCAGCCATTGTAATTTACCCCACCAAACCATATATTTTTTTATCGGTAGACCCCCATCACTACTTGTGGCAAGGGCTCAGCAGCCATCGATACATCGCTAGATGATGTATCAGAAAGCTGAATAGGGTCAAAATCGAACCCTGAGTCCGCGGCCTCAGAATCAGTGCGTAAGCAGTGATCTCGAGCAAAGAAGGGGTTAATAGCTCTTAGAAGAGCCTATCTAGTACTGTAATACATTACAGTACAAAGGAATTAATCCATAAAACAGTGCAGACAGCAAAACATACTGTTGCTGTGCAAGATTACTGCTTACACAGTGATGAATGGCAGGGAAGGGGTTAATACACAGTGAAAGAATTTCATAAAACCTGCCAATTTTATAAAATGTTATTTTATATCACTAATACTGATCTGTCTCTTTCCGTCACAAAAAATGTAAGTGAGGAGAGGGAGGCAGATCAATATTTGTGAATATTGATCCGATTAATTTTGATCTGACCAGGGCGAATGGTGAGCTTAATTGAGAAATCACCAAACCGCCTTTGCCACTAATTCGCTGTTACTGATCGCTATGCGCTCAGGCAGCTTAAAAAAAAAAATCTCAAATATTTTTACTTTACATGTAATCCCCTAGCGGGTATGTGTAAAAAAAAATACAAAAATATGCAGACAGATAAAAATTGCTTTGGCGTCAATATCATTGCGTAAGCAGTGATAGACGGCAAATAAGGGGTTAATAACTCTTAGAAGAGTCTTTTTAGTACTGTAATAAATTACAGTACAAAAAAAATTAACCCCTAAAAAATGCACAAACAGCAAAAATAAATGCGCTGATGTGCACGATCACTGCTTATGCAAGATCAGTGGCAGGGAAGGGGTTAAAAGCAGGGAATTGCTTTAATAAATTTTTTTTTATTGTTTTATTATTTGTGTGTTGTGTATTTATTGTTTTTTTTTAACTTTTACTTACTTTTACAACTTTGATCTGTCTCTCTCCCTCACTAAAATGTGAGGAGAGGGAGACAGATCATAACTGGTCAGATCAATATAGGGTTAATATTGATCTGACCAGTCAGTGGGGATGTTCAGCAGAACATCCCCACTGCCTGTCAGTGTGCCTGGCAGTCACTGATTGCCTCTGTGAAGAGGCAATCGAGTGACAGCCAGAGAGCACAGGAAGCAGGTACTTCCTGCCTCCTGTGCTCTTGCCCTTAGTAGGGCAGCGCCATCTTGGTCACTCAGTGACCAAGATCGTGCATTTTTTTTTTGTGTTCCTGATTGCCTCGACTTGCGAGGCAATCAGGAACACTTTCTGAGCATAGGAAGCGAAAAATTCGCTTCCTATGCTCACTTTTTTAATGCTCGTGTTTTAAAGGCTCTGTGCCTTTAAAACCGGCATTTCGATCGCTCTCCGGAGCGATCGAAATGCCGACGGGCATTTTTTTTAGCATTGTACGATGCTTCCACACGGAAGCATCGTTACAATGCCGCTTGAGCACTGAAAGCGGAAAAACTCCGCTTTCAGTGCTCGTTTTGACCTAGTCCGTCCTGTGTCGCCAAGGGGTTAAAACACATTGGATGTTGCTGTAAGAGAGCCCCATCCAAAATTGATTTCTATTACTGAACCCTAACATCCAAGATGCTAAGTCAAGAAATTGCACTCCATGACAGGATAGCAGCGACTTTGCCCTGTGATACGTTGAACAAAGCTCCAACTTGGATAACCGGTGCAATGTGGGGAGGGGGGGGGGGGGGGTTGGGGTCACTTTAAACACCTCATTTTAGAGAGGGATATTTCTAAATAGTGATACTAGCACAGATACTAACTGTGCTGGGAAGTGCCAGAACACCATATTTTTACAAATAATGCTGTATTGCGGTATTTGATTATCTTACCTTTCGAGGCGTAAGGTCACAAAAAAGAATTCCGATTTCATGGATATAATGCAGTCCTGAAACTATGTCAATGCCAAATTCTCTTACGGTTTCTTCCGGTAACTGTTCGTCTTGTGCAATGACTGTTTCTAAGGATCCCCCTGAAATATAATGCATATCACATCAACATTAACTAACAATACCTGGGTCCAGACACACCGCTTTTTTTGACTGTAACCGCTTCTCTTACCACTATCAAAGTGTCAGTTCAGTGCTATGGCATTGTAAAGCACCACTGCACTATGAGATAGTGAAATAATAATTGTCACAACACTATGGAATAAAATATTTAGATATATGTAAATAATTCCGAGAGTAGACATAATACTGTATATAAGAACCCGCACAAAAATGATCTTGCAGATACACGCCTCTCAAGTGTCCTTATTAAGGAGGGACAGTCCCTTTCATCGACCCAAATCCCTCTTTTCTCCTGTATTGTCCCTCTTTTCTGGAAGCTCAGATGTTTTAAATTTGTACAAGAGTATCACAGAGATCCAGAGCAACTAAACTTTTAATAAAGTGTTTTATAACTAAAGCAAATATGTTTTAATATTTATTCCTGTAAAATAATATTTTATTCTAAATTAATTACCAAATTACATAAATAATTAGCAATTGGTCATAAAAATCTCTGAAAATATTCCAAAAATGCTCCACCCAAAGCCACTCCTCTTTGGCAGAATGGGAAGGAAACAAAATGAAATGAAAAGCAAATGAAATTATTTAACGGTGTGGTGGGTGGATAGAAGTCATCAGCAAGTAGCAAGTGATGGAGGGAAAAGTAAAAAAAATCTTATGTTCCAGGCTGTTTGATAGGAAAGGTTAAACAATATAGATATATGACAATGCAATCACCAATATCCTGTTTTATTTATGCGTAGTAAGGTCCAATATCCATAATTCATATGAAATACACTCAAATGGCAAGGCATGATAAAAAGATCCCAATATCCCTACAATACTGCCACTTTCCATACAATTTACAATTAATGCTATTATTTCCCATTGAATGCCCTTGAGTTTCTTCTGGGAACTGTCCAAATGTAACACAAAAGAAGTATCACAAAAGTGCTGCAAATTTAATAAACTGAGACTGAGTCCATTAATGAACTCAAGTGTGATAATTAGAATGTAATGGCTGTTCAGATTCTATAATGAAGGAAACATGCACTCCTCACAAAGCTTGGCACAAGTACAGATCAAATCTGTACAGTATGCAGCTGTAATTTTGGTATTTAAAAATGTTTTAATTTTCTAATAGTGTTCCTCAATCTTAATTTGCCAATTATAAATGTATTTACCCCAACACCTCCTGTAGCAATACTTTCGTAATAAATATCATTAATATCTGGGACTGTCTGGTGCCCAAAATGATTGTTCCAAATGTTAATGCATATAAATGTGCTTTCAGAGTAGTTTAAAATGCACATTTTACATTTTGCTGTGCTTAAAATGTAAAATGCTTACAGCTGGATGAAACTGTGAAATTACAGCAGTTTTCAAGAAATCAGGACTGCCCACACTAGCTGAGTAAAAGTCAAATTTACTTTTTTACTTTTTTTTGCTGCAGGATCCAATACGAATAATGTCATTCAAATGAATGGAATTTCCCGTCTCTCTGGTGATGTCAACAGACAATGTGTTACAACAAATATCACAGACACTTAACTTGATACAAGCAGTAATCTTCATTTTGTACCAAAGTGAGTTTGAGGACTAGACTGTCCCTAAAACAGGTGCACAAAAAATGTGGAAACCCTTCCAAAATGTAACTGCAGCAACACAGGTGTTATTAATAACAACGTTAATAATAGAGTTCTATCATTTTATGTGTTTACATGAATGTTTAATAGGCGACATGTGTATGGATCGCATATATAGTACATACTAAAGAGAAATCTCAAAGACAACCATTCACTTACTGCAATGACAGGTAAGCTGCAAAATTTGTCTAACTCAATTATTCCGGCTTGATTTTTGCAATTCATATGAAGTGAACTTTGAAGTGAAAAAACCGCAATTGCTGTTTTATGTACTACGGAAATTGCAGCTTTTTTATACATCCCAACACTTTACAGTACTGGTAACCTCCGTTTGGAGAAGGTTCTCCAAAACTAATCAGGCCCTTTTCAGTGCGTGATTCTTTATGTATGGGCTGCACAGGCAAACTGAGCGAAGGCGAATCTCTGAAAGGCAGGACGGGCTTGAGCTTATGTTCATACATCACCCTGCTACTATATTCTATCAATTATAGGTTGAGTACCCCTTTATCCAGAAATCTATTATCCAAAATGATCAGTTATCCCCCCCAAAAAAGTCAGATTTTGCCACAGGTTTCAAATTCCTCACACAACTGTCAGAATGCACGCACAACAGTTTATTCAATGTTCAGCCCCCTAAAGCTGTAATATAGCCTTTCTATGCATGCTCTGATTCTGATGCCCATAAAAAAGGTAATACAATGGCATGTGTGCAGGCCTGATGCAGGTTCCCAACGATGACTGATGTCACAGCTATATCACAGTAAAAGTGATTGATTTGCATTGACACTACTATATTTCAATGCTCAGAGGCTTTAACCTTCAAGACAAAGGATGTGTCAGGAATTTCCAGCCAGCAACTCTGTTGCAGACAATGGACATGCCTGACGTCCTGCGGTGGAATGAGCAGTTTTCACGATCAACGAGTGCTAGTCCTGCATTCCATTCAAGAATTTCTGCTCAAACCCCTCAATTATCTGTAGACTCTGAACCAGAGGCTGTGCAGGTCGATCTAATAAGAGGGCCACTGTCCACTGAAGAAAAACAGTGGCGACAAAATCACAATTTATGTCTCTATTGTGGTAGTGCAGGGCATTATGCCATCAATTGCCCTAGAAAACCTAAAAGAACAATAGCTATGGCTGCTGAAGGTGTACAGATCCAACACCAACCCCAGACTTCAGACCAACTGGATACTGTCACACAACCCTTATTTTCTCTGGCACAAGGTGAAGAAGGTATGATGACTCGGCATCCTCATCTAGTGGTCACCTTGCAATATGGTGGTAGAAAAATTTCAACTACAGCTATGATAGACTCCGGAGCAGGAGGCAACTTCATGGACATTAAATTTGCTGCAGGAAATGAAATTGAGTCTAAACGTAAACCTTCACCAGTGTTAATGGAAACCTTGGATGGTTCTGCACTTACACCAGGACCAGTTACACATGAGACTGTACCCTTAAAACTGGTTCTGGAAGAAAATCCCCATGAGACCATCTCTAAAAAAGCTATAATACCTCTTATTCCTGAACTTCTGGAAAGACTACGTTCAGCTAAAATGCTTATGAAACTTGATTTACGAGGGGCTTATAATCTGGTTCGCATAAGATCTGGTGATGTGTGGAAAACAGCTTTCAGAACCAGGTATGGACATTATAAATATCTAGTGATGCCGTTTGGGCTTTGTAATGCCCCTGCAACCTTTCAACATCTAATCAATGATGTATTAAGGGACCTCCTTGATCAGTTTGTTGTAGCATACTTGGATGATATACTGATATTTTCTGATAATATTGAAGATCACAGAAAACAGGTCTGCATTGTTTTTGAAAGCCTCTGTGCCCACCAACGCTACATTAAACTGGAAAAATGTGAGTTTGAACAGACAGAGATTCAATTCCTTGGGTATATAATAACTCCAGAAGGTTTAAGTATGCATGCAAGTAAAATACAAGAAGTATTGGACTGGCCCATCCCCAAGAATGAAAAACATATTCAGAGATTTGTGGGGTTTGCTAATTTTTTACAGGTGTTTCATTAAGAATTAATTAATTACACCAATCACTGAACTCATGTGGACAGACTAGGCTGATGCTGCATTTTCAAGATTAAAGACTCTGTTAACATCTGCCCCAATTCTGGTACACCCTCAGCCAGAACTGCCATTCACTATAGCGGTAGATACCTCTGATTCTGCTGTTGGGCAATACTTTCTCAACAGACTGGACCCAAGATGATTTTACATCCATGCGCTTTCTACTCCCGCCAGATGTCACCCGCTGAAAGAAACTATGACATAGGGAATAAAGAACTCTTGGCTATAAAATCTGTCTTCACAGAATGGAGACATCTCTTGGAGGGGGCCACCAATCCAATTACTGTGCTCACAGATGACAAAAACTTGGAATGTGTCCGATCAGCTAAGAGACTGTCAGCCAGAAAAGCCTGTTGGGCCCTATTTTTCTCCAGGTTTAATTTTCTGATTTCATATAGGCCTGTCTCCAGAAATGACAAAGCTGATGCTTTGTCCTGGATATCTGATCCTCTCAACATTAAAGAAGAAGTAACTTCCATCTTCACAGAGAGTAGATTACTAGGTGTTACCATTCCTTCCACCTTAATGTCTCGCATTAAAAAGGGGTTATGCTGCAGATCCAGTTTTTCGTGACCCACCACATGACCTTCATATGACCATGCTCAATGGATTTGGGGTTTTTCAAGAGGCATTTGAACCAGAAATCGGTAAGATTGGAAGTGTTACATTTATTTCATGATTCCAAACCAGCGGGTCATCCAAGAATCCAAAAAACACAAGAACTACTGTCCAGATCCTTTTGGTGGCCTAAATATCACGAGGATGTGAAAAAGTATGTGTCCTCTTGTGATGTTTGTGCTAGGAACAAGATTCCTTAATGTTCGCCAGTAAGCTTGCTACAGCCTTTATTGAAGAACTGCCTCCCTCTAAAGAACACACTACCTTCCTTGTTGTCATTGACCGGCTTACTAAAATGAGCCATTTTATACCTGCTCATGGGCTCTCTTCTGCCAAACTGACTGCAGACTTAGCTATTCGGGAGGTATTTTGTTTTCATGGTGTTCCTGATGAAGTGATTTCTGACATGGCAGTACAGTTTACTTCACACTTTTGGAAATGTTTTTGTTCTGGACTTGGAATAAATATAAATTTGTCATCAGCTTTTCATCCTCAAAGTAATGGACAAAATGAGAGAACCAACCAATCCCTGGAGCAATATTTGCGGTGTTTTATTAGCTACCTGCAGGATGATTGGCTAGACTTTCTACCCAAGGCAGAGTTTGCATACAACAATGCTCAACAGAGCTCTACTTGTCAGAGCCCATTTTTTGCCAATTACAGATTTACAGTTACCATCCAAAACTTCTTAGTGAGTCTTCCAATTACTACTTCAACTCCTGCAGTGGCAGACCGGCTTACTTCCTTACAGCAATCCCAAGAACTATTGAAAGAAACTCTTTTGAACGCTCAGGGTTGTTACAAAAGAACTACTGATAGGCAAAGGGGAGAGGCCCCAGTTTATCGCATTTGTGACAATGCATGGCTTTCCACCAAGAACCTCAAGCTTCAGATTCCATCTATTCCATCCATAAGTTGGGTCAGAAATATATTGGGCCTTTTGAGATCATTGCTCAGATCAATTCTGTCACTTTCCGACTACAACTCCCAGATTCCATAAGAGTACACCCCGTATTTCACACTGCATTGCTAAAACCTTTTCGTGAAAATCATTTTCCTGGACGAAGCTTGTCTGCCCCCACAACCAGTCCTGGTGGATGGTTAAGGTGAATACGACGTGGAAAAAATTCTCAATTCCAGGATCTTCCGGAATTTATCCCCTGATCTAGTAACAATGAATATACAAAGCCTTGTTATAATTATCAACTCTCCACAGCTGTGTCTTGTCATGTGCTCGCTCTGTGCCTATAAAAGCCACTTCTGTCAGTGTACCTTTGCCAGACTATTGTGGTTCCTGCCTGCCTCATAATCAAGCGTTCGCCTACCTACTGACCTCGGCTTGCCTGACTACACTTCTACTCTTTGTTCCAGCCTCTCAGCTCTGCTAAAGACCAGATTGCCACTCAAAGCTCAGGGGCTCAATCACCTGGGTAACGAGTGGCTGCTTCTAGCTGCTGAACTCCAAAACCTGCTTACATCAGTATCATTACAATTATATATATATTATATATATTAAGGGTTAGCATAAGGGTTAGAGTTGGGGTTAAACCCTAAAGTCAGGGTTAAATTTAGGGTATGGGTTGAGGTCAAAAGGTCACTATAGGAAAAACCAAAAAACACTATTTTGGGGTTTTGCTCGCAAAAAAATGCAGAAAAACATGGAGACAAGCTGTAAGGATCGCAGGGGTACCCCCCGTCACCCACCTACAGGACCTAATACCAGACGGGGCCCGCGATCGGGACATAACATCGCTCACATCCCCAGCCGTCGGATTCCCCGCTCAGCGCGCGCCCGGTATTGGTTATTAGCGCGCGCGCGCGCGTCAGACCTCTGTGGCTTTTCTCTCCCGAGCATCTCTATGGAAACGAGCGGCACGGCGCGTGTCTCACACGTCACGGGGGCGGGGCTATGGCCCTTTAAAACACCGGCGCGCCTTTTTCAGAATTGCTTGAGTATTCACCTTGCCTGTTCCTGTTTTGTGATATTTCCTGCTATTGTTGTTTGACCCGGATTGTTTTGCTGACCTTCGCTTCTTCTGGACTCCTGACCCGGCTTGATTCTTTGGACCTCCCGCTTTCTGGCTCCCTGACCTCGGCTCTCCTCCTCGTTTTTGTGATTTCTGGACTCCCTGACCTGGCTTGTTTACCGTTTATTCTATCTCTGGCTCTACTACCTGGATCCCTCTCGACTACCCTTTTTCTGACACTCGTGCCAGTTGTCACTGCTGCAGTCTCGCTATCCTACAGTACTGTGGTGTCTGGCAAGGGCTGTCACTTCTGCAATTGGGGCTCCACTTCTGAACCACGGTACGTTCATCACATAATACTCAAGCCATCATATGGACCCCGCAGAAGTGATGGAAGCCGTCTCTGCCATATCCCGACAATTATCCACCCTCACCCAATCGGTGCAGGATCTGCAAGCAAGCCATTCCCATTTCCAGCATCAACTCCATGACTTGCAAGCGTCACGCCTCTACCCCTCCACCGAAGGGCCGTCTCCCCCTTTGAGCATACCTCTTCCTGAGCCGGCTTCGCTATCCGCCCCTGAACCCCAAATCCCTTTGCCAGAACGGTTCTCGGGTGATAGGAAAAAGTACCGTGCTTTCATGACTTCGTGCCAACTACTGTTCTCCTTACAGCCTCGGACGTATGCCACCGACTACGTCAAGATACGAACAGTTATTTCTCTGCTTCAGGGGGAACCACAGACATGGGCACATCACCTCCTGCATTCACACCATCCAGTGTTGGACTCTTGGTTGACTTTCTGTCAGGAGATGGACGCCCTATTCGAAGACCCGCTCAGAATGGCTACAGCCCAATCCTCACTCCGCTCCCTGAGACAAGGCCGAAGACCCGTGGAGGAATACGTGACGGAATTCCGGAGTCTGGCCATCGACAGCACCTGGAATGAACCAGCACTGTTGGACCGATTCCGCCAAGGTTTAGCAGACTCCCTCAAGGATGAACTCGCACGTATAGGGATACCATCATCACTGGATGCTCTTATCCATTTAGTGGTACAGCTGGATCGACGACTAGGGGAGAGAAGATTGGAGCGTACATCCACTTTCGCACCTCCACCCAGACGTTCAACTGCATTTTTTGAAAATCCCAGTTCCAGTACCACAGCCACCAACCCTCAGGAAGAGCCTATGCAAGTAGGCATTGCCCAGGGCCCCCTTACTGAGGCTGAAAGAACCCGTCGTCGAGTGAATAATCTATGCCTGTACTGTGGTAAACCGGATCATCTTATACGTACCTGTCCTCGACTGCCTAGACCATCGGGAGGTAAGATACTCCAATTCCACCATTGTCCCAGTACAGTGCTTTCGCTTGGGTCCCCTCATCTATCCCTTTCCTTGTCTCTACAGTGGGCCACTAAGTCTGCTACACTTCAAGCTATCAGCGACTCGGGAGCAAGTTGCTGTTTCCTTGATCACTCTACGGCCAAGCTCCTTCATATCCCTACCTTTAAGAAAAACAAACCGTTACATATACAGGTGGTAGACGGAACACCCCTCAACTCAGGCCCCGTTACTTTGGAGACCTTGCCACTACAAGTCATGTTAGACTCATCCCATACAGAGTCTCTTCGCTTCCAGGTTGTGAATTCGCCTCTCTACCCAGTTATCTTGGGGATCCCCTGGCTACGACAACACAACCCCCACATAGATTGGGGAAAAGGTTCCCTCACATTCACTTCCGAATTTTGTCAACACCATTGTTTAGTCACCCCATCTCCACTACTGACCACCGTAGACTCCTGCTCTCCTGACTCCGCTTCTGAAATCCCAGATCCTTACGGGGATTATGCTGACGTGTTAGACAAGAAGGGTGCTGACGTTTTACCACCAAGGCGTCCTTACGATTGTCCCATCGACCTTCTGCCTGGATCATCCATTCCGTTTGGGAGGATCTACCCGCTGTCTGAACCGGAATTAACCCACCTAAAGAATTATATTGAGGAAAACTTAAAGAAAGGCTTCATTCGACCATCTACCTCCCCGGCGGGTGCTGCCATATTCTTTATAGGGAAGAAGGATGGAGGCCTCAGACCGTGTATCGACTATCGGGAACTTAACGATATTACCGTAAAAAAACGTTACCCTCTACCCCTTATTACGGAACTTCTGGACCGAGTGAGGGGAGCTACCATCTTTACCAAGATTGACCTACGTGGGGCCTATAACTTAGTACGGATTCGCAAGGGGGACGAATGGAAGACTGCTTTTCGCACCTGATATGGGCACTTCGAATATCTGGTAATGCCTTTTGGGCTGTGTAATGCCCCAGCCACCTTCCAGCACTTCCTGAATGACTTTTTTCGAGACTTTTTAGACGTCTTTTTGGTAGTGTATCTAGATGATCTTCTCGTTTTTTCAAAGGACCTTCAAGAACATCGTCTCCATGTCCGCCAAGTTCTTTCTCGTCTTAGAACGCACCAATTATATGCCAAGCTGGAGAAGTGTTCCTTCGAGTGCACCAAGGTTGAATTTCTTGGTCACATCCTCACTCCAGGAAATATACAAATGGACCAAAGAAAAATCTCCGCAGTTTTGAATTGGCCGATACCTACCTGCAAAAAGGCTATCCAGCGTTCTATAGAATTTGCCAATTACTACCGCAAATTTATAAGGGGGTTTTCTCAGGTAGTCGCCCCAATCACGGAACTAACTCGATTGCATGATTCTTTTTTCTGGTCTCCAGCCGCACAAAGAGCCTTCGACCTCCTGAAACAACGCTTCACCTCTGCCCCTGTTCTCATCCAGCCAGACGCATCACTCCCCTTTTTCGTGGAAGTAGACGCCTCCGAAACTGCCGTAGGAGCCGTGTTGTCCCAAAGACATGGAGAAAAGGCTCTATTACACCCTGTGGCCTTTTATTCTCATCGCCTTACTCCTACTGAATCCCGCTATGATGTAGGGGACAGAGAACTGTTAGCAATCAAACATGCGTTGGAAGAATGGAGACATCTGTTGGAAGGATCAGCACACCCCGTCACTATTTACACGGATCACCGTAACCTGGAGTATCTGAAGAGGGCTAAACGTCTCCGTCCCCGGCAAGCGAGATGGTCTCTCTTCTTCACCAGATTTAACCTTCACATAACCTTCCGACCGGGATCACGCAATATCAAAGCCGATGCTCTATCACGCATCTACGATATACCCCCTAAAGAAGACACCACGCATGATACGATTCTGCCGTCTTCTATCTTTCTGACCACCCATACCGATCTGATGAAGGAAATTCGGAGTCATTCGAGAAACATTGTGCTTCCCAGCACCCAACCTCCTATCAGGTCCCGAGGAGAGTACCATTACTACAAAAACAGAATATACGTGCCCAAACCAGTCCGTGTTGCTGCTCTACAAGCCAATCATGATTCCCTGTTGTCCGGGCATGGCGGAATTACCAAGACTGTAGAACTCCTCCGCCGTCACTTCTGGTGGCCTTCTCTGAGAAAAGATGTCTCGAATTACGTTCGCACATGCGACACCTGTGCCAGAAACAAGGTCAGCCGAACAAAGCCTGCTGGCTTATTGTGCCCTCTCCCGGTGCCCTCCAAACCATGGACTTCTATCTCGATGGATTTCATCGTTGACCTTCCTCCCTCTCGGAAACATGATACCATAATGGTGGTGGTGGACCGCTTTACCAAAATGGCTCATTTCATCCCCATCGTTGGGATTCCTACTGCCGCCACTACAGCATCTTTGTTTCTATCCTCAGTGTTTCGACTACATGGATTACCTCAGACCATTACCTCAGATCGAGGAGTTCAATTTACGTCTCATTTTTGGAAATCATTTTGCCGTAACCTCCAAATCAACCCGGCTTTGTCCACCGCATTTCACCCACAAACCAACGGACAGACGGAGCGCCTGAACCAGATCTTGGAACAGTATATCCGGTGCTATACCACCCATTTACAAGATGATTGGCTCACTTTGCTCCCCACGGCTGAATTCGCCTATAACAACCATTACCAATCATCCACCCGCATGTCCCCGTTTTTTGCGTCTTATGGATACCACCCTGCTTCAGTTCCTGGGTTGATGGTAGATCCCTCTGTTCCTGAAGTTAATGACAGATTGTCTCGTATGTCCCGTCACCTGACTCTTCTACGCCAGAACCTCCTAAGGGCCCAGGCAACCCAAAAACGTTATGCAGACCGTAAACGCACTCCTCCCCCCAACTATACTCCTGGAGACAAGGTATGGCTGTCGTCCTCACATATCCGTTTGGCATGTCCATCAAAGAAGTTGGGTCCCCGTTTCCTCGGCCCTTATACGGTTACGAAAGTGCTCAGTCCCGTAGCCGTACGCCTTAAGCTCCCTTCCTCGCTACGGATCCACCCCGTGTTCCATGTTTCTCTCCTAAAACCCTACCTGGCTAACCCCTTCAAGGGTCGAGTTCCGGTTCCTCCGGCTCCGGTGGTTGTGGATGGCAGCGAGGAGTATGTGGTTCAACAGATTCTAGACTCTCGTTGGCGCAGGGGGCACCTCGAATACCTCGTTCACTGGCGCGGTTACGGTCCCGAGGAACGGTCATGTGAACCGGTGTCGCACATCCACGCTCCGGCTTGCCTGCGCGCCTATCACCGAAGATACCCCACTCGCCCTTCGTTGGTTCGCGCCCGGAGTTCGCGCCTGGGGAGGGGGCTCTGTAAGGATCGCAGGGGTACCCCCCGTCACCCACCTACAGGACCTAATACCAGACGGGGCCCGCGATCGGGACATAACATCGCTCACATCCCCAGCCGTCGGATTCCCCGCTCAGCGCGCGCCCGGCATTGGTTATTAGCGCGCTCGCGTCAGACCTCTGTGGCTTTTCTCTCCCGAGCATCTCTATGGAAACGAGCGGCACGGCGCGTGTCTCACACGTCACGGGGGCGGGGCTATGGCCCTTTAAAACACCGGCGCGCCTTTTTCAGAATTGCTTGAGTATTCACCTTGCCTGTTCCTGTTTTGTGATATTTCCTGCTATTGTTGTTTGACCCGGATTGTTTTGCTGACCTTCGCTTCTTCTGGACTCCTGACCCGGCTTGATTCTTTGGACCTCCCGCTTTTTGGCTCCCTGACCTCGGCTCTCCTCCTCGTTTTTGTGATTTCTGGACTCCCTGACCTGGCTTGTTTACCGTTTATTCTATCTCTGGCTCTACTACCTGGATCCCTCTCGACTACCCTTTTTCTGACACTCGTGCCAGTTGTCACTGCTGCAGTCTCGCTATCCTACAGTACTGTGGTGTCTGGCAAGGGCTGTCACTTCTGCAATTGGGGCTCCACTTCTGAACCACGGTACGTTCATCACACAAGCATATTGGTGAACTCGGGGCAACATTTAGAAACTATTTAGATGGGGTCTTTTTTTAATGATTGTATTTCTGTAAAAAAAAATGTAGGTCAAAGTAATAAAAAGAGTGGGGGGGGGGGTTATTTTTTCATGGTCAGATCTTCGTTTATCTGAACCAAGGTGAACAACATGTCCACTCCCTATTAGAGCTATACAGAGCAAAGAGGGCTCAATAAGGTACATTATTTATGTTCTTTTATTAAAACATTTCTATTTAAAATTTCTGCACTCGATACAATCTTTCAATCAAACATTACTTATGTTTTTGCTACAGTTGTCCTCTAAGTTTGAAATTCCAGTCTCAATTCCCTACAATTCTCTCTTTATTGAGTAAACCCTTTAAATTGGGGGGGGGGGGGGGGGTCACATGTGTATGGGCTTTATTCATGAAAGAGGGAATTGCAGGGAATTGACAAGGGAATTTCAAACTTAAAGCCAAAGTAGTTAAGCTGGAACAATCATTTGACAGTAGCGGAATGGGAGAATTGTTCCAACTCGGCTACTTTGGTCTTAAGTTTGTAATTCAATTCTCCTTTCCTTGCAGTTAACTTTTATCATGAATGAAGCAATATGTCTTCTTTTCTTGGTTGCTTCATGTTTTTAAATATGGTCTTCTCCATTTCCATGCTGATTTTCTTTATGTATTTAAATATTATGGTAATAAAATATTTATTATTTATTATTTTTTATTAGAAGGAAAAAAGGATTGCACAAAGACCATTGAATGGCTAATTTGATACATGACCTGCCAACTGGACACCAGTGTTTTAGACAATACTTTCCAAACAATATTAGCAAAAAAGTTACCTAGGAGAAATTTAGAAAAAAAAAAGTTAATTTTCATAATTTTTTGAACATTCGTTTTTTAAATATACAGCAAAAAAATTGAAAAAAAACAGCCATAAAAAGATTTAGCTTTGGAAATAATTCCACTTTAAATCACAATCAACTATAATTTGAATGTCTAGCAAAAAGCAAAATTTTAAATTTTTATTATTTATATTACTCAAAGTGCTGCATGTTATTTCAGTGATAAATGCTTTTGTTTACTGCCTTCACCTCTTTAGCATATTTTATAGACTTGATTGCTACTTGTTAAGTAGTAACTAGATAACACACTTACCCGTGCACAGCTCCACAACAAGCCACAGGTGGTTACTGGTTTCATACCACTCATAAAAAGTGACAACATTCTTATGTTTGATGTTGTGTGTCAAACGAACCTAAGAAAAATAATTTGGACATTCATTAGGAGAGCTGGACAAATAGGCCTAAAGGTTGACATTTTTTCTAAAATGTAAGAATTGGTGTTTAATATGGTAGTACTATTTTATATGGTTATACAGTTCTACATACATTTAATTCAGCCTTGTAAATGAGACATTATGGGCCCAGCACAATCCAAAAACAAAACAGAATCATTCTACCCTTAACATGGCTAACAGGGATGAAATCAGGGTGTGATAGGCTCTGGGTGGCCTACTCGGGCCCCTTAAAAAAAGTTTTAAAGCTTGCTGGCAAGCAGGCAGCATGATGTCTGATGTCTGTAACGATAGAAAAGGGTTCCCTTAAGGGAATAGCCGGCTCCACCCGAAGATACACAGGCATTAGTGTCCGTAATCACTCAGGCTGTGTGGTGCTCCGTCAGTGTTGAGGACACTGCAGAGGACACAGTGGATCATGGAGGTATATTTTTCTTCGTGTGTTGGGGAGTGGGCAGATATTTTGTCATCCCCTACTTGGGCATGGTAGAGTTAGGAGGGAAGTAGGTAGGGTTTTTAATTACATTCATTTGTAGTTACATTTATTTAAGAGGCTGCCGGCCTTTTTTTGTTTTATTACGTTAGTGGACAGGCAAATTTGTCAGCCCCATGCCCCAAGGACCATAATATTTATATGTTGGGCAGCGCGCTGACCCCAGGGGGCAATTATATATTGTGTTGAGCAACCCTCTACCCCAAGAAGCGTGGTGCCATATACATATTGTTGGGGCCAGCGGCCCATATTATGTATGACTATAAATCCTCAGTGGGCTTAATTTTTTTACTTTATGTTCAATTCAAAACCTTTAAGCTGGCAAATTCAACTTAGCTATATTTGCAGAATTTTGGACCATTTCAGGGACTTTGAGTCCTTACGGAGTACAGGTAATCCTATGGATTCCTAGTGCCAAATATGGCCAAAAAAAACAGCTGATTTTGGGCTGAACGTGCACCTATACAGTAGCCAAATTTTTTTTAGAAATTCTTCTACAGAGTTCAATCAGGCCCCATTTCAGGCCAGATCAGTATATATTGAGTAGACTAGGCTGCACGCAGGGAAAAACATGCCAGAAAAGGCATCTCTCCCCTAAAGCTGGCAGAAATGCTCAGGCAGTGTTAGCTAATTTACCATTATGCCCTTCTAACCAAAGGGACTGTCTGGTGCCCAAAATGCATCTTCCAAATGTTAATGCATATTAATGTGCTTTCAAAGTACTTTAAAATGCATGGTTTACATTTTGCAAATATGAAATAAAAAAAACATACAGTTAGATGAATTTGTGAAATTACAGCAGTTTGCAAGAAACGAGAACTGCCTACACTAGCTGATAAAAGTCATTTCCTTTTTTTTTGCTTCAGGAACCAATGAGAATAAATTCATTCAAATGAATGGAATATCCTATTTCTCTAGTGATGTCATAAGACAATGTGTTGCACAGGTAAGAGATCCTACTGTGTACAAGAGCAAGGACACTTGAGTCCACACAATGTATTCTATTGAAGCAGCAAAGGAAGTGACTAAATGAAACAACTTTACATACTCCGTGTCTATATAATCAGTGCTGCTGCACCTGTAGTATACATGCAATAATCACTGGGGGAGGGCCTAAGTAAAATATAAAAATCACACTGGAAAAAAGCCTGTGCACTCTACAAGCAGTAGTCTGCAACATGAACCAAAGTGAGTTATATCTATATAAGTGAGATACTGTCCCGTTAAGGGAGAACTAGAAGAAGAGAGAATAACTAATGTTTAATTGAAAGATTCATTAAACATTAGTTATCTGGACATTTTAATTAGAAATGTTTTACATACAGCTCTATCAAGAGGCTGCTATGTTTAGAAAATTGCCACAGCTCTTGCTTCATATGACCCAAAATTCGGAACAATATGTCTGACATATAAGGCTCAATAAGATACTTTATTTCTATTTTTTTTTTTTAAACATTTCTATTTAAAAACATATATTTTTTCCTATGGTGGGAGGGAGAAGAATATAATAATAGTGGGGGAGAGATGTAGGAGGGGGAAAATACAGTATAGGAAAGGAGAAGCCGGGGTTAGTTTGGGATAAAGAAAGAGCAGGCTCCCCAGAAATACTGGTGCATATATATAGAATTGTTGTGCTGTTATATACTCACCCAGTTTGTTATCTCAGCCCTTTTACTTTTATCAATGCAAAGTATAGCAACAAAGTTAATAGTGCCTTTTCTCCTGCCTTTGTATACAACAGACTTACTCCCTTTTCCAACTTCTTCATATAAGATATAGTTTTCCATTCTTACGGAAGCAGAGCTTTCAGACAAAATCTAGAAAACAATACAAACATATTAATTGTAAAGTGTGAATGGACAAATAAAACCAATATAACATAATGAAAAATTATCTTTTGAGCTTAGCCGTTTTTATTTGGGTTTTCCAACTCATTTCAATTCAGATAAAAAAAAATAAAAATTTGAAAAACCCATGATCACATATAAAGCATGGAAACATTTTCTATACATTACAGCGTATACATTATCATGTAAAGTGTACTGTATTGCTAAATTGAATTCTTTGGCAGACTTAATTCATAAGTTTGAAGAACGACTGAATGCCAATAGCAAGTGGCAGAACATTAATAATTAAGGTACACAGAACAATGCTTCTTGGGTCAATAATAAATAATTTTAGGCCTTTGCAACACAATTGTTAAGGGTGTCATTGGATTTGGAGACCTAGATGTGGCTGCATCATGAAATATAGGGACTTGTGAATACTGAACTTGATTAACATTGTTAACATTACGAGTTGACCTACACAATGTACCATTCATAGCAAAACTTACCAAGTGACAGCAAATACAAGAATTTGCCCATTTTTGTCCAGAACAAAGAATTGGTTGTTGAATTGTAACTGAAGACACTTGATATCTACCTCTTAAAGTATATTGTTCACTTTGTAAACTCTGTATATATCTTTGTGGAGTATAACAAATGATCACTATTAGTCAATTAGAAAAACACCCAACACTGAAGTGAGTAAAGGAAGCAGAAAATTACTGATAATGTAAAAATTACATTGAAACAAAAAAATGTTATGTATGTTAATACTTACCTGTCCATGTTGGTTGACTATCACTTAGCACATGCTAATGTACTTATTACAACTACCTAATCAGTCTGAAAGCCATTTACCTGGCACATCCACCTAGTTCTGCCTGCCACACAAGGGTCAACTTAATAAAACACCGATATGGGAGGAAATGGATTTGGATCAGGCAAGTTGGCCTGATTTCACAAATCTATGAAATGTGGCTGCTCAATATCCTTAAAATTGGGTTTGGATCGGCTTTCTTTTCCATGAGCTGACTATCTTTCCTCCCTCGAGCTCTGTCCCTGACTTCGCTGTCACCATTAAAAATGCTACTATTCCAGACATAGATCTGGAGGATCTAGTCAAACATACCATGCTCACCTGTAAATTGCTCCCTGCAGCCTCATATGTTGAGATGCAATATAGAATAGCACATTATGCATACCTCTCCCCCTACAGACAACATATCATGGGTATCATCCCAACAGACAAATGCCAGAAATGTGGCTCTGTTACGCAACTTTTGGACATGCCCCCCGATTCAGGACTTCCGGACTACCTTAAAGATACAAAACTACCCCAGAAGCTGCAAGACACTCCTAGAATTAATCATACATCCATGTTACGGATTACACTAGCAATCGCTAGAAAGAGCATTTTGCAACAATGGATACACCAGGACCCCCCAACAGTAACCCTCTTCCACACCAAACGTATTTCTTTATTTCTTCTCTGGATGGACTGGCTGGAGGCCTCCAAACATAAACTAAAAGCCACAAAATCTTTTTTTTTTTAAATGGGAACCATTTATTGAGTGGTTGGATGAAGCTTACAAAACACAAATCAGAATAACGTTTCAGGACACGGCATGGTATGCCACACAATTGTTGAGAGGACGAACACCCTGTACATAGTTTACATAACATTGACTGGTCTATTTAGTTACATTATACAGACATCACGGTTTACTGACTTGGACGGGTACCAGATCAAAAAGTTATCATTGATAGGGAAAGGGTTGGGTGGAGGGTGCTATGGGCGGGATGGAGGGAAGATAGGTAGGAGGGGAGAGGGTAGGAGGGGCTAGGGATGCTTGGATTTCTCTCTCCCCCTACTCTGTTAACTCATAGTTTTTTCTTTATAGTTTTTACCTTCTTCTTTTCTGGGAAGGAGAGGTGGGAGGAGATGATTGCACATCCTACAATTTAAGATCTTGCATCAACCCTTCACTAGCGATCCCTCACTTCAAAAAGTAAACAGGTCAAGGTGCACTCCTTCAGAGCTCATCATATGTTGAATAGCCTCTCTGATTCTTCCAAATCATACTCTAGTCTAAAATTCCTGAAAATGAGTGTCACCCAAATCCTCAAACCAGATTGTACCTGTTATTAGTTTACAAACTACTATATATACACTGCACATGTTGTTCTCTCTTAGTTTTTTTTTTTTTGTATTTAATAATGATTTACCCTGTATGTTCTCTTTCCAACTTGAATAAATATATGCATATATGTATGTATTCTTTTTTGATCTACTGTTAAATGTGTAACTCTGTGTAACTCCATTCTGGACTGAGTCCCCAGGACATACTTGAAAACGATTTGGGTAACAAAGGCAAAATTCACCCATTTCAATTCTCCATATTTTAGCTGGAGAATTGAATAAAAAAGTGGAGAAGAATTAAAGTCAACATATCAAAAACAAAAATATTTATAACTAATAATATATTAATGGTATCTTATATATAAAACAGAAAATATGTGTCTGAAGCAAGAACATTTGCACAGCATATTCATGCTGGAATTTCTAGGTCAACTATTTTCAGCTCTCTACATTGTTCCTTTCCCAGGTTAATAAAAGTTTGATGTGATTAGACACATAAACAGCATTGTTTTATATCACCAGTGATGTCATAATCTCCTTTTATTAGGAAAAGATGGAGCATAGGCTAAACATCACATTTCCAGGCTGAGAGTGGGAAATTCATGCGGTTTACAAGACAGACAAATGAGCAGCTAATTTGCATATCAGTCCACAGGTGATGTCATACATTTTCACCTAATTTAGGTATCTGCTTGCCATTTTGCTAACACAATGTATAGATCATTTTCAATTATTTTTTTATCCTCTGCATTCACAGAAAAAAAACAATGTTTAGGTGATACAGTCCTTTTACATAGCTGTAAAATGTAAACTAAACAAAAGCTATATAAAACATGATGGTCGTGACGATATTACATGCTATGCTAGTTTTTATCCCCTCCACCATCACTTCACATACCACCATTTCCTGCTGTGAGGTATATGATGCTGAAAACATTGATCAGTGCTTTGCCAATAAGTTAAAAAGGTATGCCGATCACAAGGATAACAATATTATATGTAATATAATGTGTTATAGGCTTGTGAAGGGCATAATCCTTAATCTACGCAATATGATGTAATTTTTAATATCTCAATAAAACAACGTTCATCATAAGGTTTTGGTCCAACCAAAGGCAGTGCACGTTTTCTGGCAGACGGTAAAATATACCCATTGATGTTATAGAGGTAACACACCTGCAGGAGTAGCTCCTTCTGGACGCACACAAGATGACCGGTGGGTCAGTAACTGAAATGGACCTGCTTAGAGAGTTCTAAACTGTTTAGAACGTGTTCTTTATGACGTCATGCTTTCGTGACAGTAATCCACCTACCTACTCCACGTTTGAAACGAAGTGTCAACCGTTCTCAGACCAACTGCCAGGTAGATGAATCCTCATTTCCTCCAAGGTGGTGGTGTTAATAATCTTTTGAAAACAGTCTACTGCGTGTATGGTAAAATAAAGGACACGTTCATTTTTATTTTTAGTGGTGTGGGTGAATATTTTGATTTGTTATCTTCCAATGGTATGGACAAAAGGAATATGAGATAGCAGCTATGCTAGCACTGGCACCCCTCTTTTATTGTTCGCTTTGGATTGTTCCGTTGCTATTGTAACGAGGCGGGTAAAAGACGCTTTAGCTCTAGCACTGTGGATTGGATTGACGGTGGAAGTGTCTGCCTGCTGTTGCGAACGAGATCATGTGACCGGTAGCCATAGTAAAGTCTCATGGGGAAAGTTGATGCTGCAGGGCACCGTTAAGAAACAAGTAGCTTGTTTTATTCCCGTTTAAGATTTACAGCTGGATATATTCCACGTGTGATATTTTTATCATATTTAAATACCAAATGAGAAACTGTATATAACTACCGTATAATGAAAAAGGCCAACTTAAAAACCGAAAAATACAAGTCTACAATGATACTAGCTACACCACCACCGAAGGGAAGTGATGGCTAACTACATATCCCATGATGCACCTTTACACGCTAGGCAACAAATTAACTTTGGCGAAACTGGAAGTCTTAGGCCTAGTAAAATACCATGTAAATAAAATGTAAAGAAGTCAAAGAGGGACACGTTTATTTTTGGTGGAATGGCTATAGGGGGCGACATAACCCTTTCAGTGACTTTATGGCCAATTGATAATCGTTTAAGTCATATGTAAAATAAGAATAAAGTATTTTATTTACATGAATTAATATTAAAAAATGTAATGCAATTTCAACATTATATTGTGAGGTTTGGATTGTGTATATTGTGGTGGAGCTCTGTGATGCATGTAAATTCTGAGCTCCCAGAAAAAAGGGCCAATGGATGAAAGCGGAGCAGAGAGATTTGGGTACAAAATAGGCAATATTCCTCCTAAAGGGACACTTGGAAGGTATGATTCCCTTTCAACCTGACTGGACATAATGGGATAGGTACTTCCCAAACATCTATAGTGCCAGGGTTAGCCACCAATAAGAACATCATGGTAGCCTCTCATAGAAGGCAATCGTCCTGTCTTGCCTTCATTTGTTTCCTGGACAGAGAACCCAAATATAGGATTGTCAAGATTAAAACTGGGCAAGTGTAAACCCTTTGCAAAAATCTGATCTGGCAAACCTAGTTTACATTTCACGGTTTAGTTGAAGAGGATTTTTAACAAAAGCAGAGTGAGCATTTAATAGTTAAAAGCTCACCAACATCTACATTTAACTGATTTTAGCCCTGGAATACAAATGTATTATAGTTTTTCCTGAATAACACAAGGTGATACTGTGTCTTGGCAATTGCAAGCAAACATATGCAGAAAGAGGAAATATATTTTAACTTAAACTTTTTTTCTTGTTTATGACAGAACACAACAAACCTCAGGTCGCCATGGCTACCAGGATACTAGACCTGGCGTCCAGGTATTATTATCCCCACATGTCATGGGATAATTTTTTGTTTTGATGTTTCCAGCAGAGCATGAGGAAGCAGTGTGTGAGCTGCACAAACTTTCTGCTCCACCCCCACATGCACCAAGCTTTACTCCCTCAGCGCTGTGTGTCACATGACAGCCTGTTGCTCAGCAGGAACATGAAGCTTTACTGTGCCTGTGTGTGAGGCACAGACCAGGCTGGAAAATAAATGCCACCTAGTTGCAATAAAAGCTGCAACGAAGTAAAGCAGCAGAGAGGGAGGACATATTGATAGATGTAAGTTGTTGTTGTTTTTTAAAGAGAAAAAAAAAAGATCTTTGGAACATAATATGAAGGATCTTGGAAAGGAATTGAGGGGTGATCTATTTAGACTTTGCTAAAGCATTTGATACAGTTCCACACAAAAGGTTACTCTAAAAATTGAGAGAAATAGGTTTAGGGGTAAATGTATGTATTTATATTGAAAACTGGCTAAAAGATAGAATGCAGAGGGTTGTTGTAAATGGAAAATCCTCAAATTGGACAAGGGTATCTAGCGGAGTACCTCAGGTGTCTGTTTTAGGCCCTCTTCTTTTTAATTTGTTTATTAATTATCTCCCAAGTTGAGTTGAGAGCCATGTCTCAGTGTTGCTGATGACACTAAATTAGGTAAGGTAATACAGACTAATCTTGATGTTTGTTCTTTACAAGATTTGGACAGAGTGGAGGACTGGACATTTAAGTGGCAAATGAGGTTCAATATAGACAAATGTAACGTTAACAAAGCAACATATTCACAGGAGGAGGATATCATCTTGCCTTTTTACAAGTCAATGGTAAGGCCTCACCTTGAATATGCAGTACAATTCTGGGAACCAGTTCTTTAAAAACGTTTATTTTGGAGGTAGAAAAAGTGCAAAGGAGGGCTACAAAATTAACCCCTTAAGGACAGAGCCTTTGAAACATTTTTCTCCTTTCTGGACAATGGCTATTTTAACATTTCTGTGCTGTTTGTGTTTAGCAGTAATTTTCTTCTTTGTCATTTGCTGTACCCACACATATTATATATTGTTTTTATCGGGACAAGAAGGGCTTTCTATGGATGCCATCTTTTTGATCATATCTTATCATATTATTAAACAAAATAATAAAATATGGTAAAAAAAAAAAAAAATACTCAAATTTCTTTGTTTTTATTTGAAACAACTTCTCCTCATCGACAATAGCGAACGAAAAAACATGCTAAATAGATTCTACTATTTCTTCTGAGTACAGGGATACCACCCATGCATAGGTTTGTTGGGTTGTTTGGGGGCTAAAATGCCAAATTTGTGAGGTGCAGTTTTTTGTTGAAATTTTTACATGCAGACAGCCTGCACCCATGTCCCATTTGGGACATATTTGAAACCAGCCAGTGTATTTTACCTCATCAACCCATATATTTTTTAAAAGTAGACACCCTAGGCTATCTCAAATGGTGGTATTTTTACACTTTCCATGCACTAATTCTACCACCAGCCTTTGTCAAAGTTTGTGGTAGTAAATTTTTTGTGTTTTTTTTTTCACAAACCTTGTACTTCAGACATGAATTTACAGATTTTGGTATGTGTCACTGCCAAATAACACCCCAATAAGTGTTCAGCAACATCTCTTGAGTACAGGGATACCACCCATGCATAGGTTTGTTGGGTTGTTTGGGGGGTAAAAGGCCAAATTTGGTAGGTGCAGTTTTTGGTTTTCCAAATTGAAATTTTGACATGCAGACCGCCTGCACCCATGTCCCATTTGGGACATATTTGAAACCAGCCAGTGTATTTTACCCCATCAACCCATATATTTTTTAAAAGTAGATACCCTACGCTATTTCAAATGGTGGTATTTTAACACTTTCCATGCACTAATTCTACCACCAGCCTTTGTCAAAGTTTGTGGTAGTAATTTTTGTGTGTTTTTTTTTCACAAATATTGTATTTTAGACATAAATTCACAGATTTTGGTATGTGTCACTGCCAAACAATAACCCAATATGTGTTCAACAACATCTCCTGAGTACAGGGATACCACCCATGCATAGGTTTGTTGGGTTGTTTGGGGGCTAAAGGGCCACATTGTGAAGGTGCGCATTTTCAACTTGGAATATTGACGTGTAGTCAGCCTGAGCCCATCTTTCATTTGGGACTTTTTTTAAAAGTAGGACAGTATATTTTACCCCAAAAAGTATATATTTTGTAAAAGTAGACACCCTAGGCTATTTTAAATGGTGTTATTGTAACACTTTCCATGCACCAATTCTACCACCAGCCTTTGTCAAAGTTTGTGGTAGTCATTTTATTGTGTATTTTTTCCCACATACATTCTACTTTAGACACACATTCACAGATTGCGGTATGTGTCACTGACAAACAATACCACAATATATGTTCAGCAACATCTCCCGAGCACAGGGATACCACCCATGCATAGCTTTGTCAGCTTTGTTAGGGGTTGAAAGGCTACATTTGAGAGGTGCGCTTTTTGATTTTCAAACTTGGAATTTGAACATGTAGAGCAAGGAAGGGGTTAATAGCTCTTATAAGAGCCTTTGTAGTACTGTACAAAAAAATTAACCCCTAAAAATGCACAGACAAGAAAAAATGTTCTACTGTGCAGTGATCAGTGGCAGGGAAGGGGTTAATACACTACACTATACAAAAGGTATGGCTTTTATAAAAGCCCTTGGGACTCACAATTTATTAACATTTTATTTAATTTATTACAATTTAAAAATTATGTTATACAGATCTGTCTCTTTCCCTCACTAAAACTCAAGTGAGGAGAGGGAGGCAGATCCATATGGGTCAGAACAATATTTACGAACCAGAAGAATGGTGATGCTCATCTGAGAAATCACCAAACCACCTTTGCCACTGATCGGCTGTTACTGATCGCTATACACGCGTTCAGACAGCTTCAAAAGGAATACACGTAATCCCCTAGTGGGTATAATTAACCCCTAGTGAGTCTGACAAAAAAAATGCTGATAGCAAAAAAAAATCCTTCGGCGACTAGATTGCTCCATATGCGCTGCTTAGGCAGTGACCATATGTGCTGCTTAGGAAGTGATATACGGCAAGGAAGGGGTTAATAGCTCTTAAAAGAGCCTTTGATATACTGTAATAAATCAA
The DNA here is from genome assembly GCA_036172795.1 of Pelodytes ibericus. Classification (NCBI taxonomy): domain Eukaryota; kingdom Metazoa; phylum Chordata; class Amphibia; order Anura; family Pelodytidae; genus Pelodytes; species Pelodytes ibericus. The sequence continues at coordinate 157,712,569 of CM069859.1, read as the reverse complement.
AGTAAAAAAAATAACCCCTAAAAAAATGCACAGACAGCAAAAAATGTGCTGCTGTGTAAGATCACTGCGTACACAGCGATCAATTGCAGGGAAGGGGTTAAATACTGGAAACGGCTTTTATAAAAGCCTTTGGTTCTCAATTCTATTAAATATATTATAATTAAAAACTTACATTATACAGCTCTGTCTCCCTCCCTCACTAAAACTCAAGTGAGAGGGTGGCAGATCTACACGGGTCAGATCAAATATTTACACATATTGATCTAACCAGACGAATGGTGATGCTCATCTGAGCAAACGCCAACCCTCCATTGTCACTTATCAGCTGTTACTGATCGCTATACATGCGCTCAGACAGCTAAAAAAAATTTTTTTATGGCTGAACGTAGTCCCCTAGCGGGTATAATTAACACATGACGGGTGTAATAAAAAAGTTTTAAAAAAATTAAAAATGCTTCTGCAGCAAGATTGCTGCATTTGCGTCAGATCGCTGATTAGGCAGTGATCTACGGCAAGAAAGGGGTTAATCTCTCTTAAAAGAGGTTTTTTTATACTGTAATGAATTACAGTAAAAAAAAATAACCCCTAAAAAATGCACAGACAGCAAAAAATGTGCTGCTGTGTATGATCACTGCGTACACAGCGATCTATGGCAGGGAAGGGGTTAAATGGCTTTTATAAAAGCCCTTGGTGTTTAAAATTTTGTTAAATATTTTTTTTATTATTTTATTTTATTTTTTTTACTTGATCTGATCTGTCTCTCTCCCTTACTAAAACTAGTAAGGTGAGGGAGACAGATCAATACTTGTCAAAGGCAATATTTAGTAATATTGCCTTTGACAGTATGGTAAGTGCTCATCAGAGCACTTACCATACATGCCTGCACACAGATCATATAGATCTGCTGTGCCGGCATCGATTGGCTCCCCCTAGAGCATCGGAAGTGAAATACTTTCACTTCCGATGCTCTTGCCATTAGAAGGGAAGCGCTGCCTGTACAGGAGAGCGACCACCATCGGCTCTGGGGAGCAGCATGGTGTTGTTAAGTGCCTCGCTGGCGAGGCACTTTAACAACACCGGAGATGCTTAGAAAGCGAACGATCGTTCGCTTTCTAAGCACATGTGTGCAGCGGGCGCAGCCATTTTTAAATGGCTGCTACGATCACTCCGTGGAGTGATCGTAGCGCGCCCCTGCACATTTGGGGGGTGTTGCACAATGCCTCTACCTAGAGGCATTGTAGCTACACTGTTAGAGTAAAGAAAGCGACCGCTGGTCGCTTTCTTTACTCCATTTAGTGCATGACGTGCCAGGCACGTCACCTGTCGGCAAGTCCTCGATTTGCCGTGACGTGCCTGGCACGTCATCTGTCGTTAAGGGGTTAATAAGGGGATTGGAGGATCTTAGTTACGAAGAGCATTTAAATACGTTAGGAAAAAAAGGCTTCTCTGAGGGGATATGATAACATTATATAAATATGTGCAGGGCCAATAGAAAGAGCTCTCCAGTGACCTGTTCATTAACAGAAATGTAAAAAGAACAAGAGATCACCCTCTGAGACTGGAAGAGCAGAGATTTCATAGACAGCAAAGGAAGGGATTCTTTATGGTAAGGACAATAAAGTTATACAACTTACTGCCAAGAGGGGTAGTGCTATCAACTACAATAGATGCATTTAAAAATGGACTAGATGTTTATGAAAAAGCAGAACATACAGGGCTATTAATAATAGAATAAGCATAGGGCTATTAATAATATAATAAGCATTAATAATGGAACTTATTGATTCAAGGAGAAATCTGATTACCCTTTGGAGTGAAGAAGGAATTTTTTTCCCCCTAGTAGGCAAAATTCAAAATAGTTTCTATAAGGGTGTTTTGCCATCTTTTGGATCAAAAGCTGGGATAATGGGTAGAAGGGTTGAACTTGATGCACTTGTGTCAACCTAAATTACTATGTTAAAAAAAATTACTATATATTGGCCAAATAATGAATAATAATTCTAATATCCCTTATGCTGAGATATCGAACAATTTTCAGATGTCAGATAAGGAGAAGTGTAGGGGAAAATGTATTCTTTCTTCCCATAATTTTCTTTTCCTGGCTATTATTCATGTCAGCATATACAACATGGGTTAGCTCTGCCCCTTACGGCTGATAGGACTGACAAAAACACACAAATTTTAAATTTAGGGCCCCTTCCTAGAATCCCCACTAAAGACAAAACATAAACAAGTTAATGGGTGGGAAGTATATGCTATATATGCTATATAATAGCCAAGAAAAGACTGTCTAATTAGCAGATCGAACATCTAACTGGTAATGCCTGATGAAGGTGTTTACTGAAGACCACGTGCCAGCCTTGCAAATACTGTCTGGAGAGACTTTTGCCACAGAAACTAAAGAAGCAGATATTGCTCGAGTGAAATGAGCCTTAATACCCACAGGGAGAGGTGTATCTTGACAACCATATGCCTTGGATATTGCCACCACTATATATTGCCTCAAAGTAGAGGTAGAAGCTGCTTCACCCTTCCTTTGGCCCCAAGGCAAAACAAAGAGTCTAGAAGATTTATGAAAAGAGCTTGTCCACTCATTGTATAGGGAGAGAGCTCTAACCACATCCAAGGTATGTCACCTCTCTTCCTCAGAAGAGATAGGGCTAGGATAGAAGGAAGGCAAGATCACTTGCTCATTCAAATAGAACCTCGAGACCACCTGTCAGGACTTATACATCCATTTTCCCTCAGAGTTCCTTCCAGGTTTCACTCATCACAGGCTCCGCCCTCTTTCTGTGACACAATCTTCCCTCGCCTTATAGGGGAGTCACTCAACAAGTTAGTTGCGGAGTTATTTTGTCCTGAACAGTACAAGTGCCTGCTTAGCTCCAGTTTATTAATTAAAGATCTTCTGTGTACCAATTTCTGCCTGATACCTGTTAATGCTGACTTCTATTGCCCTTGGACCTGGATTTGTTTCACCATTTTTACAGACCTCTATTTTCCTTTGGACCAGGAATTGTCTTAAACAATTCTGCTTTAATCCTTTCCATTTATCCATTTGTTGCATAAAGTATTCACTCTGATCAAACTACTATTGCATCACCTGCTTGCTTATTACCTGCAAAACCTGAATGCTAATCTCTTGCAAAACCTGCTTGCTGAAAACTGCCTGGAAATCCTTAAAGAAGTATACTCAATTTATCCACCTGCAGTTGTGTTCCAAAATATTAATTGCAAACCTAATACCACCTTAGGGAGGAATCCTGGCACAGGACAAAGAATTGCCCCATCTTGATGAAAAACCGTAAAGGGAGGTTCAAAATATAAGGCTTGCAGCTCACATATTCTGCTCGCTGAGATGATTGCTGCCAACAAAAGAACCCTGTGGAACAAAAAAAAAAACAAAGAAGTATTTTCCAAAGGTTCAAATGGCGCGGTAGTCAAGGCTCTAAACGCAAAAGCAAGATCCCAGCCGGCATTAATACTTTTTTAGTTGAGGCCAGCGTTTCAGAACAGCCTTCATAAATCTGATAACCAAGGGCTGCAGTGCCCACCTGGTACCTGTCAGGGCAGAGACGTGGACTTTTAAGGTATTATACCCAAAACCCTTGTTTAAACCTGCTTGCGGAAAACCGTACAGCTGATATGGCAGAAGGAACAATGTAAACTCTCTGATCTTGTGACCAATTGACAAAGGCCTGCCAAATCCTGTAATAGGTCGCTGAAGTGTTGACCTTACAGGCTTGCAAGATGGTCCTAATGACAGTCAGTGATGCCTTCTTTCAAGAGAGCTTCCCACTCATTATCCCGGCCATCAACTGTAGAGCCTGAGGCTCTGGGTGGCTCAATGGTGCATCAGTAGGTCTATACAGACTGGGAGCTCCCTCGAACCTTCCTGACTCATGCGTCTTGTCATAGGGAACCAAGGTCGACGAGGCCAGAAGGGGAGAATAGCAATTTCTTCCACATAGTCCTTCTGTATCTTCTGCAATACTGCATATCTCAAAAGTATTGAGGGAAGACACAGGTCAGTTTGAAGTCCCAGTCCTGATTCAGACCATCCTGACATAGAGCTCTCGGGTCGACGTGTCTGGAGAAGTATAAAATACAGATGTAGTCGGCTCCAGCCCTTAGTTGTATGTGAGACGCCTATTAAGTTTGTACAATCCTCCCTCCTGGGCGCTGAAGTGCGTAGAAGCTAGCTCACGGCTCTCCAGACAAGCATACAAAACCAAAAGATCGCCATCTTTACATCCAGGGGTTATTCAAGCAAGACAGTGCAAATACCAGAAATATTGGTCTTTTGTTGGATGTCTGTCTGACCATGAAGTCCCTGGTTTTTTGGCTCTTCTCTCATGTGGCAAAAAAACTTTACGTCCTTTAGCTGCATTCTTTATAGAGTCTTCTAAGGTTTTTCCAAACAGAAGCTCTCCTTCGAAAGGAATAGAGCATAGATTAGATTTAGAGGACGCATCAGCTCCCCAGTAGGATATAACCATAAGGCTCTCCTGGCAGCTACTGATAAGGCCATGGTTCGTGAAAAGATTCTAGTTATGTCCAGTCCAGCTTCAGTTAGATATTCTGTGCCCATGCGCAAGCCCCAAATTGTGTCTTGGAGATCCTGTCATTTGACACCTCTCTCCACATCTGAATCCAGGTCTCTTAAGCAGCTCTTCATGGACCTGGACACAGCTGTTAAGGCTACTGCTGGGTGACAACCTGTTCCCGCAGCTGTATGGATCTTGGATAAATCTGCATCCAACTTGCAGTCCATGTGCTCTCTCAGTGAAGCGGAACTGTATAGAGGTAGCATCGTCTTTCTTGCCACTCTTGAGATAGAAGCATCCACCTTAGGTGGGGTTGTCCAAATCTTAGAAGTCTCCTCCTCAAAGGGATAGTGTCGGGCTCGGGAAGGGAGCTACTTCGCAGGGTGGATAACTGAGGCCCAAAGGATAAAGGAATACACACAGCTCAGTAGATCCAGTAAGAAAAATCCTTCATAACAATCTAGAGTCGGGGCAGGCAGCGTAAAGGCAAAATGGGTAACAATCCAGAGTCGGGGCAGGCAGCGTAAAGGCAAAAGGGGTAACAATCCAGAGTCGGGCAGTCATCGTAAAAGGCAAAACTGGTAACAATCCAGATTCGGGGCAAGGTACGATCAGGGAAATCAGTAGACAAGCCGGGGTCAAATAGCCAAGGCAATCAGTAAGAATCAATATGGATATCCACAAGTGGGAACCAGGGGCTGGACAGAGCAGAGCTATGAACAGCTTGACAACCAAGCATTGATTGAAGGTATTGCTGGGTTTATATAGGGATGGAGGACCAAAACCCCTCCCACCAGTTAAGAGTGACACCTTAACTCCTCCTACTTGCTGGTACTCTATGAAGAAGGTTTCCAGCCTTCTCCGCTGCCTGTCGCCCATCCACCAATGAGATTGCAGCAGACAGTATTAGTTTATCTTAGTATTGGTATTATTTATCTTGGAGAGGAGTGTGGACTGCAAAGCAAGGAAATAATTGGGTTGTAACACCGTGTCTCTAGGTGGTGTTGTTTCTTTTGAAGATACGTGAATGCGAGAAAGGGCATCTTGTTTCCCCTTTGAGAGTGACTGGGCGATAAGTGATATGGAGTTGGAATCTAGTGAAATATAAGGCCCACCTGTCCTGACGTGGGCACAACCGACGAGCAGTTCGGAGATACTGCAAATTCCTGTGATCTGTGAAAACTGTTACAGGGTGAAGTGCTCCCTCTAGGACAGCGGTGGCGAACCTATGGCACGCCGAGCCCTCAGCAGTGGCACGTGGTCAGGTTCAGCTTTCACCGCTTATCTGCTCCGTTGTCCTGGAGGAGCAGGCATCAGCGTAATAGATTGGCGCCGCCGGTCAACTGCTTCTTCTCCAGATGATTGGCGCATGTGCGTTCTGTGAAGAAGCGTTCAAGTCGGAAAGCAATTAACTGTTTGCTTTCGGACTTGAACGCTTCTTCACATAACGCACATGCGCCAATCATCTGGAGAAGAAGCAGGTGACTGGCAGCGCCCGTCTATTACACTGATGCCTGCACCTCCAGGACAACGGAGCAGATAAGCGGTGAGAGCTGAACCTGTATGTGTGTGTGCGAATATAAGTAAAGGTGTGTGTTTGAGTATGATAAGTGTGTGTGTGTGTATGAGTATGATAAGTGTGTGAGTATGAGTATAAGTGTGTGTGAGTATGAGTATGAGTATGTGTGTGTGAGTATGAGTATAAGTGTGTGCGAGTATGAGTATAAGTGTGTGCGAGTATGAGTATAAGTGTGTGCGAGTATGAGTATAAGTGTGCGTGTTTGGGTATAAGTGTGCGTGTTTGGGTATAAGTGTGCGTGTATGAGTATAAGTGTGCGCGTGTGTATGAGTGTCTGTATGAGTATAAGTGTGTGTGTGTGAGTATAAATGTGTGTGTGAGTTTGAGTATAAGTATAAGTGTGTGTATGAGTATAAATGTGTATATGTGAGTTTGAGTATAAGTATAAGTGTGTGTGAGTATAACTATGAGTGTGTGTGAGTATAAATGTGTGTGTGAGTTTGAGTATGAGTATAAGTGTGGGTATGAGTATAAGTGTATGAGTATAAGTGTGCATGAGTGTGCGTGTGTATGAGTATAACGTGTGTGAGTATGCGGTGTATGCACTTAGTGGTCTGCAAATTTGTGTCTGTCAAAAATTGGGCACTCGGGACCAAAAACTTTCGTCATCACTGCTCTAGGAGATGGCACCATTCTTGTAGGGCAAGTAAAATGGCTAACAGTTCCCTGTCTCCCACCGTGTAATTAATTTCTGCAGGGCCTAAACGTTTGGAAAAGTAGGAAACAGGATGGAGAAAGTCCTTCTCTCCGTGGCGTTGGGATAAGATGGCACCCACGGCACCTCTAAGAAGTCCTCTTTTTGGGATCCATCTCTATTTTTCCGGGGGTGATGACACACCCGAGGAATTTGACTGAGGTGGTCTCAAATAAGCATTTTTCTAGTTTGGCATATAATTGGTGATCTTGTAGCCAAGTGAGGACTTAGGTAACGTGTTTCCGATGTTCCTGAAGTGGCGAGGAATAGATAAGGATGTCATCCAAGTACACAACTACAAAGGAGTCCAACATATCCCGGAACACATCGTTGAAGAAGTATTGGAAGGTTGCCGGGGAGTTACACAGACCAAAGGGCATGACTAAATACTCAAATTGCCCATATCTGGTTCTGAAGGCCGTTTTCCATTCATGCCCCTCGCAGATCCGGACCAGATTGTAGGCACCTAATAGGTCAATTTTCGAGACGATTTGAGCTCCGCAGAGACGGTCCATGAGTTCGGGTATTAGAAGAAGAGGGTATTTATTTTTGATTGTAATGTTGTTGAGTTCCCTATAATCGACACAGGGTCTGAGGCCACCATCTTTTTTTTCTACGAAAAATATTCCCGCACCGGCCGGTGATGTGGAGGGTCGGATGTATTCTTTTAAGAATCTAAGTTCAGGTTTGAACAGCGGAAATATTCGACCAAAGGGGATGTTGGCTCCTGGTAATAGGTCTATGGGACAATCGTAGGGTTTTTGTGGGGGTAATTGTTCTGTGTCTTTTTTGTCAAACACTCTGTAGAATTGGCTGTAGGGTGCGAGTATCATAGGAACTTGTGGGTTCTGTTGGATGAGTGCTGCTATTGTTTGTGCGAGGCAGTGCTTTCAACAATATGGTGAGGAAAAAGAGACTTTGCCAGTGGACCATTGAATATGAGGGTCATGGTGGCGGAGCTAGGGCAACCCTAAGATCAGGGGAAAAGGGGAGCCTGGACTAAGCTGAAGCTGATGGTCTCAAGATGTTTGGTGACAGTGCTGAAAGTCAATGGTATAGTCTCTGTTGTGACCGGGCTGGACTGAATGGGACTCCCGTCCACTAGATGAACTGTCAATGGTTGGTCTTTGAGTCTTGTGGGTATTCGTAGAGAGTGAGCCAGGGTGATATCCAGAAAATTGTTGCTGGCCCCAGAGTCTATGATGGCGGTCAGCGTTGTCTTCTTATTTCTCCACTGGACAAAGACAGAAAGAGATAAATTAGGTGCTGTACCCCCCACAAGTAGCAGTGTTAAGGCAAAAGAGGACCTACCACGTGAGGCCAATTCCGGGCAGGAGCGTACCACGTGTCCAGAGTTTCCGCAATATAGGCAGAGGTTGGCATGTCTTCTTCGGTTGTTTTCAGAGTCAGTTAAATGTCCTCGGGTCATTCCAATTTGCATTTGTTCTTCGATTGAAGAAACCGGAGTTGTTACCGGGGAATGTGCCGGAGGAACAGGACGGAGGAAGGGTGTGGGAAGGGTAGCACGTTTCAACCGCCTCTCTCGCAGTCTTCTGTCTATCTGGGTAACCAGATGGATGGATTCTTCTAGGATACCGGGCATACCCACACGGACTAATTCATCCTTTAGGTTCTCTGAGAGACCAAGACGGAACTGATGGAGTAACGCTGGTTCATTCTAGGCGGTCTCCACTGATATTCTTCGGAATAAAGAGACATACTCCTCTAGCGGTCTGCGTCCTTGTTTGAGTGATCTGATGGTAGATTCAGCTGATGAAACCCTGTGGGGATCCTCATACAGAGTGTCCATAGCTTGACGGAACGTAACCCAGGTATCAAAGACATGGTGGTTGGTTTGCAGAAGGTGTTGTGCCCATGCCATAGTATCACCGGACAGCAGAGAGATGGCGGTGCGTACACATATGTCCTGGGTTTGAGGACAAATAGAAGTTCACAGGAAGTGACAAAAGAACGATAAAGAGAGCGATCACCATCAAATAGGTCCGATTGCTTTACATGGGGCTCGGGAGCTGCGGCAGCGCCCTCCAATGGAGGCACGGGTGCAGTAAGAGGTGGGGATGGTATCCCCAGAGGAGGTCCCACTTGAAGAGCATGTACTTGAGCTTGAAGGTGATGTTGGTGGTCTTGTACATTTTGGACCGTTTGATTCAGAGTTGCAATCTGTTGGGTCAAGGCGAGGATGGCCTCGGCCACCCCTGCTGGCTCCATGATGGCTTGGTTGTACTTTTTTTCTTTTTTTTCTTATTATGAAAATATCAAAATTACATAGACCAACAGAGACATGTCGTCACAACACAACCACAAGCACGTTATCAGTACTCTATTGAGGAAGTTAAAAAAAAGCTGTTCCCATGAAATCGTCCTTCATTGAGTGTATCCGTTTTCTTCACAAAGATAACTAAAATAGTTACCTAATAAAATAAATACCTAATTTTCTCTATATTTACCTCGTCGTTATTATTCCTAAGGCAGTAATAAAACTAAGTGTATAAAGAAAAAAATGTTGACCACCCAGAGGAGAACAAAATATACATTTACCATTTACCTTCCTCATATTTCTTCCTTTTTCTCCACAAATGTAATTATATAAACTTATGTAAAGTGCTGAGTGGGTATTATTACCCACATATAAATAGACATACATATACACAGCAAAGACAACAACTCCGCTCTCCCACTATCAGTCCAGTACCTATAAACTCATATAACGGAGTTTTACAACTAATACTAACAAAACCGTGGACTCTTGATGGTTTTCCAGATATTTAGTCCTAATGAGGTCATGGACGAAGGGTCACTAAAAGATGGAAGCCCCCCGAACCCTCTAGGAGGGCTCAGTCACAGGTCTCATCTCATATCTAAGGCTCCGCTTTTCAGTTTACTCACCCATTTGTCCCAATACAGAGGATCTGTTCCACTGCACATCCCCTGTGACACAATACCGTGTCCCGGACCCGGAAGAAGCGTGTTAGCGCGAAACGATCGTCGGTTCCTTTGAAATTTATTACATGTTAATCCTGTGGAAGGAGTTCAGCTGGTGAGAGAACTTTCAAGGCGGGTGGTTTTATTCCCCGCAGAAACGTCTGACACTGAGACGGATTGCTACAGTTAACAGCCTTGACGGAGCTACTTTGTTACACTTCATGTATCATCCTACGGAGAGTCACTGGAGGTTACCGCTTACCTGACACAGCCGAAGGGTTGTATCTTGGGGGCTTCAGGTACCCACACTCTGTACAGGCTTGTATGAATTGAAGTCCCAGGATCCTTCTATATTATCTATACAATGGCACTATTTGCTTTCAGCAGTAACCATAGAGTGCCTTATCGTCACTTATCCTGTTAAGAACAGCTGAGTCTCACGTGCATTTTTTACACAGAGTATATAACTCATCCTGCCAGCTTCATATCCTCACCGAAGTTTTCATTGACTTTTATCATTTGTTTATACAGCTGTGGACGCATGGCTTTTTAGTGAGCCATTGTGGCTTACTCATTACAGCTTTAACTCTTTATTTTCCGCAGGTTTCATGTGTGTTTATTGCTTTTATGTTATATGTATTTATATTGTGATTTTATATATTCTGCACATATATTGTATCACTACCTATGTGGCACATGGGGTGCAATATAGATTTACACACTCTCATTCAGTAATACTTTTGTCCAAGGACCTTTAATAAATATTTTTTGTACCTGTCATTTGGGTATGGTTTTTTAGTGCCTTGAGTATACAGTAAAAGGTGTGAGTTCTATTACCAAAATCCCTGAGATTTCCTCCCAGGTTTTTAATATAATAGGGCGCTCCCACCATATATGTAGCATATTGCCTTTATCAGACCCACATCTCCAGCATGTCTCTACATTGCTATTGCTATTGGGGTACATTTTGGCTATCATGGTGGGGACCAGGTACCACCTGTTTGCTAATTTGTATTGGATTTGAAAAAGATTCAGGCAGTGCATGGCTTTGTAAGTATTGCTCAATGCCCTGTTCCATTCTGTGCTTTCTATCGATATCTTTCAGTCTCTTTCCCACTTCTTTATGCCATTCGGGGAGGGGGGGGGGGGGGGGAACGTCTGACTCTGTCTGATTAAGTCTAGTGCTAATGATGTTATTCTTTTTGTGTCTTGCCTAACTAGAATGGATGACAATGATCTTATTATCTTTGAAGTGTGCTCTCCCACCAAATAGCTAAAGAACTCTTTACCGCTGAGATTAAACTCTTCTTGTAGGGCAATGAATGTCTTTAATTTAGCCTCCTCCGTCAGGTCCTTTATCCAATTTATACCTTTTTTTCCATTCTGTTAAATCTATATTTTCAATTAAGTCTTCAATGACTGTAATAGGTAAGCCTGGTGTAATTTTGTTACTTAGTCCTATTTTCTTTTTAAACTCATACCAGTTTTTTTATATGTGCTGTAAGGCTGGACTATTACTGTTATTCAGTGTCTCAGCCCTCCTTTCTGGTGGCAGCCCTAGTTCCTTGACACTATAATGCTTATATAACTCAATCTTGTACCAATCTTCCTGTGAGGATTTTTCATTTTGGGACATGATTGCTTGTGCCAGTAGAGCTGCTCTGGCATAGTCCCGCACCATGGGTATTCCCAGGCACCCACTATATTTCTTCTTACTGAGTAGCCCCATGCTCAGCCTGGGTTTCTTTGATCCCCATATAAAGTTTTGAAAAGTGGATTGGATCAGGGAAATCCATGGCTGTGGTACTCTAAATGGGAGCATTGTAAATACATAAGTAAATTTTGGCAATACGTAAGACCGGACCACATTGATTCTACCCATCCAGGAGATAAATAATAGTCTCCATCATTTAAACGCCAGACTTGTTTCTTTAATCAGAGAGCGTAAATTGACTTCCAGCCACTTTGAGGGGTCCTTTGTAACCTTTTCCCCAAGATAAACGAAGTGTTCCCTTACCCATATGAATCCATATTTCCCTATTTCCTCTTTTTGCTGCACTGTTAGGTTCAGTCCCATCGCCATAGATTTGGCATTTGGCATTTAATTTATACCCAGATAAACCACTATATTCCTGAATCACTCTCATGGTTTCCCTTAACGAACCTACCGGATCCTCAAGTGTAATCAGGACATCATCGGCATATAGCTTGATCTTACAGGTCCTGTTACGGTTACTCCCAGGCTAGCTGGAAGCTGGACCGCTAGAAAGTCTGGATCCCAGTTTAGAGAGAGAGAGAAGCCACTTTGTCTCAATATCCAGACGGATCTTGTAAGTGTAGATCAATCCCACTAGCTTTTTACAGCTAGGATACTCTTTCCCCACAAAACGAGTCACGGCTGCGATTTGAAAGTCAAACAAGAACTGACCAGAACTGTTTATTGATGTAGAAACACAGAATATATACAGTTGAACATATTGACAAACCAAATTGGACAAAGGAACTATAACAGGATTAAAGTTTAACCTAAGGACATACAAAGGTAAATCCTGCCTCACACCTTTCAGGAAACAAAGGTGCCTAGTTCAGATACACACAGGAAACTAAATGACTTACATAAGACAATGGGAAAGGTGACAATAATGACAGGGATTAAAGGATAGGATCCAATCTTAACTTGAGGAAAGCACAGTGAATAGGACAAAGACTTGGATCCTAGTAATTACAGTACATTCCTCTGCTTGGGAGATAATTGAGTTAACCTTTGTATCAGCTCAATTATCTCCAAGCTAAAATATAAAGGTTTTACACAATATTAATAACTTTCAAAATATGCATCACATTCACATAAAACATACATTTTCAGAATCAGCATACTTTAAATATGAACATAACTAAAAATCAGACAATTCCACCCAGTAGTTCAAAAGTTAGCTTTTTGGGGCATTTTCACCATGCCCCAAATATGTTCTTAAAGTGCCATACACAGTCCATAGGCGCAAATAGCATTTTTAAATGGCCATACACCCCAGGGCCATAGTCACAGGGGAGGAGGCTGGCAAACAGGCATCTCCAGGACCAAGTGGCGAAGGGCACTTCGTCACAGGTCCCATCCTCCCCAGTGCCCCTAATCAACGGATTGGATCTTATATCACTAGCCAGTGGTTCTAATGTGAGGATATATAATAGGGGGGAAAGAGGACACCCCTGACGTGTGCCATTTGTTATTCTGAACCAGTTGGACTTGGTTGTACTGTTGGGCTCGGGAAGGGAGCTACTTCGCAGGGTGGATAACTGAGGCCCAAAGGATAAAAGAATACACACAGCTCAGTAGATCCAGTAATAAAAATCCTTTATAACAATCTAGAGTCCGGGCAGGCAGCGTTAAGGCAAAACAGGTAACAATCCAGAGTCGGGGCAAGGTACGAGCAGGGAAGTCAGTAGACAAGCTGGGGTCAAATAGCCAAGAAAAACAGAAAGAATCAATATAGATATCCACAAGTGTGAACCAGGGGCTGCACAGAGTAGAGCTATGAACAGCTTGACAACCAAGCATTGATTAAAGGTATTGCTGGGTTTATATAGGGCTGGAGGACCAAAACCCCTCCCACCAGTTAAGAGTGACACCTTAACTCCTCCTACTTGCTGGTACTCTACGAAGAAGGTTTCTAGCCTTCTCCCCTGCCTCTCCCTCATCCACCAATGAGATTGCAGCAGACGGAATTAGGCCACGTCCCTTTGATGGTCCGCAATTCGCGGTGTCTGTTACTAGAGGCCAGGGATGCAATCTCGTGCATCGTGGAGCATTGATCTGGCGAGCAGAGGAGGACTGGGGAGCTGCAGGATCAGGTAAGGGCCCCCTGGCTGGTGGCAGAGTGGGTCTCAGACCCTGACAGAGTCTTGCTAGTTTAGCTTGGAAGGGGAGACGGTTCTCAGGCCTTTTCCATTCAGACATCACAACCTCTTTTATTGTTCTATGGAGCAGGACAGACAGCTTTTGTATGCGTAGGTGTCAAGATTGAGGTTTTCGGAGCATAGAGCAGGGGATGCTATCTCTTGCTGGTAACCCTTACCAGGTGGTCCACAAGTATATATAGGCAGAGCACCCTGGTAAGGATAGGAGCACGAGAGTGCCACAAAAGGATAATCCAAAAAGCGAAGTCAGGAAACAGTCCAATAGATCAGGGCAGGCAGCGGTCAAAGAGAAGTAATCCAAGCAGGGGTCAGGGTTCAGGCAAACAGGGTAATCCAGAAGGCAAGCCAAAGGTCAGGTAACGGGAAATCCAATAGATAAACTGTAGCACAGCAACAAAGGGAAAACTGGAGACTGAAGTCCAAGGACAAACAAGAACCAAAGCTCTGGAACACTGGAGCATTGAAGAAACAGTTTGAGGGGTTTTTATAGTGCTGTGGGTCTCCACTTCTCCCCTCAGTGGGACAAGCTCCTTACTTGATTGGATGTTAGAGGGGTGTACTTTTCTAGCACATACCCCTCTATCTCTGTGCTTGGAGTTAATAGGAGATTTGGCAGAGTTTACCTCCCTCCTACAGCTGGAAATAGGTTCCTCTTGATTGGGGTGAAGTCTGGAGGACGCATCCTGGGCTTGTAGAAACTCTAGGCCCTGGTTTCGGCCTACCGCGCTATCGCGATTGCGGATAGAAGATTGTACTACAGGCCCCGGCTTCGGCCTACTCCGCGATCGCGGATTACTTAAGGGACTTGCTGGATGCCTGGAACTACTGGAACTGCAGGTAAGGGCCAGAGGGGTGTGACAGTAGGTCAGCAAACTGTTTATCTGAACCAGGGGTCCTCAAACTACGGCCCGCGGGCCACATGCGGCCCGCCGAGGACATTTATGTGGCCCGCGGGGGGTGCTGCCGGCACCCACCCCGTTTACTTTTTTTTTTCTTTCTGGCAGCCGCAAAGGATGCGGCTGCAGGAAGAAAAAAAAATTAAAAAATTCACCGCGACCGGATGTGACGTTACGTCACATCCGGATCCGGTAACTGTCCACAGGAGGACACCGCGCGAGACGTCCGGGGACACAGCAGCTGGAGGTAAGTGATGGGGAAGCGGGGGAGGAGGGAGGGATAACGAGCACTATTCCTGGGCTCTGACTGGCATAATATTCCTGGGCTATGACTGGCATCATATTTCTGGGCTCTGACTGGCAAAATATTCCTGGGCATCTGACTGGCAAAATATTCCTGGGCTTCTGACTGGCATCATATTCCTGGGCATCTGACTGGCATAATATTCCTGGGCATCTGACTGGCATAATATTCCTGGGCATCTGACTGGCATCATATTCCTGGGCATCTGACTGGCATATTATTCCTGGGCATCTGAATGGCATAATATTCCTGGGCATCTGAATGGCATAATATTCCTGGGCATCTGACTGGCATCATATTCCTAGGCATCTGACTGGCATCCTATTCCTGGGCATCTGACTGGCATCATATTCCTGGGCATCTGACTAGCATCATATTCCTGGGCATCTGACTAGCATCATATTCCTGGGCATCTGACTGGCATCATATTCCTGGCCATCTGACTGGCATATTATTCCTGGGCATCTGACTGGCATAATATTCCTGGGCATCTGAATGGCATAATATTCCTGGCCATCTGACTGGCATCATATTCCTGGCCATCTGAATGGCATCATATTCCTGGGCATCTGACTGGCATAATATTCCTGGGCATCTGAATGGCATAATATTCCTGGCCATCTGACTGGCATCATATTCCTGGGCATCTGACTGGCATAATATTCCTGGGCATCTGACTGGCATAATATTCCTGGGCTCTGACTGGCACACTATTCCCATTGAAATACTGGTAAGTTTGTTGATTTAACTTTACTTTAAATATTGTATTTGTTCTCGTTTTGTTCAAAATAAGATATATGCAGTGTGCATAGGAATTTCTTCATAGTTTTTATTTTTACTATAGTCCGGCCCTTCAACGGTCTGAGGGACAGTGAACTGGCCCCCTGTTTAAAAAGTTTGAGGACCCCTGATCTGAACCATCCACTCTGTTAGTATCTTCTAGAATTTCAAGTGTCTTTCTTACCATCTATATCGCCACTGACTTGGTGTCCAGGGATTCTGAGAGAATCTCACCATCACTCTCACTGCAATCAACCTGATCTAAAATTTTAAACTCACCCGGAGGTTCCAGGATTTCAGAGTCTGACGAGTTAAAGAAGAATCCAATCTTTGCCTTGGTGTATTTTTCTCCACCCTGTCTTACCTCCAAAGCTGCAGAGATGCCCTAAGCAACCTCTTTTCTTAACCAACCTATGCATGGGTGGTATCCCTGTACTCAGGAGATGTTGTTGAACACATGCTGAGGTGTTGTTTGGCAGTGACACCTAACAGGATCTGTGAATTCATGCCGAAGTACAAGGTATGTGAAAATAAATTACTAACCAAAAATGTGACATATGCTGGTGATAGAATTAGTGCATGGAGAGTGTTAAAATACCATTTGAAATACTCTACGGTGTCTAGTTTTCAAAAATATATAGTTTTGTGGGGTAAAATACACTGTCTGGCTTCAAAAATGTCCCAAATGGGACATGGGTGCAGGTTTTCCTCATGTCAAAATTTAAAGTTGGAAAACTTTGCTGCAAACTTTAGCAAAGGTTGGTGGTAAAATGGCTACATGAAAAGTGTCAAAATACCCCAAGTTAAATGCCCTGAGTTGTCTAGTTTTGAAAAAATATGTACATGTGCGGGGTCATTCATGGATTTAGTACAGATATCAGTGTTACAATGCCACTATTGCTAATTTTGAAAAAAGAGGATTTTGAAATAGCTTTGTACTACTTATAGTTCTAGCCCTGTAACATGAATAAAAAAGCACTACATGGGCTAATTCTGAACTCAGGACAAATATTAGAAACTATTTAGCAGGTTTTTTTGTTGTCTTCTGTAGATGAGTATACAATTTTTCAAATAAAAGTCAGAATTTGTTTTTCCCCTATAGTCATATCCTGTGTATTTTTTTATCTCCATGTGTACTATGTTCATAAAAATTATTTGGCACCAAAACCCCCTAGATTGTCAGCCGCCGACTACAAAAACCTAAATCAGCTGGAGGTCTGGGTCTGCCCTGAATACAAGCATATTACCCAGTTTTGTCAACTCTCGCCGTACTACACCGCATTCATAGAATCCACAACCTGACTACATACCCCTATGATGGACTACCCTGACTTTACTCCAGGGCAATCTCATACGCACTGAAACCTCATTTGAGGAACTACACGCTCTAAATTATTTGCCACCCCACAGAATATCCCTGTACCATAAAATGCTGATTGCACCTGAAAATTCACTTTTGCCTAGCTTTGTCACTCATTGTGCTATTCTGGAAAGCAATGCATGGTACCTTACACCTATTTACTCCCATGGGACCATCCATTCCCATTCCAACCTGTTAATTTTTTGCTTCACCACACCTCCCTACCAATCTCGAAGTACAAGAAATCGATCATCCCACAATTATGATGCCAAAACCCTCATAATGGTTGGAGAGGCTAGAGGCCATGCGCGCCTTCGAAGACCTGGTGACTAGGACGAAAAATGTAGACTTACATGGTTCTATGGGCTCCAATTTATTGAAGACCTGATAAACTGACCCACTTCTACTCCTCACACTACATAGGGATCTTAGAGGAAACTTCCCCTCTCCCCATCTACCCTACTTCCCCAATGCCATCTAACCCTGCCCTCTCACCTTCTGGGACCTCTATTCTCCCATCACCCCATTTTTGAATCACATTCTCCCTCCTTCTCATTATCTCTCTTTCTTTTTTTTTTTCATCCTCCTGTTCTAAAATTCTCAATTTCCCCATCCCACAAATGTATACGGAGTCATGCGCATTTTCCCCCGGATAATAATCCTAGGAACTAAAGCTGGCCAGGTCCCCAACATCATGCAGGTAGCAAATGTCAACACGCTGCATTATGCTGTAACTATATGAATAAATTATACCAAGTTGAAGCCTGCTGCACCAGGCACTTACCTACTGAACAATCCCCCCCCCCCCCCTTCATTGGATGTACCCTCCTCTTCCCTGTCTAAAACCTTTTAATAAAAACTGATTTACAAAAGAAAAACTCTACATGGCAGCTGTTAATCAGACAGAATGTTATCTTTTTAACCCCTTAGTGAGAGAGTACTATTCTGCATTTGATGTACCTTGAACACCAGAATTCCATTATTTTTGTCATATGTTTACTGAACTGTGAATTTCTTTTTGTGTTCAGTCCACCCACACAAATTATATATCATTTTTTAACCCCTTAACGACAGATGACGTGCCAGGCACGTCACGGCAAATCGTGGACTTGCCGACAGGTGACGTGCCTGGCACGTCATGCACTAAACTGAGTAAAGAAAGCGACCAGCGGTGTAGAGGCATTGGTAGAGGTAGAGGCATTGTGCAACACCCCCCAAATGTGCAGGGGCGCGCTATGATCACTCCACGGAGTGATCGTAGCAGCCATTTCAAAATTGCTGCGCCCACTGCACACATGTGCTTAGAAAGCGAACGATCGTTCGCTTTCTAAGCATCTCGGGTGTTGTTAAAGTGCCTCGCCAGCGAGGCACTTAACAACACCTTCAGGCTGCCCAGAGCCGATGGTGGTCGCTCTCCTGAGCGACCCCATCTGCTCAGTAGAAGGGAACGCTGCCTGTACAGGCAGCGCTTCCCTTCTAATGGCAAGAGCATCGGAAGTGAAAGTATTTCACTTCCGATGCTCTAGGGGGAGCCAATCGATGCCGGCACAACAGATCTATGTGATCTGTGTGCAGGCATGTATGGTAAGTGCTCTGATGAGCACTTACCATACAGTCAAAGGAAATTTTAGCAAATATTGCCTTTGACAAGTATTGATCTGCCTCCCTCACCTTACTAGTTATAGTAAGGGAGAGAGACAGATCAGATAAAATAAAAAAAAAATAAAAAAATAATAAAAAATAAGTTAATAAAATTTTAAACACCAAGGGCTTTTATAAAAGCCATTTAACCCCTTCCCTGCTATTGATCGCTGTGTACGCAGTGATCATACACAGCAGCACATTTTTTGCTGTCTGTGCATTTGTTAGGGGTTCATTTTTTTTACTGTAATTCATTACAGTATATAAAAAAGCTCTTTTAAGAGAGATTAACCCCTTTCTTGCTGTAGATCACTGCCTGAGCAGCGATCTGACGCAAATGCAGCAATCTTGCTGCAGAAGCATTTTAAAAAAATTTTTTACTTTTTTATTACACCCGTCACGTGTTAATTATACCCGCTAGGGGACTACGTTTAACGTAAAAAAATTTTTTTAGCTGTCTGACCGCATGTATAGCGATCAGTAACAGCTGATAAGTGACAAAGGCGGGTTGGCGTTTGCTCAGATGGGCATCACCATTCGTCTGGTTAGATCAATATTTGTAAATATTTGATCTGACCCGTGTAGATCTGCCTCCCTCTCACTTGAGTTTTAGTGAGGGAGGGAGACAGAGCTGTATAATGTAAGTTTTTAATTATAATATATTTAATAGAATTGAGACCCAAAGGCTTTTATAAAAGCCGTTTCCAGTATTTAACCCCTTCCCTGCAATTGATCGCTGTGTACGCAGCGATCAATGTTTTTTGCTGTCTGTGTATTTTTTTAGGGGTTAATTTTTTTTTACTTTGATTTATTACAGTATATCAAAGGCTCTTTTAAGAGCTATTAACCCCTTCCTTGCCGTATATAACTTCCTAAGCAGCAAATATGGTCACTGCCTAAGCAGCGCATATGGAGCAACCTAGTCGCAGAAGGATTTTTTTTTGCTATCAGCATTTTTTTTGTCAGACTCGCTAGGGGTTAGTTATACCCACTAGGGGATTACGTTTATTCCTTTTGAAGCTGTCTGAACGCGTGTATATCGATCAGTAACAGCCAATCAATGGCAAAGGTGGTTTGGTGATTTCTCAGATGAGCATCACCATTCATCTGGTTCGTAAATATTGTTCTGACCCATATGGATCTGCCTCCCTCTCCTCACTTGAGTTTTAGTGAGGGAAAGAGACAGATCTGTATAACATAATTTTTTAATTGTAATAAATTAAATAAAATGTTAATAAATTGTGAGTCCCAAGGGCTTTTATAAAAGCCATACCCTTTGTATAGTGTAGTGTATTAACCCCTTCCCTGCCACTGATCACTGCACAGCAGAACATTTTTTCTTGTCTGTGCATTTTTAGGGGTTAATTTTTTTGTACAGTACTACAAAGGCTCTTATAAGAGCTATTAACCCCTTCCTTGCTATACATGTCAAAATTCCAAGTTGGAAAATCAAAAAGCGCACCTCTCAAATGTAGCCTTTCAAAACCCAACAAAGCTGACAAAGCTATGCATGGGTGGTATCCCTGTGCTCGGGAGATGTTGCTGAACATATATTGTGGTATTGTTTGTCAGTGACACATACCGAAATATGTGAATTTGTGTCTAAAGTACAATGTATGTGGGAAAAAATACACAATAAAATGACTACCACAAACTTTGACAAAGGCTGGTGGTAGAATTGGTGCATGGAAAGTGTTAAAATAACACCATTTAAAATAGCCTAGGGTGTCTACTTTTACAAAATATATACTTTTTGGGGTAAAATACACTGTCCTACTTTTAAAAAAAGTCCCAAATGAAAGATGGGCTCAGGCTGGCTACACGTCAATATTCCAAGTTGAAAATGCGCACCTTCACAATGTGGCCCTTTTAGCCCCCAAACAACCCAACAAACCTATGCATGGGTGGTATCCCTGTACTCAAGAGATGTTGCTGAACACTTATTGGGGTGTTTTTTGGCAGTGACACATACCAAAATCGGTGAATTCATGTCTGAAGTACAAGGTTTGTGAAAAAAAAAACACAAAAAATTTACTACCACAAACTTTGACAAAGGCTGGTGGTAGAATTAGTGCATGGAAAGTGTAAAAATACCACCATTTGAGATAGCCTAGGGTGTCTACTTTTAAAAAATATATGGGTTGATGTGGTAAAATACACTGGCTGGTTTCAAATATGTCCCAAATGGGACATGGGTGCAGGCTGTCTGCATGTCAAAATTTCAAATTGGAAAACCAAAAACTTCACCTCCCAAATTTGGCCTTTTACCCCCCAAACAATCCAACAAACCTATGCATGGGGGGTATCCCTGTACTCAAGAGATGTTGCTGAACACTTATTGGGGTGTTTTTTGGCAGTGACACATACCAAAATCTGTGAATTCATGTCTGAAGGACAAGGTTTGTGAAAAAAAAAACACAAAAAATTTACTACCACAAACTTTGACAAAGGCTGGTGGTAGAATTAGTGCATGGAAAGTGTAAAAATACCACCATTTGAGATAGCCTAGGGTGTCTACTTTTAAAAAATATATGGGTTGATGAGGTAAAATACACTGGCTGGTTTCAAATATGTCCCAAATGGGACATGGGTGCAGGCTGTCTGCATGTAAAAATTTCAAGTTGGAAAACAAAAAACTGCACCTCACAATTTGGCATTTTAGCCCCCAAACAACCCAACAAACCTATGCATGGGTGGTATCCCTGTACTCAGGAGAAATAGTAGAATCTATTTAGCATGTTTTTTCGTTCGCTATTGTCGATGAGGAGAAGTTGTTTCAAATAAAAGTCAGGAAATTTGTGTCTTTTTTTTTTACCATATTTTTTTATTTTTTTTAATAATATGATAAGATATGATCAAAAATATGGCATCCATAGAAAGCCCTTTTTGTCCCGATAAAAACAATATATAATATGTGTGGGTACAGCAAATGACGAAGAAGAAAATTACTGCTAAACACAAACAGCACAGAAATGTTAAAATAGCCATTGTCCAGAAAGGACAAAAATGTTTCAAAGGCTCTGTCCTTAAGGGGTTAAAGGACGGATAGGGCTTTCATTTCATACTATTATTTTCATCATATGATATAATTTACCACTATGTAGTGGGGAAACTATTTGAAGGATTGCTAAAGGTATACACTCAAGAATACATCTTGAACCAGAATATAATTAGTAAAAGTCAACATGGTTTTTTGAAAGTCAGGTCTTGTCAAACAAACTTAATAACATTTTATGAAGAAGTCAGTAAAAATAGAGATCTAGGTGTGGCAGTTGATGTGATCTATTTGGATTTTGCGAAAGCATTTGATACAGTTCCACACAAAAGGTTACTCTACAAATTGAGAGAAATAGGTTTGGGGCCAAATGTATGTATTTGGATTGAAAATTGGCTAAACGATAGAACACAAAGGGTTGTTGTAAATGGAAAATCCTCAAATTGGACAAGGGTATTGAGTGGAGTACCTCAGGGGTCTTTTTTAGGCTCTCTTCTTTTTAATTTGTTTACTAATGATCTGCCAAGTTGTGCTGAGAGCCATGTCTCCGTGTTTGCTGATGACAATAAATTAAGTAAGGCAATAAAGACTAATCTTGATGTTTTTTCTTTGCAGGAAGATTTGAAAAGAGTGGGGGACTGGGCAGTAAAGTGACAAATGAGGTTCAATATAGACAAATGTAAAGTTATGCATTATGGGAAAAATAATAACAAAGCAGCATATACTTTAAATGTTTTTTTCCCTGGGAAAAACTACTAATGAAAAGGATTTAGGAATAATTGTATATAACAAACTTGGCAACAGTGCCCAATGCCAGTCAGCAGCTGCAAGGGCCAATAAGATATTGGCATGTATAAAACGAGGTATAGATTCACAGGAGGAGGATATCATCTTGCCTCTTTACAAATCAATAGGAAGACCTCACCTTGAATATGCAGTACAGTTCTGGGCACCAGTCCTTAAAAAGGATATTAAGGAACTAGAAAAAGTGCAAAGGAGAGCTACAAAATTAATAAGGGGATTGGAGGATCTAAGTTATGAAGAGAGACTTAAAAAATTGCATTTATATACGTTAGAAAAAAGGCGTCTCAGAGGGGATATGATAACATTATATAAATTTGTGCAGGACCAATATAAAGAGCTCTCCAGTGACCTGTTCATTAACAGAAAGGTACAAAGAAGAAGAGGTCACCCCCTGAGACTGGAAGAGCAAAGATTTCATAGACAGCAAAGGAAGGGATTCTTTACGGTTAGGACAATAAAATTATGGAACTCCCTACCAAGAGAGGTAGTGCTATCAACCACAATAGATGTATTTAAAAATGGGTTGGATGTTTTTTTTAGGAAAGCAGAACATACAGGGCTATTAATAATAGAATAAGCATTAATAAAAAAGCTTATTGATCCAAGGAGAAATCTGATTGCCGCTTGGAGTCAAGAAGGAATTTTTCCCCCAGGAGGCAAAATTCGAAATAGCTTCCTTAGGGGTTTTTGCCTTCTTTTGGATCAAAAGCTGTAGAGATAGGTAGAAGGGTTGAACTTGATGGACTTGTGTCTTTTTTCAACCTAAATTACTATGTTACTATGTTACTATTTAAAAAAATATATAAAATATGATGAAAATATGCCATAAAAAACACTATATCTAAATTTGACCTGATTCTTTTTTTAAACAATTACAAATGGTAAAAAAGACCCCATCTATATATTTCTAATATTTGTCCTGAGTTTAGAAATACCAATGTTTCCATGTTTGTCTATGTTTTATTTCAAGTAATATTGCAATAAACAATATTAGTGTTTTTGTGTTTTCTAACCATTTTCTTCTACAGTGACCTTTTAATCCCAACCCTAAATTTACCCTAACCCTAAATCTACCCCCAGCCCTTAATCTAACCCTTGTACTCACCTGTACCCCCCTGTTACCCTAATTATAACCCTAATTATGATCCTAACCCTAGATCTAGGTTTAGTAGATCAAGGGTTAGCTTTTTCCATTTATTTATTTTTCCCTCTAACTGTAATATTGCTGACTGTCTCTAGCGGCAGTCAAGCAACAGCTTCAAAGCGACGGAAGAGATTTTTTTTCTCTCTTCCGTCGCTCTCTGCTGGGCACACTGTATTGGAGGAGCATGCTCCTCCAATACAGCACCGGGTTATCGCGGTGCCCAGGGGGGCACAGAAGGTGTTGTATGATTCCTCGATCAAGGCATTATTGCAACACTTTACACACATAAGCAGTGAAAGCTGATCACTGCCTATGTGTGTTGAAGCGCATGCGATCACATTTACGGTGATCGTATGCGTGCGGGGGTGAGGCAAAGCACTCTCAGAGGCTGCTTCGGATCCATCTCTGAGAATAGCTGCAGGCACGTATGAATACTGAGGACGTGTATATAAATACGCTTTTCAGGATGTAAATATACATCTATATGTGTTAAGGGGTTAATGGTGCCTGTAGGAAGTAGCGTTCAAAAATGATTACCAATTAAGTTTCGAAGTTTCACAGAATTGGTTCACCGTTACAGGTAGAAATGACTCATGAGTGTCAAGTGTGACCCCAAGCAAACCTCCTTGGCTATCCCATTTGGGAGGCCATTGGGGCAGGCTCTGGCCCCAGTGTTAATGTGGGGGAGGGGGCATCATGGCCAGCCTCGGCACCATAAAATAGGAGGTATCAGGTCCAGCTCCTAACCCGAATTATGATGTAGGGTTCATTTATCTTGGTAATAAACACATGCTCTGGCTAGCCATCAAATGTTAAGGCACTCCAATTGTGCAGAAATCTAGCCAACACAACAGTAGTGACAATGTTGCCCCATAATTCCTCCCCTCCAGCTTAAATGCATACTGTAAAAAAATGTGGTGGAAGGTGAGGAAAAGTCTTATTTTTTAGAGGCCCAGTGATGGGAGCAGATGACCAGGGTCATAAGGATTTAGGTCACCACATTAACAACAACAACTCATAAATAGCATGAAGTTTTCATATTTATTCCGTCTTCTTACCCATGCAATGAACCATGCTTTTGGAAGTTATTTGAGGGATAAAGGAGGTGGAAATCTACCTACTAAATGCTGTGCACATAAACTACCAAGAAAGATTCAATTATGTTTTTATCTAGTGATTGGGGAGAATATGGAAGGAACTTGACTTCAGCTTTGTGTTGATGGAACCACTCTTGAATTTGTTTAACAGAGGCATTGTTATTGAATAATATAAAAGCATCACAATGGAACAGGCATTGAGTAAGGCCATGTAATTACAAAATGTAGTTAAAGAGATTACTAATTTCATTAGGTTTGCATTTTTTAAAAGTTAATAGCTTAGTTTGCCTGTTATTAGGCATACTAGACAATTTTTTGAGTGCATACACATCAATTCATTTTATTATAAACACTCTATGGGTCACGAGTTTCTGTGCATTCTCAATGCTTCATTGTATTTCCGGTTTGTTTATTCCTTTCATTTAAATATTAATGACTTGGTAAATGCTATACATAAAAAAAATGTGTACAGTCAGGTGCGTACCCAACATATTTGACACCTCCCCCCCCTCCAACCCAGCTGTTTTATATATCCAGAATCCTTTTATTTTTCAAATCCATTTTGCCAGACATACACAAAGTGTTGCATAGTTTTGCTAAGTATAGAGTGTCACAGATATACTTCATCCCCACATCTTTCTAGCCCAACGCCCCATGTCTGTCTCACTCTATCTCTTCTCCCCTTTTGCTGTGTATCCCAATTCCCTTTCTGTCTGTCTATCTAAGTGATACAACTGGGTGGGAATAATACTCGCCTCTGTATCTTTATAAATCATGACTTTACGTCATAATACTAGTAAAATTTAGGAATTTATGAAGACACAGAGACTCCTATTATGCAAGTGTAAAGTAACACAATGACATTAGAAATAAAGTGAGCCTCAGGTCTGAAATAAAATTTGTGGAAAGTGGATTCTTTAGACCAATCTGTGGCATTAGGCAGATCTTTCAATCTACATCCCATAATAAAGCCTTTGAAGCCATAGCTCATCTAACTGAATGAGGACCAAAAATGGAAACATCAATCCCTGCTAGTGTCAAAATACACTTTACACGTCTGACTAGAGAACCAGTCGACACCGGGAAATAAGGTCTCCGCTGATACAGAAAAAGGTCAGAATAAGATGCTTGGTGCCAGTCCGCGGTCCTCCGTTCATATTCTAAGAGACAATCAACTGGACAGAGGTTCACATTATGAGGAAAGGAAGGATAAGAAATAGACAAGATCGAGGTCTTCATACGTCTAGATACTATAAAGGACACACCGGTAAAAGACCATGAAGATAGGTCTAAAGCCCAAAAATCTGAGACCTGCTCACACGAGGTAAGACAGAGTGATCTGTATTCATGGGCCAGGACTCGAACAAATGTAACACTACCATGACATGGTAGAATACTGAGGTGAAGGAGGCCATGGCCACCATGAAAAATTATATGGCCCGCTGAAATAGCTGAACGATATACATGCTGTACATGCTGTAAGCTCTACCTTGGTCGAAAGTCAGTAAGGAAGCTATTAATGTTCCATGCACCAGCGATCCCATGTGACCCAGGCAAGACTAAAGGACCGGGTTCCCAAGCGTCTTCCAAGAGCACTAGAGTCAAAGATGAAACTTCTGACACACTCCAGGGACCCCTGAGACATACCAGGCTAGCAATTGGTGGCGACCCTGCGTTAAGAGAGGGCGCGAGTGCCCATACAGATTTTCAATCAGCTTCAATGGTTGAAGCCTGGGCAGGTCGATAGCTCCATCAGAGTAGGGAACCAGGAAACACATAACATCTGTCCGGTGGCCTAACCTGTAGATATGTGTCTGTACCCCGAGCTTCGGGATCCAGTTTCAAATTGAAGAACAGTGGTAGCTGGGCACTGAGTCTGGAGGCAAATATATCAGTTCGAAACATACCCAAAGATTGAATGGCAGTGAAAAACAGCAGGCAGCAGACGCCAATCGCTGGAATCCTGCAAGTAGAACCATTTCCAATAGGCATCGAGATTTGAAAGACCCGGAATGTGCTCTGCACGCACTAAAATATATATGGGTAAGACAAAAATGACAAAAGTCTGTCACTAAGTGAGAGAGAACTAGGGATCTAGTGCCACCCAAATGGTTTATATATCGCACACCCGAGATATTGTCCATGCAATGGAGAATAGAGCAGAAGTTCCAGGCAACTGATGTGAAGGCCGTCCTCATCCTGAGACCATTTTCCTCCTGTAGACATAGGACCACACTGTGCACCCCAACCAATCAAGCAAGTCATCAGAGTCTATGACCAAATCCAGAACGGTGCCAAAGATTTCTTTTGTCGTTCCAGGACTTCATGTGGAGAAGCGAACATCGCAGTTTAACGAAATAATATGATCGCACGAAAGCCTGTTGAGCAGAGAGCGGTTGCGTCATCTTTGAAGTGCTCGGTAATGCAGGAGACCAGGAAATATCGTCTGAATTGACGCAGAAAAAAGTTCAAGTGGCGGATAGTGAGAAGAGGACGGTTCAAAACTTTCCTGATCTCCTTCTTGATTGACTTTACCTTGGAACGTGGTAAATGTAGGGAACCATGCACCGAATTGATGGTAAAGCCCAAAAATTCCATCTTTTGGGACAGAACTAGTAAGGATTTGTCCCAATTGATCAGGAACCCAAGTTCCTGCAGGAATGTCAGACACCAAGATAGGTGAATTCAGAGTGTGTGAACATCCTCGGACAAGATCAAAAGATTGTCCAGGGAAATGATGGTATGGACCCCTCTCTTCCGCAAGTGGCCAATGACTGGCTTTAACAATTTTGGGAAGCACCAAGGTGCTGAACAGAATCCAAGAGGAAATCATGTGAAGCACCATGTTCTCGAACCCCATAGAAACTGGAGGCATTGATTAGAACCGTTAGATGTGCTTCTTGGAGGTTCAATTTTACCATCCAATCTCCTATGAGGGACATGTCTCTAAGGCAATGTATGCTCTCCATCTTGAAGTGATGGTAGAACACGAAAGCATTCAGCAGTTTCAGATTAATAACCGGAAGGACCCCACCAGTTTGAGGTCCAAGAAAATGTTGCTGATAAAACCCGGACAACGCCAATGGACCACGATTATTGCGTACTTTGTCGGCAGATTCCTGATTTCTTGAAACACAAGAAGCCGTTCCGATGTTAGAGCCTCCTAGAACCCCGATTGGGCTCTTGAGGTGTTGGAGACATTAAAATGGAAGAACCTCAGGGGCCGGCTAGACAGCTTCTGGATGTTAAAGACACATTTATGTTTGGTTGTGGTTTTTCTAAAGTCATAAAAATGGAGACAAATGATCCAAATTCTATTACAAAGTTATCACCGAACAGGGATCCCTTGCCTCTGTGACCAGTTTCGGACACGGCCATATTGGTTAACTTAACGATTGACATTTTTTTTTATTTATTTTTTAATAAAATAGCCTATAAAATAGCCAGTGCCATATTGGCGTTGCTGATAAGGCAAATCATGTCTAGGAGTGGGCCTCCAGTTAGGGCAGATTCCACCATTTCAAACAACCTAGTACAAAGTCCCAATATATCAAGCACTTTATCTTGACGGTTGCATAGCGCAAAGTCTAAACTGCCCCTTTAAAAATGCTTCACAGCAGAGGCGTTGGATGGAGGGATCAAGAGATCTCCCCTCACCAGCCTCTCTGCGGCTAGCATGTTGCTGGATGTTTTTGCAGCATGCTGCCTCTTGCTCCCTGCGCACTGCTCTGAGTGCCGGCGGTCACTTGACCTGCCAATCTCAGAGTTCAGAAAAGAGCAGGCAGCACGAGAAGCAGCAGGGGGAATGTCTGTGCTGCTACTACACAGACCTCCAGCTGCCTCCACTAGACACAGGGAATGGCTGTCCTGGGAATCAGGGGTAAGTCCTGGATGTGCACTGTGGGTGATGGGGTATGTCCTGGAGGGGCATGTATTGGCATGCGGGGGCATGTCCTGAATGTGCAATGTGGGTGATTGGACATGTCCTGCAGTGTAGGGGTAATTCCTAAATGTGCCATGTGGGTAATGGGGCGTGTATTAGGCTGCAAGGGTAAGTTCTAGTTCTGCAATGTTAGTAGAGAAGCAATTCCCGTATTTAGTCTGCCTAGGGCAGCACAAAATCAAAATACACCACTGCTACCACTTATACAATTCCTGTGTGCTAGGTATAAAGTAGGCTGCCGTCAAATATCCCACACTTCCAGGTTGCTCTGTGCGCCTTTTTTAATTAGTATTTTATTGAGTCACTGCACGGAAAGTACATAGCATGAATGATCAGGAGTACAATAAAAACATAAAATACATACGCATGTGTAACAGTTCTCAGGTAAAAAGAGAGACTCGTTGGAAGGCATTTTTAGACTTTTAAAACAATTAACAGTTAAAAAAAGAAAGGGTTAGGTTAACATACATCCTAAAAATATACAGAATAAAGGAAAACACATAGATACCTATGATACATATATCTAATAAATAGACGGGGAATGAATTTGTGGTAGGCCACCATTGTGAGAAAAATAGTTGGCGGGATCAACAAGTGGGGCTTGAACATGTGAACCCTAGCTACACCTGAAACAGAGCCCCCCTGTTGATGGTAAAACCTATTATCGGCAATGTATGATAACAGCCTACTGGGAGAAAAGATGAAGGAAGGAAAATTCCAACCACTACAGTAGAACTGTACAAATCCATGAGTGGTATAAAGGAGATGGCATGAACATTACATGTGCATAAATCAGTAAAAATGTTGTAGGGAGCAAGGAAGAAAGATTCTAAAGAAGGGGAGTTAGAAGGAAAAATTAAAGAAGAGATCAAAGGGGGGAAAGGGAACCCCAAGTGAGGGTGTGCCGGCAGATACAAGGTTGCACTGCCAAAAAGAGAGGGCCAGTAGCCCCATCTTACGGCTAGGCAAAAAAAGAACTACATGCACCCCCTCAATAATTGAAGGGGACAAGTGGTGATGCCCTGGGGGGGGGGGGGGGGGGAGGGGAGACAGGCCAGAGCAGTGTGTCCCTTGGTCGAGAAAACACAAAATAAGTCCAAGTGGTCTTGTAGCAAACTAATCAGTTAAAACATTTAATGATAATAAACTGGAAATTCGGAACAGCTGAAGTGGAAGGTAAGTCCCCTCTAATGGCCATGGTTTGAGGTGCATTCTCAGGGGTAGTTGTCTCTGAAAGTGTAGGTGGCAGAGGAAGGCCGAAAAGGAAGACTGACATATCTGCGATGTCTGTGATTGTCAGCTGCATATCAATCTTAGTCACCATTAGTGTTTTTGAGGGCCCCGGCGGTATTTTACTTCCAAAGCATTGAGGTAGGAGGTTAATGGAGCCATAGAGTGTCTGCACAATAGGACTACAGGTGGTAGGTCTTCAAAGATTTGGATGGCATTGTTCTCATACTGGATCTCCCTCTGCTTTCGTGTAATCGAGAGGATTGCCAATTTGTCATTTGCACTCCTTAACCAGAATATCATGTCTCTGGGTGAATCTTTATGGGCTTTTTTGGCTTTCTTCACCCTGAACTGGTTCTGGATCACATAGCCGATATTCGCCAGTATGGGCAGCAGGTACATGACTAAACCTTGTAAGTATTCCCAGAGGTCTGCTGGCCTGACAGACTCCGAGATACCCCGGATTCTCAGGTTGGGACTTCTGAGTTTAGTATCCAGTGCTGTGACTTGGTGATTTAGCCCATATATTTGTTGAACCAGGAGGTCAGCATTTAGACCTTCTTTCGAAT
Source organism: Pelodytes ibericus (assembly GCA_036172795.1). NCBI lineage: Eukaryota > Metazoa > Chordata > Amphibia > Anura > Pelodytidae > Pelodytes > Pelodytes ibericus. Next base: position 157,682,128 of record CM069859.1, on the reverse strand, counting down.
ACCTGCAGATTCTGTCTTCCACATCGATTGCAGATCCTGCAGCAAATCCTGCATAAGAGCCCTCATTGCCCCAGTAGTGACAGGGGTGTCATCAGAGGGAGTCAGTCCCTTCAACCTCACAGCCTTAGGTGATAGCGGTAGCTGTTTCTCCATGAGGAGTTCTCAGAGTCCATAAGATCCGGTGGGAGAGATGGTTTTGGCGGGAAGGCCTGCGGCCTAGTCGGCCTCTGCTGCAGCACACAATACTGGCATATTTAATTGCAAAAGAATGGCATATTGAGGGGTTAAATACTGGCATATTGAGTGGCTAAATACTGGCATATTGAATGGCAAAATAATACTGGCGTGTTGGATGGCAAAATACTGGAATATATTAAATGGCAAAATACTGGCATATATTAAATGGTAGAATAATACTGGCATATAATTGGGCAAATTGTCTGGGGCATATTCAATTTGCAAAATAGGACTGGCATATAATTGGGCAAATTGGCTGTGGCAAATAAAAAGGCAAAATAATACTGGCATATTATTAGGCAAATTGTCTGGCTTATTAACGGCAAAATAATACTGGCATATTATTGGGCAAATTGTCTGGCTTATTAACAGCAAAATAATACTGGCATATTATTGGGCAAATTGTGGTTTATGAATGACAAAACAATTCTGGCATATTATTGGGAAAATTGGCTGTGCCATATGTATGGGCAAACACTGGCATATTAATGGGAAAACTGGTTTATTTTAATTGGCATGCTGTATTATGGTCTGTGGGACAAAATAACATGCACTATGAGGAAAGTGACACTGGCTAGTTCTGTGGGGCAAAGTGACACTGTGGCATGCCAAATCATGTAGGTGCAATATGAGTGCAAGCCAAGTGCTGTGGGTGCAATATAGGTGCATGGTAAGTTCTGTGGGTACTGTATGGTGCCGTGTTAAGTCCTTTAGGTGCAATGTGGGTGCAGAGGAAGGGAATAAAAACAAGGAATGGATTTTTTCAATAAAATTTTTATTACATATGAAAATAGTTGAATATAATATTAAAAAAATTCAAATAAGTATAAATGCAACTAGTTATATAGAGAGATAGAGAGATGTCCGTGTGTATAGATATGTATTGTTTTAGAATTGTACAATTGTCACCTCGTGGGCCTCCTGTGTGTCGCATAATTAATGGCGGTTCCATATGTGGCATTTTTATTGGGCCCCATGTGTGGCATAATTAAGGGGCTCTTTTGTGTGGCATAATTATGAGGCGCTTGTTTGTGGCATAATTTAGGGGTTCCTGTGTGTATGGCATAATTAATTGGGCTCCAAGGTGAGGCATAAATGATGGGGCTCTGGTGTGGCATAATTTATAGGGCTCCTATGTGTGTGGGGCTCCTGGGTGTGGCATAATTTATGGGGCTCCTGTATGTGGCATATTTAATGAGCCATCTACTAAGGAATCTGTTTGGCATGGTATTGGAGGAAGTCCAGGAGGGTGACACCAACCCTAGTGACACCTCTGCTCTGGGGAGATCTCAAACGTGCAGTTCATGAAAGACGACCAAAGAATTTGCATGACCTGGAGGCATTTTTCCAAGACGAATGGGCAGCTATACCACCTGCACAAATTTGGGGCCTCATAGACCACTTTTACAATAGAGTAGAATACACAGTATTAAGAACTAAGGGTATGCAGACTTTTGAATAGGTGTCATTTCATTTTTTTTTTTCTTTTTGCCATGCTTTGTTCTATGATTGTGCCATTCTGTTGAATATGAATCCTATAAGAAATAAAAGAAATGTGTTTTGCCTGCTCACTCATGTTTTCTTTAAAAATGGTACATATATTGCCAATTCTCCAAGGGTATGCAAACGTTTGAGCACAACTGCAACCCCCAGTATGACGTATGTTTTAAACAACCCCAAAAGCATGTGTGTGTATACTCTCACAAACATAAGTCTTTCCCAGCTTCTCTCTATAAATCCGCTATCAAGCTAGAAAAAAAAAAAAAGGTTTATAGTTTAGCTTTGTTGATAAAGATTTATTAATTACATCACAAATGCATTTACAAGATAGTAGTAAAATAGCAGCATATAAACAGGCTTTGGGTTTGGAGAAGAACTGTGCATGCTACTGAATTGCTTCTTCACTTCAAGGAGATGATGTGAAACAGAATATGAAAGATATCACCAGTACGCATTTCATCAATAACTTGATTTCTCCAGGGAAATATTTTAGTCATATTATATGGCCATTGGCTTCCACTGCATCAAAGCATCTAAAAGTATGCAAGTCTTAATATAACTGTATTGCTATACAATTCAAAAGTTATCACCAAAGTAGTCTGCAACTCAGAACTCTGATTTCGGTTGAAAATCGAAGCTACATGAGTAGACCCTTTATTAAGTACCCTTTGGGGTGGAGGAATAACACACAATTATAGACCATCTGCATCTGTATTCTTGTTTGTTTAACCCCTTCATGACCAGAGTGTTTTAGAATATTGTGTGTTAATGACCGTGGCTGTTTTTACACTTCTGAGGTGACATGTAGCTGTCTTTTTCTTCTTTGTTATTAGCTGTTATTCAGGACAAGAAGGGCTTTCTTTTGATGCCATTATTTTGTTCATATAATTTATATTATTATGAAAAAGTAAAAAAATATGTTGAAAAATGTATAAAAACAACACTTTTCCAGGGGTTTATTTGTAAAATATTTTTACTAAGCTACAAACACAAAAAAAAAAAAAAAAAAAAAATATATTCTAATATTGGTCCTGAGTTTAGAAATACCCAATGTTTATATGTTTTTTTGCTTTTTTTTTTAATGTTATAGTATAATAAATACAAGTATCACATAGCTGTTTCAAAACAATTTTTTCTAAAATTAGTGTTACTGACATTGTAACACCGATATTGGTCATGAATCAGCCCCGCATGTACACATTTTTTATAAAGTAGACATTCCAGGGTATTCAACTTGGGGTATTTTGACACTTTTCATGCAGTTATTTTACCACCAATCTTTGAAAAGTTTTGGTTAATTTTTTGTGTGTTTTTTTCCCACATACTTTGTATTTAGGTATGAATTTAAAGGGGTTGTTCTGGGTTTTTTTTTTTTGCCAAACAACACCCAACAAACAATATGTTCAGCAACTTCCCCTGAGTATAGCGGTACCCCACATGTATAGGTTTGCTAGTGTTATGTGGCAGGTGGAGGGCCAAATTTAGGAAACGATCATTGCAGCTTTAAAACATTTATTTGTTTATTTATTTTTTCAGCAAAAAATAAGTTGTTTAATTGAAAGATTGCAATACATGTAGATATTTTTTTTTTTTTTAACATTTTAAATGGCTCTTTTTTTTTAAATTTTTTAAAGTTTTTATTGTAAAGAGTTGAGGGTACAAAAAACAAAGTAAGCAGGTACAGTAAAGATATATAAAAACAAGTATTGCATCATATCTATATTATGAATCTGAATTAGATCAAGAATGAGAGAGAAAAGAGGAAAAAAAAAAAAAGATAGGTAAAGAAGAGGGTGAAAGATCAAAGAGAAAGGAATAGAAGGTGGGAGGAGAAGGGAGGGAAAGAATAGAGAGAGATTATAAGAAAGAAAAAAGGAGAAAAGGGGGAGGTAATTTTGGTAGGAAGGAAGGGGCAGAAATTTGTCACATTTAGGAGTGAGGACATATAACAGAGAAGTATCCATAATTTCAGGGTAGCGGATAATCAAGTCCTCTTTTTGGAGGTGCTGTGAATACCGTTCAGAGTTGCAATAAAATATAGAGTGAACAAATTCCGGGTAGGAAATTAAAATAATAAATAATATATATATGAAGGGAGAGAAAAAGAAGAAAAAAAAAAGAAAAAGAGAGAAGATAAAAATATAAAAAAAGAAGTGTGACTTCAAACAATACATGTCAAGTGGAGTAATATTAAGATTTGTAAACATACACATTAACTTGCCTAAAAAAACATGGATTTTTGAATTTTAAAGATGAATTATTTAGAACATAATTAAACATATATTATGGAAGAAGAGGGAAAGGAAAGAATAGGTAACTCGCCTCTCTCCTTCCTCTTTTTTTCCTCTTTTTCACTTTTTCTTTTCCCAATCTTTTCCTCCCTTTCCACCCCTTTTTCAAGTGATTGCCAAACATAGAAAATTCTTTCCATAATATCGATATAGGTACAAAAAGATAGTGATCATGAGCCTATTTGGTCACGGACACCCAGGGGAGCCACTAGGGAGGGAGGTATTTGCAGGGTGTGGCTGGATGTAGCGGTAGGTGGTATGTGGATTCTGGAGTCGTCCAGGTGTGGTATAGCATAGAGGAGCCAGTATTCCCAAATTTGTGAGTTTGCTTTTATGTGTTGAGGATTGGAAATCCTGCTTGTCTCCATGCAGTGAACAAATGTTATTTCGTCCCTTATCTGTGAAATTGTAGGAGGGTCAGATGTTTTCCATCTACGTGCTATCAGTCTCTTGGATGCTGCTATAATATGCATAGTTAATTTTCTGGTTGGACCTTTGAACCCTGATGGGAGCATATCTAGGAGAGCCATCCGAAGAGAGGGTAGGATGGGTGAGTTGAGAAATTAGCTGATGAGTGCGAAAATGTCCCGCCAGAAATGTTTTAGTTTTGAGCAGCTCCACCATATGTGGCTCATTGAGCCTGGGGCTTTTGCACAACGCCAGCAGAGGTTGGAACAGGAAGGATAAATAGATGCCAGTTTCGTTGGTACCATGTACCACCTGAAAAGTACTTTCCTATCTGTTTCGAGGTGAGAGCTGCATTTGGAAACTCCCATCATGGTAGATAAGGCTTTAGACCACTTCGAGGTTGGGAACACTGTATGCAATTCTCTCTCCCATTGAAGCATATAAGGAAAATTTTCAGGTGCGTGAAGTAATAGTAATGAGTTATAAAAGGAGGAGATAGCCCCTTTCGAGGAAGACATCATGCGAAGGATTGTTTTCAGAATATGGTTTTGGGGATCTGTTGTAGATAGTTTGAAATTGTTCAATACATTTTTAACACGAGTGTACGTGTATTGTTCTTGGGTAGGAAGTTGAAATGTGTTTTGAAGATCTTGAAAAGTATGCATTTTGGAACCCAATAGTATTTGGTTAACATGTCGGATCCCTCTGATCTCCCAAGTCTGGAGTTGAAGGTCAGGGGTTAAATGTGGGAGCATCGTTATAGGTGCCATCTGTATAGCATCGTGTGGAGAGAGCATCTTAAAAATATTTTTCCGCCAGAGATTTAAAGACCATTTGGTGCTTGGTAGATGATCCCGTAATTTAGGAAATTTAGATTTGGGGAGCCAAAGTAAGTCTCTCAGGTGGAAAGGGCTAGTGAAAGAGGATTCGTACTGCAGCCATAAGGGAGGTTCAGCTGATTTACATGCAGACATCAACTGTGCCATGGCTGTTGCATTGTAATATAATGTTAGGTTAGGGACTCCCGGACCACCTGTTTGTTTGGGTAATTGGAGGGTGTTCATGGAGATCCTATGCCGTTTGTTGTTCCAAATAAAAGAGTTAAATTCAGATTGATAATGTTTTTAAAGTAGAAGCAGGAACATGTATTGGTAATGTCCGAAACAGATACATGAGTTTAGGTAGGGCTGACATCTTAGCCGCTGCAATTCGACCTAACCATGATATTTCAAATTTAGTCCAAGTTTGTAAATCATTTTTTATTGTGGGCCAAAGTTTATCATAATTTGTCGTCAAGAGGGATGAATATGACTTAGTTTAATTCCCAAATAGGTTATGAAATCTTTCCTCCAATCGAAATTGTTTAGGCTTTTGAGATGTGATAAAGAGTCATTTGGGATATTAATTGGGAGGGCCTGAGTTTTAGTAATAAGAGATCTTTCCGTAGGAGGAAATTAATGAGATTAAGGGTTGGAGAGATAAGACAGGGTTCGTCAGGGTAAGAATAATGTCATCGGCGAATAGCTTGATTTTGTGGGTTGTTGTGGGTGTCTGTAGTCCAAGTATGTCGGGGTGATTTCTAATTGCTATGGCTAAAGGTTCTAAGGCCAGGGTAAAAATAAGAGGTGATAAAGGGCAACCTTGCCTGGTGCCGTTCGTTAATTTGAAAGCGTCTGAGTAAAAGCCTGAGTAGTAGACTTTTGCTGTGGGATCTTCGTATAGTGTCTTAATGGCAGTAGTAAAGGGGGTTGGGAAGTCGTAAGCTTCGAGTGTTGTAAAAAGGTAAGTCCAGTTAATACGGTCGAAAGCTTTTTCCGCGTCGAGGGAAAGAAGAAGAAGTGGTTGTTGGTTATAAGAGCTAGTGGAAATTAGGTCTATTAGAAGTCTGGTATTGTCAGGTGCCTGTCTATGGGGAATGAAACCAACCTGGTCCTGGTGGATCAGAGAGGGGAGATAAACGTTAAGTCTATTGGCCAAGATTTTAGCGTAAATTTTAATGTCGGTATTTAGGAGGGATATGGGTCAGAAATTTGTACAGTCAGTTTGAGGTTTTCCTGGTTTAGGTATAGTAATAATAGTAGCTTCTGTCATTTCTTGGGCGGATGTGCCCAACTCAAATAATGAGTTAAACAGTTCGGTTAGGTGGGGGAGTATAATCTCTTGAAAGGTTAAGTAATAGGAATCAGGGCCTGGGGATTTTTGGGGTTTTAGGGATTTAATAGCTCTTAGTATCTCAGTATGAGTGATGGGTCTAGAGAGAAAGATTTGTGCGTCTTGATTCAAAGTCGGGACTTGTATTTTCGTTAAAAAAGTGTTAATTTCATCTTTAGTCGGGGAGGGATTATTGGGATCCGCGATCAGATTATACAATTTGGCATAGTAGTCAGCGAATTGATTGACAATCATTTTTGGATTACTTATCTTTGAGTTATTTGCAGAAATTAGGAATGGGATCTTAGCAGATAGTTGTTGTTTACGTAATTTACGTGCTAGAAGGCTGTCTGCCTTATTACCTTTAGCATAGAACAACTGTTTAACTCGTTGCATAGAGGATGCTATTTTGTCGTATAGTAACTTATTGAGTTCAGTTTTGGTGGAATTAATATTCTGTATTAGCTGAGTAGAAGAGAATTTCTTATTTTCTGTTTCTAATTTAGTTAAAATTGCAGTCAATTCTAGTCTACGGGCCTCCCTCTGTCGTTTTTGTGTGGCTCCCAGTTGGATGAGGAGACCTCTCATATAAGCTTTATGAGCCAACCAGACTGATGTGATTGAAACATCAGGTGTTTTGTTAGTTTTTAAAAAATTAGTTAGTTGGTCTGATAGGGTGGTAAGTGTCGTTCGATTGGTTAGGATAGTGGGATTCATTTTCCATCTGCCTTCTCCTTTCAAAGGAACGGCCAATGGGAAAGTCAGGGTGACAGGAGCGTGGTCTGACCACGTAATGATACCGATTTTAGCTGAGGAGAGATATTGAAGGGAGAATTTATCAACTACTATCAAATCTATTCTGGAATAAGTTTTGTGGACAGGTGAGTAAAAGGTGTAGTCTCTTTCGTTATGGTGTAGCACTCGCCATGCATCATGAAGATCAAATTCTAGTAGTAATTTAAGAAGTTTGCTAGTGGATTGTGAGTCAGGAGGCTGTATTTTTTTTCTATTGACAGAGGTGGTATCCATTTGGTCATCTGGGATCAAGTTAAAGTCTCCACATATATACAATCTAGGTGTTCTCATTTTGGAGATTCTCTCGAAAAAAATTTTAAGAAACGGCAATTGTCCTGAATTTGGGGCATATATATTGGCCACTGTGATGGGTTCAGAATCTAAAGTACCTGTAAGTATAAGTAGGCGTCCCTGTGGATCTGCGTATTTTTGATGGAGCGAGAAGATACAGTCTCTATGGATTAAAATTGATACTCCCTTTGATTTGTTGTCTGCCATTGCTGCATAATGCGTGGGATATGTAGGAGATGAGAAAGCTGGTGCTTTGAGTCTGGCTAGATGCGTTTCTTGAAAACATGCAAAAGAGGCTTTTGATCGTGCTGCATCTGTTAGGGCTAGTTTTCTCTTTTGGGGTGTATTGAGTCCTTTAACGTTTAAAGAGAAAATGGTCACGGACATCTACTTGGGGAAGGGAGGTGCTGTTGCCTTGAATGTGGAGTTGTGCTGCAGTGTGTATAATTGCAGCTTACCTGTTCCGATGAGTGATGGCTCGAGATATGTAGACATATTTCGTTAAGCTTCATTATAGAAATAGACATCTTCTAACTGGCTTACTTGTAGGTCTCGCGGGTTCGTGCCAAGAGTGCAGTAATGGCAGCCTAGGATGGGATGATCTTTTGAGTGTGGCCCCCTGGGTGTCCAGAAGGGTCAGGCTGTGGGCTGGAGTTGTCTTGGGAAGAATACAAGTAGCATTAATATCACTATCATTCATAAAGTAATTCAAGTAGCATAGGATGTACACATATTCACAGTAATTTAGGCATTCAGTGTATAAACAACAAACTAAGGATAGATAACATAAGAAGACAGACAAGAGAGTCTTCAAAACCACCATTTTGGGGGTGTACTGTGCTCCCGAGAAAGTCTTTCAAGGGGAACAGAAACACCTTTAACAGGAAGGGACGGGGGAGTGTTAAAATGGACATTTGCATGGGCCACAACTGGAAGCTATGCGGGGGTGATGCCACTTATCGTTATTGTAATGGTTGTACATAATCAAAACAACATGCAGATTTTAAAATGTTATGTTATATAAGGGACAGAACAAAACAGACATTACGTGATAATAAAAAAAATAGAAGAATATATTAATAATGGAAAGAAAAAAAAAGGGAGGGGGTTGAAAAATGGAAAAAATGGGGGGAAGTTTACTGTTTCAAAGTCAGGATTATTATATAGTCACAAGTGGCTTGGTGTGGAAAGGTCCAGGTTCAGTCTCCTTGGATCAAATAATAATTTTCTGGACCATTCTTTGAGAAGACGGGATGGTTGAGGTTTAGGGGGTCTCTCCGGTTCCAACGGTAGGTTCCAGGCCTGTAGGGTTTCCCGAGCCGCTGCTGGTGTTGGTAATATCTTGAGGAAGCTATTCCTTGTTACCAAAAGCTTCGTAGGAAATCCCCAATGATATGGTATGCCATGTGCTCTCAGAGTCGCTGTGATCACCTGGAATTCCCTGCGTTTCGCTAGTGTATGGGCCGAAAGGTCCGCAAATATAGCTAGCTTGCTATAGGCTTCTGGAGGATTTTTGACATTTCTGGCCGCTTGCATAATTTTCTCTTTAGCTGTGTAGAAGTGGACTCTAGTAATCACGTCCCTTGGTGTATTCGGGGGGAAGATTTCTAGGTTTCGGTAGACGGTGGGTTCTGTCTAATGTAAGGTCTAAATCAGATAACTCAGGTACCAGAGCTTTAAAGTAGGATCGGAGAAATTCAGGTAAGTCTGGTATTGCTACTGATTCTTCTAGCCCCCGAATGCGAATATTGTTGCGGCGATTTCTATCCTCAATCGATGCTAATTTTGTTTTGAGGGTCTCATTTTCTTCCTCCATTTGGTTGACTTTATCAGCTAGCTCATTGTGAGCTTCGAAGAACTCCTCCATCTTGTCTTCCAGATGTGAGGTTCTTTCTCCTATTGCTTGAATCTCCGTTCGCATTTCCTTGATCATAGTTTTCATGTCAGTTTGCAATGATGATCGGAGGTTGACCAAGAGTTTCTTTAATGTTTTCTCCGTCAAGTTTGCTTCAGGGGCTTCATCAGCTTGCATGTCTGATGCTGGTGAGGATTCACGTGAGCAGTGCGTTTCGCGCCTTTTGTCGCCATGTTTCCCCTTCGGGGTGAAGAAAGAATCCTGCGTTGATTTCAGTTCTTCCTTCTGCCGGCTTGATTTTGCTGCCATAATCGGATGGTGAGTATCTGGATCTCTCCCAAGTTGGTTTTGTTGCTGTTTGGAGTGGGTACACCGCTGTAATGACTGATTTAGGGCTTCTCAGTTGCGGAGCTCTTCTAACATGCGACCATGTCCGTTCGGTGGCAGACCACGCCCCCATTTATTTGTTTTTAAGTATACATAATAAGAATTTATTATGTAATGCTTGTGACTACATTTCCAATCATGCTCAGCCAGCCAAAAGTGACCTTAGCATCAAAGGTAATGTAGTCTAGGGTAGGAAGCACAGATTGTTGCTACCCTTGCTATCCTGCGGCGTCATGGATCATATATTCAGCTGCTGTGGGCCCCTTTCAAAGCACTGACACCACTAGCAGTCTTTTTTTTTTATTTTTTAATAAAATATCATTAGCGGACCACCAACATGTCACTGGTCCTCTACGGATTAACGTCTAATTTTTAGTTAATTTATTAGTAGTTTTTTTTTCTATTTAATTTACTTTTTTTAATCAATATTTAACTCTAACTTTATCCCTAGAGTTAGGGTTAGTACAAACCCTCATTCTAACTCTAGGATTAGGGTTTTGATGATCTCTAACCCTAACCCAAAGGTTAGCACAAAAAAATATAAATAAATAATAAATAAAAAAAAATATTAAAAAAACCTGGGGGGCTGGATGGGCTTGGTGGACCAGGGAGGGACTTTCACACTATATTTAGTCTCTCTCTGCCCACGATCGCTGTGGACCAGGGAGAGATTATAGCTGTCAAAGCAGGCACGTGCTTTGAAAGCTATTAACAACTGGGCGCTGTGATTGGCTGTCACGGTACCCGGATGTTTGAGGGGGGGGACTCAGCCAACATGGAGTTTTTCCCCATGATGGTCCAGGACGGTCCATTGGCCATGAAGGGGTTAAGCACAAAGATTGGCACAGCAAGAAGAGGACACCATGTCATTTAGGTGGTTGCATTTTATATTTTATTATTTATAATTTGTGTTTTTTCATTCTAGTTTTAGATTTTGTTTATTTACTTATTGTACTACTGAGTTAAAGCCATGTTCCACAAGAAACAAACATTCTATATTCTAAGCTTAAAACCTCCAAATGCGTCAACTAGTTGACACATAGCAAATTTAATACACAAAGTATTACTGTTTCTCATATCCTCACAATAATTCCTTACCAATTAATTGTCTTTTTATGACCCATAGATACCTCTCCTCAGGGCCGCCATCAGAAATTTTAGGGCTCCTTACTGAAAAAATAATTTGTCCATTAATAGCCCACTGATAATTTGTCCATTAATAGCCCACTGATAATTTGTCCATTAATAGCCCACTCATTGTTTGTCCATTAATAGCCCACTCATAATTTGTCCATTAACAGCCCACTCATTATTTGTCCATTAGTTGCCCACTCATAATATGTCCATTAATAGCCCACTCATAATATGTAAATTAATAAACCAATGACTATGTCCATTAATAGCCCTCTCATACTTTGTCCATTAAAAGCCCACTCATTATTTGTCCATTAATAGCCCACTCATTATTTGTCCATTAATAGCCCACTCATTATTTGTCCATTAATAGCCCAAAATCCCCACTTCCCCAGTACTTACCTGGATACTGCCCTTCGGCCATCTCCTCCGCAGGGTTTCTTCAGGATATACAGCCACCGGATACGACATGCCATCATTTCCGGCGGCTATGACTAAAAGCCAGGTCCATCTGCCAGCTGCTGCCCCGGGGGCCCACGGGGAAACTGCTTTGGGCCCCCAGGAATGAATGGGCCCTGGGCAGCTGCCCCGTTTGCCCACCTTTTTGTCTGTTTTTTACTTTTCTTTTTTTTAAAGGGCTGGGTCCCGTCCCCATCTGATGGCGGCCCTGCCTCGCCTGTTAGAAGCAGCATTTGGAAATTCCACATGCTCAGATCACTCACTAGATTCTATTTCCCTACCTACTATTCAGTTGACCTCTTGGAAATGGAGACTGTTTTATTAACCTATTTTAATTTGTGTCTAATTTTGAGTGACTGGTTTAAAATAAAGGGTTATAATGTCTGCTTGAGATGAACTAGATAGTGTCATGTGGAGTTTATTTTTACATGTTGGGAAGTTAAATGCATGAGAGCATCACTCTCAACTAGATTACCTGTGCATTTAAAACAAACACATATATAAGACAAATGCCACTGTCTTTTTTTTTTCTATGTTTGAATTAATTGAATATAAAAGTAAAAATAAAATTATGTGTTTATCTCCAGCATCCATTTTGAGAATTGTACCCATGATGTAACATTCTCCAAAATCTTCCAGCATGTCTCACTTTACAACTGTGACCAGAGCCTGCATGATGATGTCATAAGATTCACCTCTGCTCTCTTACTGGCTCATGTGTATCACTAATGGGCAGGACTGTGTGCATGTGTACAACTTTTTTACCTGCCTTCCAACACAGAGAGAGGCGATTGACCTGATCAAACTCAACCCACTTGTGATGTAATAGTTCCATTACCCTCCCATTCAATGCAAGTCTATGATCAGAATTCAGACTTCTAGACTGCATTCTGTGCCCCCAGACCTAAAGTGAGATACTAGTGCTTTAAAGTAATTGGCGTTGGCACCTAAAAACACTATATTTCACAAAATATCTTGTCATACTTGTTTAGTAAAATATTTTGTAAAATAAAGTCACAAAACAAAAACAAAAAACATATCTGAAATCAACAATGCAAAATAATTTTAAAAATCCCTTTTCACCTTTTTGGTGGAAGTGTCCATTTAAAATACTTTAATACACCATTAATATTCTGCCAAAGCAACAAAAATACACTACTTCTAGCACTGGTGTGGTATGCATAAGCAGGCATCGATGCTCCGTGTGTGCTGCCAGTCCGGCGCAAACTGTCACTCAGGGGTACAATGTATTTAGTGTATTTATGGGGTGTGCGTAACCTGGACAGCACACAAACCCTGGAAATGCACGAAATACATCCAAGAGGCCAACAGCAGCAGTGTATTCAGCATCAGAGTCACTCTTTCTGTTGTCAATTCAACAACTTCCGTCAGCCCCATCGATGTATTTCTGGTGTTTGTGGGCTGTCCAGGTTACGCACACCCCATAAATACACTAAATACATCGTACCCCTGAGTGACAGGTTTGCGCCGGACTGGCAGCACACCTGTCACTCAGGGGCATGATACGCCCCTGGTTATCCATTACTCACTTATATTCTTTAAATATTTTATTTACAAGCCCAAGGCAGGGAGGTACAGTGAGGGGGAAGGAGGGCAGAATTTTTCAGTGAAGGCGTAAAACTGGGTGACAAGAATGGTAAGTAACCAAGGGTACCATGGCTATTAACAAGATGATACAATGTGATTTACTCATCATTATCTAATGAGGAGAGAGGGAAGTGCTCATGCCATTGTACAGAGCACTGGTGAGACCTCACTCGGAGTATTGTACGCAGTACTGGAGACCGGATCTCCAGAAGGATATTGATACTTTGGAGAGAGTTCAGAGAAGGGCGACTAAACTGGTTAATGGGTTGAAGGATTAAACTTACCAGGAAAGGTTAAAGCATCTTAACATGTATAGCTTGGAGGAAAGACATAACAGGGGGGATATGATAGAAACATTTAAATACATAAAGGGAATCAACACAGTAAAGGAAGAGAGTATATTTAAAAGAAGAAAAACTACCACAACTAGAGGACATAGAAAGTATTACTTTACTGACAGGGTAGTTGATGTATGGAATAACATTTCCAGCAGAAGTGGTAGAGGTAAACACAGTCAAGGATATTAAGCATGCGTGTGATAGACACAAGGCTATCCTAGCTATAATACAGGGAACTGGGGACTAATGAAAGTATTTAGAAAAATTGGGCAGACTAGATGGACCGAATGGTTCTTATCTGCCGACACATTCTATGTTTCTATGTTAGCACAGCTTGTGTGACAATGCTGTGTTTTCCTCTACTTATTTGCTGGTACTGTGCTCGTTCTTCTCTTCAGCAGTCTTGTTACTCTGTCTTGTAGCAGTTTGCAATCATTGTTATGCAAGTCGTGTTTCTACTCAACACTTAATTAACTCATAACTCAGGAAAAGAACAATAAGAGAGCTGAAAATAGTTGTTTTAACCTAGAAATGTCACTCTTCGAACCTTTGAAACCTATAAAATAAGCTCTTCAGGATAGAACTTTCATTTGCTGTTATTGTTGCACATCACCAGTGATGTCATAATCTCCTGTTGCCCATGCCTGTTGGTATTCTGCAGACTGCCTCCTCATTTCCCTAGTTTAGACTCTGTCATCCCATACTGTCTGCTCTCAGCATATACCTGCGCTATGCTCCTCTCTACAGTGCCCGACACATGTGCAACATTTCCTATGAGTGTAGATTGCTAGCTATCCTTGACAAAGCTAGCGCATACATAAACTACAGGTGAGAGTTCAATGTGATATAACTTGCTGCCTATGGTGTATAAGTATTTTAAATGCAATTACCTTTTTTTAACAACCTCCTCAAAACCGTTATTCCCACCAACTGCGTTAAGACTTAATTTGTTCTCCTCTGGCTTGTGCTCTTTGCTGCTGCTCCTATCACACGGTTGTAATGTTGGCACAGCTTGTGTACCAATGCTGTGTTCTAATCCCAAAAGAATCTCTGTTGTTACTGTGTTCGTTCGTCTCTTCAGCAGTCTCGTTTCTCTGTCCTGTAGCCTAGGAATGCCATCCATACAACTTTTGAAACCTAAACTGTAAAGTCTTCAGGATAGACATCTCATTTGCTGTCATTGTTCTACATCACCAGTGATGTCATAATCTCTTGTTGCCCATCCCTAATGTACATACAGTTCACCTCAAAACTTCATTATCTCAAAACTCCGGAAAGGAACCACGTAGAGAGCTTAAAATAGTCACGTTAACTTTGAAATGCCAGCATTAATACATTTTTCATGATTCTAGTACAGCATTCTAGAGTTTTTAGTGCTTCAGACAAACAAACACACAGACATTTTATGTTTTATAGTTAAGATACAACATTATTATAAAGTATTTTATTATACAAAATACCATATATTAATAATACATCAAAAATGTTTCACAAATAAAAACTACATAAAAAATAACATAAATTTCACATAAATGTATAAGAAATGCAATATGTAGAAAACAATATAAAACACTACTCAATAAAGAGATAATTGCAGGGAATTGAGATGTGAATTTCAAACTTAAGGCCTAAGTAGCTGAGTTGGAAAAACTTTCCATTCAGGGAGAAAGTTGTCTTTTTCCAATATATATACATATTTTTCATTCATCTTCTATTTTGTCATTTAAGGATCAACAATCAAAGATGGAGGGACCAGCTTCTTCTCTCCTTCCCCCCTGTGACCTCCAATAGGAGCACGCAATAACATTGCAGGACACCCCCCCCCCCCCCCCCCCCACCAGTAGCCATAAAAAGCAGTGAAGTGATATAAATGGGTGTGGTGAACCTGCTTCAAATGCAACACTGCAAAACCTAATTTGAAGTATGTTCTGAACTCAGTGTCATCTGACACCCTTTGAGTTCTGAACATGTGTGTCCTGCAATCCGATTGGAGGGCACAGGGGGGAGGAGAGAAGAAGCTGGTCCCTCCATAAGCCTCTCCAATGCAGGAAACCAGGAATGGGCGGCCATCTGGTGGAGGGTGGAAGGAGACAAAGGTCTGGCAGGCTATAAAATGGCAGAGCACTATTTACTCAGTGCTTGCTTGTTTTCAAGCTAGTTGCTGTTCTTTAGTGCTCCCTCAGTGTTTTTTTTCCCCCTTGCCCTGC
Source organism: Pelodytes ibericus (assembly GCA_036172795.1). NCBI lineage: Eukaryota > Metazoa > Chordata > Amphibia > Anura > Pelodytidae > Pelodytes > Pelodytes ibericus. The sequence goes on along the minus strand of CM069859.1, from coordinate 157,666,467 downwards.
TTGCTGTATTCTGACACCCCGGCTGCTGACCCCTGGGTTGTTTCTTTTTTTTGTAAATCAATTTTTATTAAGATTTTGCAGAGAAAAAATACAATCATAAAGGAAAGGGAACAGAGTGAAAGGGAGGGGGGGATAAGGAATGGGTTCTTCAGGATCTCTGATGCAGCAGAGTCAAATACACCAAATCAACATTTAATTGGCAATATGTTCACTATTAATATCACTTACTTCTGCAATTGCCTTACATAATTTATTATTGTTTGAGTAATACGGAAAAATACAGATACCAGCAAAATCTTCTTGTATATATTAGTGAATATTGGGTAAAATGGGACGTAAATCCAAACAATGACTAGATACAAGTGTTATATGTATGTGGCGGATCGATTAGGGGTTTTGTGTGGGTGTGTGTATGGTCATCTGGGATGTATCTAGTTTCACCAGATCTCGTATCTGGGGTTCCTCCAGAAACTGCATGCAGTAAAACCAAGTTGAGTTGTATCTCTCCACTCTATCCTCTGATTTCATAACCATCTCCTCCCGTATACGAGTCCTTTCCACTCTCAGGATCCATTCCCAGTGCTTTAGCCTCGTTCAACAGATGACGAATTATTGATCTTCTATACATGTGAATTGTAGATGAAGTGTGGTGGAGCAGCATCGGTGCGGCAAGGAAGTGTGGGGGTTTGTCTGAAAACTTATGTAATATAGAATGTATTTTGGTCCAAAAGGGAATGATATACGGACAAGTCCACCATATGTGCAGTGTAGTGCCTTGGTCTGTGCCACATCTCCAACAGGCCTCTGGTACCTCAGGGAACATACGATGTAGCTTTACTGGTGTCCTGTACCACCTTGTTAGTAGTTTATAATTCATTTCCTGAGTTTTATTGCTTAAAGAACTTTTGTGGGCGAGAGTGCAAATTTTCTCCCATTGTTGGTCTGTGAATGTGGTCTGTAGCTCGTCTTCCCACTCCCCTTGAAATCGTGGTAGTTCAGTGCCCGGTGTAGTAATCAGTGAGTGATATAGGAGGGAGAGAGAGTGTGACGGCATATCTGGTCTATCGCAGAGATCTTCAAACCCTGTTGTGGCTCTATTGAGATTATGCTTTTGTGGTACTGACCTAAGGAAACTGCATAATTGTACATATTGGTAAATATTAGACATGTGCAAAACTAAAATTTTCGTTTCGTTTTCGTCCATTCGGACGAAATGTTATTTATTTCGTCTAAAACTAATTTCGTTCATTACTGCATTAGTTTCAGACCAAATTCGTTCATTATTTTCGTTTCGTTAATTTTTATTCGTTCGTTTTATAGAATAAATTCTTATGAATGGGGCTCTCGTTAGGTTCATAGAAAGGCAATAGTACTACATGTTTTCTATAAGCCGAAAGTCTATAAACCGAACGTTCGGTTTATAGACTTTCGGCTTATGGAATACATGTAATCCTATTGCTATTCTATAAACCGAACGTTCGGTTTATAGAATAGCCACAGGATTACATGTATTACATAAGCCGACAGCCTATAAACTGAACGTTCGGTTTATAGGCTGTCGGCATTTAACTATACAGAGACAGAGTCTCCATTCATAATTTTATGAATGGAGACTTTGTCTCTGTATAGTTAAATGCCGACAGCCTATAAACCGAACGTTCTGTTTATAGGCTGTCGGCATTTTACTACACGGAGACAAAGTCTCCATTCATAATTTTATGAATGGAGACTCTGTCTCTGTATAGTTAAATGCCGACAGCCTATAAACCGAACGTTCTGTTTATAGGCTGTCGGCATTTTACTACACGGAGACAGAGTCTCCATTCATAAAATTATGAATGGAGACTCTGTCTCTGTATAGTTAAATGCCGACAGCCTATAAACCGAACGTTCTGTTTATAGGCTGTCGGCATTTTACTACACGGAGACAGAGTCTCCATTCATAAAATTATGAATGGAGACTTTGTCTCCGTGTAGTAAAATGCCGACAGCCTATAAACAGAACGTTCGGTTTATAGGCTGTGGGCATTTAACTTTATGGAGACAGAGTCTCCATTCATAAAATTATGAATGGAGACTTTGTCTCCGTGTAGTAAAATGCCGACAGCCTATAAACAGAACGTTCGGTTTATAGGCTGTGGGCATTTAACTTTATGGAGACAGAGTCTCCATTCATAAAATTATGAATGGAGACTTTGTCTCCGTATAGTTAAATGCCGACAGCCTATGCCGACATTCATTCATTCGGCTTTCGTTAGCTTAGCATTTTCGTTCTTCGTTTTTCGGACGAATGGACGAAAATGCTATTTTCGGACGACAATGCATTCGTCCGAAAACGAATGCACATGTCTAGTAAATATGTCGGTTTGTTTGTTGGGCTGTGGGGATTATCGTGTTTAGTGGTTTGATCTTTCCTTTTTGTATATATCTGGCTATCGGGGTTTGGTCTGTCAAGTCAGTGGTGAGTAGTCGTCCTTCTTGCATCCCTGGTGGAAACTCAGGGTTCTGTCTTAGGGGTGTCTGGGGAGAGGGGTAGGTCGTGAGATTATATTTCTGTACTTTGCTATGGAATATCGTTAGGGTGGCTTGGACTAGGGGATGTTGTTTAACTATCTGTCTGGCAGTGGTTGGGGTCAGCCATGGGTAGCTTTCGTAAAGAAATAGCATTGTCAGCTTCTTCTAATGGGAGCCATAGTTTGTGGGGGGGCCGGTGTATCCATTCCAGGACTCTTCTCAGATGACTTGCCACATAGTATGTTTTTGGGCATGGAAGTCCCAATCCTCCCAAATTTTGGGGTTTTATTAAAAGAGTAAATTTCAAACGGGGAGGTTTGTGTGCCCATAAAATTTTTAGGAACATAGTCCGCAGCGATGTGAAAAAAGCTGTCTGGATCAATATAGGCAATGTTTGAAACAAGTATAACAGGCGGGGCAGTACATTCATTTTGAGTGCATTGGCTCTCCCGGTCCAGGAGATGTGGAGAGAGCCCTACTTTGTGAGATCTTTCTGAAATGATGTTAGTAACGGGAGGAAATTATTTTGATATATTGATTGGATGCTCCCAGATATTTTAATTTCTGATTACACCATTTAAATGGTAGGGATGTTTTAAGTTATTGTGTTTCTGTCTGTGACAGAGATATGTTAAGTAGCTCAGATTTGCCCATGTTGATCCGTAAATTAGCTAAAACCCCGTATTCTTTAAATTCCTTCAGTAAGTTGGGAAAGGATATCACTGGGTTGGTGATAATAAACATTAGGTCATCGGCAAATCCCATCACCTTGTGATGGATGTTGCCAACTTTTATCCCCCAAATATCTGGGTTATCTCGCACAGCTGCCATGAAAGGTTCCAGTGATAAGACAAAAAGTATAGGGGATAAAGGACATCCCTGTCTGGTCCCATTGGATATATTAAATGTCTGTGTCAGAGCTCCATTTATTCTGATAGATGCTGAGGGGCGGGAGTACAGGGACGTCACCCAAGCCAACATATGTGAACCAAAACCCATTTGTTGGATCACCTGTAGCATAAAAGACCAGTCTAAGCGGTCAAACGCTTTTTCTGCGTCTGTTGATAATAAAATGGACCGGATCCGCGTTTCGTTTTAGCATGATGTATCAGGTTCAGTGCTCTAATGGTGCAGTCCCTGGACTCCCGCCCCGGCACAAATCCTGCCTGATCTGCATGGATCAGGGAAGGTAGCAGGGGGTTGATCCTGTTTGCCAAAACAATGAAATTGGTCGATAATTACAGCAATGTTCCGGGTCTCAGCCTTTTTTCGGTATCAAGGATATATTGGCCGCGAGAGTGTGGGGGTGGAATGATCCGGACTCTAGAATAGAGTTTAGTGCTTTGACCAGATTAGGTCCTAGTATCTCGAAAAATTTCTTATAATAAAGAAGCGACAAACCATCTGGGCATTTACCTGTTTTGGAACATTTGATGGCAATTCCCAGTTCCCCTATCGTGATTGGACCTTCCAGTGTATCAGACTTCTCTTTAGAAAGCCTACTCTGCAAATGTTTATCAAGATAGGACCTTATTTTAGCTAGATGTGTTTCTTTGTCAAACCCTGCCTGGGTTGTTGGCTGCAAATTATATAGCTTAGTGAAATAATCCACAAATTCCTTGGCTATGTCTCTTGGATGTATTTTAGAAGCCCCCTCAAGGTTCTTAATTTTATGCAGATATGTGAGGATACGTTTCTTTCTCAGTGCTCTCACTAGGAATTTGCCCGGTTTATTTCCATGCTCATAATAAAGTGCTTTCATGCGTTGGAATGACCTAGAAGCTTGTCGGTTAAGAATGGTAGCTACTTCTTTACGTAATAGATTCTGCTAGCAGTTGTTTACATCTTTGTTCTACTATGGAAATCTGGGTTAGGAGCGTCCGTAGTTTTGTTGTGTGGCCTTTTTTTATTTCCGATCCGATTTTGGTCAGGTGTCCCCTTATCACACACTTGTGTGCCTCCCATATAGTTAGTAACGGGACCTCAGGTGTTGTGTTTTCTTGGAAATAGTCTTTCAGTGTTTGTGTCGTGGATTTTATTGTCAAGTTGTCGGTCAGCAATGACTCGTTCAGTCTCCGGGTCTTTTGGGTGGGTCTTAGTAGTGGGGATTTGAATGATACATGTAGTGGTGCGTGGTCCGACCATGTGGTGGGTCCATAATGCGCTCTGTCTAATAGAGTCAGATGGTATGATGTTGTAAATAAATAATCTATCCTCGTGTAGCGTTCGTGTGGGGTTGAGTAATAGCTAAAATCTTTTGTTGTGGGATGGAGTGCCCTCCAGCAGTCTACTAACTGTGCATCTGTCAGCAGTTTCTTAATTTTTCGTGTCACCTGTGTTGGGGTTTGTGAAGAACCTGTTGAGGTGTCCCACCTGGGCTCTAAGGCCACATTGAAATCTCCCCCTAAAAATAAGATTCCTTCCTGAAATTTCTGTAACTCAGTCATGAAGGTTGCTAATGTTCGATGTTGCAATTTGTTTGGCAAATATATATTCGCAAAGGTGTACGTTGTGTCTGCTATAGTACCTTTTATCATAATGTATCTCCTTCGGTATCTGTCTTTTGTGTTAGTAATTGAAATGGGACTTGTTTAGAGAATAAAATGGCCATGCCTTTTGTTTTGGAATGGGGGTCAGAACTATAGTATGCCAGTGGGTATCTTTGGTTGTGCAGTGTCGGGTGTGAGGGCCCTGAGAAGTGGGTCTCTTGCAGAAAAGCCACTGATACGGAAGCTGAGTGCAAGTCCCTTAGTAAATGAGAGCGTTTTTCTGGGATATTCAATCCTTTCACGTTCAGTGACATAATATTCAAACTGGTGCGTTGGTGCTGGGGTGGTTTCGTCATAGTGACTGAGTGTATGTGCTCTACTCGACAGAAAATTCGGAATATCGTAGAATTGGAAAAAAAGGGAGGGGTCTGGGAGGGTGATGGGGGTAGTTACTTTAGGGGGGGGGGGTAATAAAACACAGTGGGGTTATAAGTATCGAAAAGGCTCCTTGGAGCAACCTCTAGCACCTATTGGTCGGATAGTGTGGTCCTGTCTCAGTAACCACATTATTATCCGCACAATATTTAGTGGGATTTGGTTGGGGGGGTTAGTGGATGTCCGCAGTGGAAACTATATGCGGCAGGTATGAGTAACCAGTACCGATTCTCTGCGTGATCCAGAATTCACCCCGTTAAATCCTCCCGACCTTCTCGCAGACTACATTCGGGATGTTGTTACCATTCCTTATTGGGAGATCCTGGTGTCGGGTTCTCGTGTTCGGTCTGGGCCGTCGCACCCGATCTCTTCTCCCTGCTCTATTTCTCGGGTCTCCTGGGAGCGGTAGGCTCCAGTCCACCACGGTGGTCTCTGGAAGATCTAAGGCTGCAATAAGGTCTGGAACATCTTGATGGTTCCCGATGGAGTAGAACCCATCTTCAGTTCTTACATTGAGGCAGAAGGGATAGCCCCATGAGTAGCCAATATTCCGGTCTTGTAGGAGCAATGTGAGCGGACGGAGGGCTCTCCGTGCTTGTAGTGTGAGGTCCGAGTGGTCATTAAAAAAGGTGATCCGCTGTCCCTCATGGGATAGGTGGCCTATCTCTCGTGTTCGCTTCATTATTTGTTCCTTCAGCCGGAAGTCTATTATATGACAGATAATGTCTCTAGGCATATTTCCGAGTGGGCCTCGAGGCCTAAGGGCGCGGTGCGCTCTATCCATCCCAATAATGATCGGCTCAGGTCTGTTCAGAACTTTGTTGAAAATGTTGTGGAGCAGGGCCGGGACATCTTCCTCTGTTTGTGGAGTAGGCTCTGGTAGGCCTCGTATGCGGATGTTATTGCGCCTGCTTCGATTGTCCAGGTCCTCTATCCGACGGCGGTATTCCGCCAAATGAGTAGTATGTTGCGTTGTTATCCTGATAGCGGAGATTTTTTTAGTTTGTTGCACTGAGGCTTCCTCTTGTGCGGCGACTCGGTCGTTCAAGCGGCCTATCTCCGTTTTGAGTGACGCCACCTCCTCACGGATTGCTTGTTTAATTTCAGTAATTAGGTGGCTGAAATCAGATTTCCATGGAGCGGAGGTGAATAAGTGTTGTATCGCTGGGGTTATCACGTTCTGTGACTGTCGGTGTCTCTGTGCCGGTTCAGGACCACCGTCGTCCTCTGCACATATTGAGCTCGTGGATGAGTAGGCCTCGTGCTCTTCCTCAGCCTGTGATGCCAGGTCTGCTGGTGTCTTGAAAAAAATCTTTTAAGGAGTTTGACACGGCTTTACCCTTACCCCTGGGTGTCGGGGGGTCCGGTGGACCTCGTTTGTAGCGTCCCATATCGGTTTGCAATGGTTGGTGCTCGTTTTTAGGGAGAAGGACGGTGGAGCATGGAGATTATGCGGCCATTTTCCAGCACGCTCAGCCACGCCACCCCCCTGGGTTGTTTCTGGTCTTCGTTATCCTCCCCACTACTGACCTTTGGCTTGTCTATCTTGTTAATTAACCGCATCTGCCTGCCCTACCTAACCCTTCGGACTGTTTTTTGACTCTGCCCTCTCTTCAACCCTTTGTACCTGCCTCCTCATTTCCCTAGTTTAGACTCTTTCGTCCCATACTGTCTGCTCTCAGCAAAAATCTGCACTATGGTCCTCTCTACAGTGCCGGACAGCAACATTCCCTATGAGTGTAGCTATCCTTGACAAAGCTAGCTGTCGGGCCTGCGGGACTGGGGAGCGTAGAGCAGGGTGAGTGCCAGGGTCCCTGGGGACCAGGAGAGTAAGAAAAGTCCAATGGACAAGCAAAAATTTCCGTGAGGAAAATCAGAGTAAAATGGTCAGGCAAGCTGGGTCAGGGTTGGAGAAGTCAGGAAAGTCAAAAAATGAGCCAGGGGTCAATATCAGGAAGTCAATCACAGGATACACAGCAAAACAGGAACAAGGGAACTAAGCAGGGAACACCAGGCTAAGCAACTCAATAATCAAGCAAGGACTGAACAGTGTGAGGGGTTTTAAATGGTTTGCCATTACCAGCTCCTCCCCTCAACTCCAGGGGTTTACTCCCACCTTCACAGGATTTTATGGGACCTTGCAGAGAGGTCGCCACCTCTTTCCCCACCTCCCCCGCATCCTCCAACACGGGAACAGCATCTGACGTCAAGACACGCCCCTCCGCCATGTGTAACGCGGAAGTGCGTGCTGGACGCGGCACCCGCGTTACTCGAGGCCGGGGCTGTGGCCTACTATGCGATAAAGCTCCAGCGCGGCGGGATGCGGAGGTAACGGGGGTCCCTGTGGAAGGTAAGTGTCTCCTGGAGGAAGGGTGAGGGAGGCTGGAATCCTGACAAGCACATACATAAACTATAGGTGAAAGTTTAGCATGATATAACATGCTGTCTATGGTGTATAAGTATTTTAAATGCAATTTTTTTTATTTTATTTTTTTACCACCTCCTCAAAACAGTTTTTCCCACCAATTGAGCTAAGAGTTAATTTATACTCCTCTGGCTTGTGCTCTTTGCTGCTGCCCCAATCACACGGTTGTAACGTTGGCACAGCTTGTGTACCAATGCCGTGTTCTCCTCCCAAGAGAAACTCTGCTGTTAGTGTTCATTTGTCTCTTCAGCAGTCTCGTTTCTCTGTCCTGTACCCTAGAAATGCCATCCTTACAACCGTTGAAACCTAAACTGTAAAGTCCTCAGGATAGAAATCTAATTTGCTGTCATTGTATTACATCACCAGTGATGTCATAATCTCTTGTTGCCCATCCCTAATGTACATACAGTTCACCTCAAAACTTAATATAACTCGGGAAAGGAACCATGTAGAGAGCTTAAAATAGTTAACTTTGAAATTCCAGCATTAATGTTTTTCATGATTCTAGAGTTTTTAGCGCTTCAGACAAACAAAACACACAGACATTTTATGTTTTATAGTTAAGATACAACATTATTATAAAGTATTTTATTATACGAAATATATTTTTAAATATGTACACCATATATTAATCATACATCATAAATATTTCATATATAAAAAATACATTAAAAAAATAACATAAATTTCACATAAATGTATACGAAATGCAATATGTATAAAACAATATAAAACACTACTCAATAAAGAGATAATTGTAGGGAATTGAGATCTGCATTTCAAACTGGTGAGTTGGAACACATTTCCATTCAGGGAGAAAGTTGTCTTTTTCCAATATATATATATATATATATATATATATATATATATATATATATAGTGACAAAAGTACTCTTGTCCTTTGGTACCTTGTCCTGGGATTTGGGGGTTACACACAGTCTTTCAGGCTTCAGAGACACTTCACACGCTGGATGAGGTAAAAAGACTTGCTTTCTTTTATTGCGGTTTAAAGATGCACAGCAAGGTATAACAGGTTGTTAAACAAAATATAAAATAAAATCCTTGCTCTTCTGAGCACTAACTAAACAAAAATGTTAAGCTAACTGGGTTCGATGGCTTGTCCATTTCCCAACATAATGTTAAATCAAAACCTTACTTCAGTGTTTTCAGCTCCCTGCTTCCATTCACCGAAATCAAAACACAGTCTCTCCCTCCTCTGGCAGGGGAGTATTTAACAGCACCTGTAATCAGCAAGCCTGTTCAGGTGAGGTAAATTGGGATTGGAACACTGGGCTTCTCACCTGTAGGTTCCAATCAACAAATGAAATGTGAAGTGGAGCACTGGCCCACCCTACTCTCCAAGTGCTCCACCCCAGGGCCCACACATAAAGTGCTATATTAAAGTGTAACATAACACATTTCCCTGGGGCTAATTACATAAAGTAGGAGCTGTGCAAAATCTGGGGAGATATATAGACTCCTTCCAGCACAATTCCTTGCTGTCGGTCACAATATATATATATATATATATATATATATATATATATATATACCGTATATACTCGAGTATAAGCCGACCCGAATATAAGCCGAGGCACCTAATTTTACCACAAAGAACTGGGAAAAAATATTGACTCGAGTATAAGCCTAGGGTGGGAAATGAGGCAGCTACTGGTAAATATTGCCCCCAATACGTCATTTAATATTCCAGGATATTGCCCCCAATATGCCATTTTATTATGCCAGGATATTGCCCCCAATATGCCATTTTAATATGCCAGGATATTGCCCCCAATATGCCATTTAATATGCCAGGATATTGCCCCCAATATGCCATTTAATATGCAAGGATATTGCCCCAAATATGTCATTTTAATATGCCAGGATATTGCCCCCAATATGCCATTTAATATTCCAGGATATTGCCCCCAATATGCCATTTTAATATGCCAGGATATTGCCCTCAATATGCCATTTAATATGCAGGATATTGCCCCCAATATGCCATTTTAATATGCCAGGATATTGCCCTCAATATGCCATTTAATATGCCAGGATATTGCCCCCAATATGCCATTTTAATATGCCAGGATATTGCCCCCAATATGCCATTTAATATGCCAGGATATTGCCCTCAATATGCCATTTAATATGCCAGGATATTGCCCCCAATATGCCATTTTAATATGCCAGGATATTGCCCCCAATATGCCATTTTAATATGCCAGGATATTGCCCCCAATATGCCATTTAATATGCCAGGATATTGCCCTCAATATGCCATTTAATATGCCAGGATATTGCCCCCAATATGCCATTTTAATATGCCAGGATATTGCCCCCAATATGCCATTTAATATGCCAGGATATTGCCCCCAATATGTCATTTTAATATGCCAGGATATTGCCCCCAATATGCCATTTTAATATTCCAGGATATTGCCCCCAATATGCCATTTAATATGCCAGGATATTGCCCCCAACATGCCATTTTAATATGCCAGGATATTGCCCCCAATATGCCATTTTAATATGCCGGGATATTGCCCCCAATATGCCATGTAATATGCCAGGATATTGCCCCTTAGTATGCTCGTTATGCCACCCTCCTCCCCCCCTTCCCCAGACCCCAGTACTTACCTCTTTGCTGCTCCGTCTCCCGGTGCTCTGAATGTCCGTGGCTGTGAGGGAAGCGTTGTGAGCTCTCCTCCAGCCGCGTGGTTCAATAAAGTTTGTTTAAAAAAAACACACTTTGTTGACCGCGCGGCTGGAGGGGAGCGCACAACGCTTCCCTCACAGCCACGGACATTCAGAGCACCGGGAGACGGAGCAGGAACGAGGTAAGTTTTAGATTTTTTTTTTTTTTTTCAGACACCGACTCGAGTATAAGCCGAGGGGGGCATTTTTCAGCACAAAGTATATATAAATATTTTTCATTCATCCTCTATTTGTCATTTTAAGATCAAGAATCAAAGATATACAATCCTTACTGGATTTGGAAAGTGACACCCTTTTGAGTTCAGAAGATGCTACAAATTAGGATTTTCACTGATGTTACATGTAAGCAGGTTTACTACACCCATTTATATCACTTCACTGCTTTTTATGATATACAGACTCCAATATAACACACTATATAACATGCAGTTGACAATCATTCAAAGAACAAAACAATACAAAGCATTTCTTACACCCTAATGCACAATACATGTTGCAACTTTTTATATTGATATGGGTGTAACTTTCTAATTGTGGCTTTCTTTAAAATATGCCTCTTTTACATTCTTCTGACATTTTTTTATCTTGACTACTGACTTTTCTATTCCTGGTTTGGAATAGAATGACTGGCACTAAACCACAAACACTTTACAGGGATATGGTACTTACCTGATTCAATTCCAGGCATTCCCTTCCATTAGTAGTTGGAAGGCATCTTTTTGAATGTGTTTCTTGTATACGCATTACAGATAGGCATAACAAAAAAAGTAGATCATTTATGTATTAATGTAAGCGACATGTTTCCAGTATGGACACAGGATGATTTGCTGGCTGTCCATTATGCTGTATTAAATATATAAGATCTTCTTTGTATATATGCACTCCTTTGTCCCAAGCCTTCACTTTTGAGTGTGGGTAAGATGTGAAAGTTTGGGACTGAATGGCTCTTTTTAGGATAACTTCCCTTCCTGATGTCACAATTATTATGTTTTGTTTGCTTTGGGGAAGATTGTCCATTTCAGTGGTGTTCAGGTTAATATGGGCTGCATCAGGGCCTTTGTTACAGATCAATATTTTGGAACTTCAGGCAGCATGATGTGCAAACGTCTTTGCACTTTGTTGCCCTCTAAAGGTCCTTAGTAGAACTTAGGCTTGACGGTAGGTCAGCAGTGTCTTATGTAAACAGAGTTGGAGGGGTACACATCTGAAGGCTTTTTGCCTATAAACCCTTCTTCCCTGCTCTGTGAAGTTCTCTGTGGACTGTTTTGGTGGAAACGGATTGGCTGACATGTTCATTGAGCACTTTTGTTGCCATGGACTTGTGTTTTTTTTTTGGACAAAATCCTTATTAATGTCTGGTGTCCTGTGTGCTGAGCTTTCTTTTGGGAGTGTTTTTTTGTGCTTCACAGTGTGGTAGCCATGGTTTTCCACATGTTGGACAGGTGGAGGGCTCTCTTAAGGAGTCTTGATTGGGAATCAGGCACCAGGAACACCACAAACATTCTTGACGGGCTTTGGGTCAAGGGGCTTTGGAAATTTGTGACTGTTGGTTGTGTTCTTTTTGGTGCAAACATTGTGATATGTTTACATGGTTTAATGTTTTGTTTAATGTGAGGAATGTACAGGATCAGAGACCTATATGCAGGATACCCACAAATTAACGAGTCAGTATGAAATAAAGTCTTGTACACACCTGAGTTGTTTTGAAGCAGAATTCTGAGGCAAAGCTGGATCAGGCTAGGCCACAGTATATGACACCACTGCAGATTAAATGTAGGATTGCAGGTAATGTATTTGTAATCCAAAACAGAGGTGCCATATATCACATGCAGGTAGCAGTAGTTCACACGGAAATGCAGATGGTAGAAACAGTTCATTTGCAGTAACTATAGTACCTTGCAGGGTTCAAACAGAGGGAATCCAATAGACAAGCCAAAAGTCGGGGGAGCCAGCAAAATCCAGGACAGTCCAGAGGTCAGGGCCACAAGAAAGCAAACAAAGTAGGTAGCAATCTGAGGTATGGGGCACACGCAATCAGAGGATAAACGGGTAACAATCCAAAGGTCAGCAACTGAAGAAGAAAAATACAGGAAACGCTGAATGAGGCGCGGAATAGCAAAATCACTAACCACCGGAGTGAAGCATCAGTGTCCTTTTAAATTTGTGATGTCACGCGGCACGCTCCTATACATCATCATGGCAATCGCTCGTTACCAGGAAGTAGCTGGGGAGCAGGATGATTGGAGGCCATGTATATGCCAGTGTTCTTGTGCTCATCTTGTGCAGTCTTCACTCCTGACATTACATCATATCCGGTCGCATTTTTTTTTAAATTTTGCAGCTGCCAAGAGAAAAAAAGTTGAGCAGTGCGATTCGCTGTGGGGATGCCGGCACCAAGGGGGTCACCCCCGCTTGGTGACACCCGTGCCCAACGGGGGGGGGGGGGGCCTTAACCAATGGGCCCTGGGCAAGTGCCCAGTTTGCCCATTGGGTAAAGCGGCCCTGATGGTGCTTCATGACTAGGGTCTTGGATCATTGGCTGAAGTACTGGCAAGCTGCTTATAAGTGCTGGGTGGATAAAGAGACATAGAGTTGAAATTGATTTTACTCCCAGCTACTACCAGCTTTCATTTAAAAAGAATAGCAGTAGTATAGTTGAGTAAGAAGTTGAAGTATTTTAACTCATAACTGTACTTACAGTTGCATCGGAGCCTACTCTACTCCCACAGGCTTGCCAACCAGTTGTACAGATGTACTCCTAGAATTCCTTTAGATACAGAGGGTGGTGCTAATGAAAGATCTGTTCAAGTTAATATCAAGTAAATGGTAATGAATTAGAAAACAGAGGGGGAATACATACCTCCCAATTTCTGGGAGGTCACATGCGCAGTCACTCATTCACCTGCGAATGAGATCAGGACTGCAGGATTTCAGTTCCGAACACCGCCGATATCTTCAATCAGGACTTTACCACGCAAACCCTGGCAGTTGGGAGGATGGGAATGGATCTTTAACAATGTTTCTAATAATTTGGGTAATTCTGGTGAATTAGCTAGCCCAGCTTTACCTAGGATGGGTTTAGCAAATTTACTACTTTAAGAGTATGAACTTGCCATGTCCCATGTAGAAAACACAATGCTGTCATGTTAAAGTACAACTATAGCAATAAAATTATATAGCATTAACTGATGGTTTGCATCAAGTGCAGAAATGATTTAATAGAAGAAGACAAATAAAGTACCTTATTGAGCTCTCTTTGCTCATAAATCTTTGTCAGGAGGCAGACATGTTTAGAATCTTGGGTCAGATGTTCATTCATCTTGGGCAAAATTAAGTAGAAGTGACACAAGATTCTAAACGCGATGTCTGTGCCCTAGAAGAGATATTTGGAGCAAAAAAGGTGTCAATAAGGAATTTTATTTGTATTCTTTCATTAAACAATGTCTACATAAACCATCTGCCCTTGATGCAATCTTTCCATTAAACTTAAGTATTTTTTTTGCTACAATTGTCCTTTGAGAGCTGAAGCAATCCTTCAATTAAATTGCTGATTTATTATTATATTTAATTTTCCACACAATTTACACCTCTTCTAATTTTATCCACACTAGATGATCGTTGAAATGTTATTCAGTTGCTTCACAGTCCTTTGCTTGTTTATATTATTGGGAAGAGTATAACGACTAATTGATACAAGCCACTCACACAATACGTTTTTGAACGAAAAGAAGTTGCTCGAAGAAGACAGTTTTAAATTGGAACCGTTGCCTGGATACAGTAACGGGGCGTGACTTTAGGTTCCCCAATACTGACCCCTCCCTCTCTCCCAGTGAGACAGACGCTCTGTGAGATGACGTCACTCTTCCTGCAAGCATGTCAGAGGAGTAAGGCATGGAAACAGCAGCAGATTGTGCATAGGGAAAGCTGTATGGTCACCCCCTATAAGGCAGCTCGCTTTGTATTTTATGTTGCACAGGGATCTCCGCCTTTCACTTCCATTCACCCAACAGTAGCAGCGGAGAGTGATCGCACCAATCCTAGAAGAACTGTTTTTTTCATCACTGGATCTCGTTACAGCCCAGGGATCTCACAAGGGGCGGGAGAGAGATAGTTTACAAAAAAAAATATTGCCGGCCGGTGAAATAATTTGTTCCTAGTTGGGGCATTCTGCTTAATTCTGCCGGATCTAAAGCACCATTCATTTAAAGTGCATTGATCACCCAGTCTATACTGAACAAACAAGTGCAGCTCTGTGTGAGGGGTGATCAGCCAGGGGCATTAGCAGTATTTATGCTATTTTGTTTGAAGGGCAGGCCCAGCTCGTGTGGTTTGCCTGTGTGTGCCATTTTTGGAAGTCACTGATCTGATATTATTGTGTCACCCGGAGAGGAAGTCACCCCTGAAGCAGCTGGAAGGGAAGAGGAGACTGCAGCCCCAGCAACACTCTGACTGTGAATCAAGGGGTACTATAGAACTATCTTTGGAGGATTGCCAGGTTGTTGTGGATGGTTTTCCGAGGTACAGAATTACAACAGAAAACACAGGAGATCCCTGCCATTTATTATAAGCCCTTTGGAGAAAAAAAACAACAATTTTGTGCTGATCTTAGCTTGGTGAGTTAAGATTCATAATTGTATTATTAATAGACCAGTTTCCTGTGTTTGTAATGGTGCCTTCCTCTTGGAGCTGGCTTTGATACTTGATATGCTTATTGATGATTTAAGCTTTAACGTTCAAATTGTTATGGACTCTTTTTTCCCCCAATAATGCTCAGCCACCTATTTAGCTATTGCCAGACTGACACCAGGGAACATGTAGTCTATTACAGTTGGAGTACCATTAGCCATCATTGAAATAAACTGTATATACACACAGCAGGTCATTGGTGTGTCTCTATTTTCATCCATGGGCTCCTCCCCTTCTGTATTTTGCAGTTTTCCTTAAGGCATTGGGTGAGTGCTTTATATTATTTATCTTGAATCCATCACCTGTGCAACATGTTGTATCAGATGGATTACAGTTGCAGATTTCTTTTTACAAGAAAAGTCAGGGCCACATTTAACCCTTTTACTGCCATACAACTCTGCAGTAAATTTAAATAAAAACATGCATTTAATTCAGACATCTATTCATTCACACTAGGGGATGCCAAAAAAATGTATTTTTCCCAATTATTATAATTCCATTTTGATAGTAAAGTTCTTTAAGATCAGCAATTATAAAATGAACTTATGTTTTCTTCATGATTCATTATTCAGGTTAAACCCTTTAGTATCATTTTAATTGTCTCTGTAATTACAATCCTACTGGTGAATGTTGTATATCCTGATTATAGATTATGTAGCCAAAGCATCCCTGGATATTATATGTACAAGAAATATCTGCGTTTCTCTTCTTTGGGGCACCTTCAAGGTGAAGTGATATTTGCTTAGTGGTAAAGGCCTCAATAAGTGGAGCCTAAAAGGGTTCTAAAGCAGTCTGTGGTATTAATGTAAGGTACAGATAATGATGGATCATTTGAGGATGCTTTGGACCACTATCATATTTACCCATATGACCATCAATATTACCTTCTGGAAACATGAGGCCCAAGTATCAGAAGCACCTTGTGAACAGCTGCCATAGCTAAACATAACATGCAGGTATTACTGGTTGTAGTCCAATAATTATTATTTTCATTTGCTATAATATTTCATTTTGCTGATTACAGTAATGTTTATGTATGTCAGTTAAGAAAATGCAAATATTTCCTTAATATATACACATATGACATACATACACATATTAAGGAAATATTTGCATTTTCTGGCATACATAAACATTTCTGTAATCAGCAAAATGAATTATAAAAAAATACAAATGATAATTATTGAACTACAGTTAGTAATACCTGTGGTAACAAAGAATGGACACAAAACATACTTATTCCAGGAGATCAGAAAAATCTGTCTCAATGTTGTGGTAGTAGTATTTAAACAGATAAATTGTACATGTACAGAGGAAAGTGACTCTTGAATGGATTAAAAACTCATGTGTGTGATCGAAGTTACTTTGAGCAATTCACTATCCCAATTAGGTTGGAATGCTTGGATGATTCACTATCCCTAAGTGCATGCAGTTTCTCCAAGCTTACTTCCCAATGATTTCTGTAAAGACTTGCCCAGGTGCTGAAATCTGGAAAACTTGCTGGACCTGGTTTTCCAGTGAGTTTATTATTTTTTTAAAGTTGTGTAACATAGCTGTGCAGTCAATTAATTTAACTTGCTTACCAAGGTTACATGGTAAGTTTTCTCCTCCAAGTTGTTTCCCTCGCAAAACAGCACAAGAATGAAAATCCTGTACATTTTCATTTCCGGTACATAGTTGGAACTCTTTGCTTAGAGTATTGTAATTATGCAAAGCATAAAGCCAGTATTTGAGCTTTAAGTGGAGGTCACTGTGAACATGTTCAATAATTATATAATGTCAAATTTTTGGCTTGTTTTCCAATGGCAGTTTTATTTTAGAGGAAAAACATTGCCATTTGATGTATTTACCAATAGGATATAATCCATTATTTAATTATAATAAAAATCTAGAATGTATATAATATATTAATCAAGCAAAACAAAGATATAATTCCAAGTTCACAGCATTGCAAGGAGGAAATGGATAAATTACTAAATGGAACTGCATAAACTATATGCCGTAAGTGTACTGACAACCGCAGTATATCATTGTGGTTATGGACAAGGAAGACATCTTGGCAGTTTGTTGATTATGCGTACGGTCTCTCTGGCCAGTCACTACTGTGGTTTTGAGCAGAGCTGACACATCACAGGCTTGTCTTATGTTTTACAGCTGAGAATGGCTTAAGGGAGTATTATTTTCCTATAAAAAGAAAACTAGATTGTGGCATAATGGAAAACCAGAGTATTTCCTGACATGTTCTTGTTCTTTATTTGAAAGAGTTTTGAAATCAGCTGTGATACTGTGTAGCCAGTATTAGGGCTGCCAGTTGTAAGTATATCCTAGCATGGTAATCCCCATTTTACAATATATATGTTTATAAATAAAATGCATACACATACAAAGTTATAGGCACATTCATACCCTCTGCAGGGTTCTTCTTTGGCAACCAGCACACGGCACTAGTGTTTATAATTTTTCCATAATAAAAACCTGGGGTTCAGCATGCCAGCAATCTCACTGTTTAGTTGGACAACCTGCTGCAGAGTTCAAATACACCAAATACTTGACTGTTATTTGCCATTAACGTCTTCAGCGCTGTTGAGTCTTTAAAAGACTACTGTTGTCAAAAATAAGCAATGTTTTATTAAAATATTGCATCAAGTGAAACAATTTGAAATAGAAATCCTTTAATGCAAGTATAAAAATAAAGTACCTTATTGAGCTGTCTTTGACTGTATAACTTTATCAGGCCGGACATGTTGTTTAGAATCTTGAGTCAGACAAATGACGATCTAACAAAGCATTCTAAACATGTCAGCCCTCAGTGCTATAAAAGCAAAACGGGCACAATACGTTTTATTTGTATTATGTTCTATTTAAAATGCCTACACTTGATGCAATCTGTAAATTAAACAGCTTGTTTTTTTGCTGATGGTTGTCCTTTTACTAAGCAATTCCTTCATAGCCATAGCTGTAAAGGCTACCTTATATTAAACATTCTTTATTACATGGAAAAAAAATGACATGAAAAAATGTAACATAGGGTGGATTTTATTGGTTACTTTTCATTGCAATAATGTGCAATGCTATTCTATGGATAGCTTGAAATAAACAAGCCATAATTGGTAAAAAATGGAATGCACTCCTTCCAGTTACTCCCAGACCATCCCTGGAATTGTATATTTAGGTTTTGTGCTGTTCTAGACCTGACTAAACTCATGCACCCCTTGTTCAATCTTCATTTGCCCCATCCTGTTCCTGTCCAGGCCGCACCACTTGCTATTTAGGATCCAGCCCATCCTCTTTAGACTCCGTCTCTGTCACCTCTGTCATTCGGCAGCTTGTTGGGTACGACCCATCTTTGTACCACAAAAGCCTATCCCTGCCATCTTTGTGCCCAGGAATTTTATCCCTACCGGCTTTCCCAAATATTAATACCACATTATCCGGTGTTCAGGCTGCCATGTTCAAGGGGGTGGAGCATGAAGTCTATGCCGGTTCAGCACAGACTTACACCTGTCGCTCTGCACTCACCCACCCTGGGCGGTTGAGCTAGCACACTGGTGGATGTACAGGAGGGGTGGCATTTTACACTGGTCACCTGCGACTTATTGCCATAAGCAAAAATACAGCACTCCCCTCACTAAATCTAACTTTTATCTTGTTTTAGCCTGAACTGTGGGACTGGACTGTTCTGTAATTGGCTATTAAAATGCTCTGTTGTGTATCTGTCATCAAAGAGCAAATCTACTGAACTGAGCTGGAGATGCAATCAGACATCATTTTAGTGTCCAGAAAGGGTGGAGTGCACACATTTATGCTTGAAACTGAATCTGATAAACACAGAGAGACAGGGGGAGGGAGGGAGGGGGGGGGGGGGGGGGGAGACAGAGACAGAGACAGGGGGGGGGGAGGGGAGGGGGGGAGACTGAGTCAAGGGGAGGGAGGGGGTTAAGAGACAGAGACAAGGGGAGGGAGGGGGGGGGGGGGAGACAGAGAGACAGGGTAGGGAGGGGGTTAAGAGACAGAGACAAGGGGAGGGGGGGGGGGAGACAGGGTAGGGAGGGGGTTAAGAGACAGAGACAAGGGGAGGGAAGGGGTTAAGAGAAAGAGACAAGGGGAGGAAAGGGGTTAAGAGACAGAGACAAGGGGAGTGAGGGGGTTAAGAGACAGAGACAAGGGGAGGGAAGGGGTTAAGAGACAGAGACAAGGGGAGTGAGGGGGTTAAGAGACAGACAAGGGGAGGGGGGAGAGAGAGAAAAATGGGGGCAAGGGAAAGAGAAAGGCAGCATTGGCACATAAAAAGAAATAAAAACTAGAAATACATTTTTTGATATCATAATTTTTTATTAAAAAAGCAATTTACATATGAATATATACAAGTTGAACTTTTTTCCTATAGGGTAGTCTTATATTCAGGCTTTTAGTTTTTTTCCTAATGGAATATCCAAAGTTTGGGGGGTCGTCTTATAATCAGGGTCGTCTTATAATCGAGCAAATACGGTAGATTAGATTTTATACCCTATATAATACTAAAGAGTATATATTAATAACACATGTAACTTAAAATGACGTCTTACCTAAACATTGATTGTACTGTGAATGTAGAGACTAAGAAAATGATCTATAAATTATTTTGGCAGAGTTGTGAGGAAGTTAACAAACAAATGAGTTGTTAATATGTCTGTGGTTGTCTTCTATCTATGATGTCTGCTTGTGTCTTAGTATGCAAATGAACAATGTAACGATCTGCAGGATGTTTGGTATTTTGGTATGCCAAACTCTAATAGTTGTACTTTAGGAAGCTGGTTACCTCTTGGCCACTTCTGACCTTGTGTACTGTATAGAGATTTTTCATGGAAATTAAAGTTGCCAAGTTCTTATATAGAATCTGCATATTTGCTCTAATACCACATTTTATGTATTGCCTCTAAACTAAACTGCTTATTGTAAAGATAACATTCAAGCTTTGTTCTGACAACCTTTGAAAAACAAACCAAGCATTGTTAGTACATTACATAGTACAAAATAGGTTGTATTTGGAGTTGGTTACATTTTGTATATGTCATGAAATTTGTTGCACAGTATGCTACCACTGCACAACTGAAATAGTTTTTATATTCTTTGCTACCTTACTGAAGACAATTACAAAGTAGGTACTTCTATGTGCTGTGAGCTACAGACTTCCTTTAGCTGTAGAGGGTTAAATAAGTAACTACCTGCTGCTTCCCTCTCTCTGCATGGACACTAATTCACTGCAGGCAGCACAGTCTTATAGGGAATGTTATTTGAAATACTTGTGCGATTGCATTCTCAAAGTTCCTTAGTCACCGTTATATATTCAGGATAACACAGTTGCATTTGGCTGTATCCTTTACTTGTGAGTTTAAAATCTAAAGATGGAATTGTCTTTTCTGTATATTTTTGTTTTTCTTGTCTTGTGCTTTTAAAAATAAATAAAATAAAGTACTTTGTGCATTATAGGAGCTGTGCAAGTCCATTACTGGATATATTTTTTCCCCTTAATTTCATGTAGCATCATGCATAAAAAGACCATTATTAAACAACAAAAGAGTTAAAATGACCACTTTTAAAATAAACATTTATTATATTTTCCACTGTGGTCACATGCTTGTTATTAATGTTGAAGACATTATACTGTTATGTGTATAGATATAGTAGTTATCTAGCTAGACAATAACATACCTATCGTACATTTTACGTAGCAGAGAACTATTGTGTTTTGTAGTTTCACAAATATTTTTCATAATTTTTTTTGTGTTCACCCATTTACCACTTAATACGCATATTTTTGTGAAGCTAATTCTCAGAGCCCCGGCCCCGTCAGTGCCCCTATTTCTTTATTATTGAAGTCAGGTGTCAATCAGACTCATCGCCACAGGTATATAAAATCTAGTACCTAACCATGCAGTCTGTATTTACAAACATTTGTGAAAAAAAATGTTGTTCTGAAGAGCACAGTGAATTCAAGCGTGGTGCTGTGGTAGGATACCACGTTTGCTATGTCAGTACGTGAAAATTTCATTCTTGCTAGATACTCCACAGTTAACTGTAAGTGATATTATTGCGAAGTGGAAGTATTTAGGAAGAGCCATGAAGTGGAAGACAATGTAAAGTTACAGAGCAGGGCCACTGAGAGCTGAGGCACATGCGTAAAAGACAGGAATGCTCTGCTGATTCCATAGCTGAAGAGATTCATACTCCCATTGACATTCATTTCTGCACAAAAACAATGTGGTGGAGCTTCATAGAATGGGTTTCTATGACCGAGCCGATGCATGTAAGCCTCACATTGCCAAGTGTCTGATCGAGTGGTGTAAAGCATGCTGCCACTGGACTCTTGAGCAGTGGGTATGTGGTCTGTGGAGTGTTCACTGTTTGCAGTCTGATGACCAAGTTTGGTTTGGCAGATGCCAGGAGAGCGTTACTTGCCTGATTTCATTGTGCCAACTGTAAAGTTTGGTGGAGGAGGTATGATTGTATAGGGCTGTATTTCAGGGGTTGGGCTAGGCCCCTTTCTTCCAGTAAAGGGAATTCTTAATACATCTTCATACTAAGACATGTTGGACAATGCTATGCTTCCAACTTTGTGAGAACAGTTTGAGTAAGGCTCTTTTCTATTCCAGCATGACTATGCTTTGTGTACTGGGGAAAAATACATGGTTGGATGAATTTGATGTGGAAGAACTTGACTGACACGCACAGAGCCCTGACCTCAACCCCATCAAACACCTATTGGGATGAACTGGAACTGTTATTGCGAGCCATGCCTTCTCATCCAACATTAGTGCCTAACCACACAAATACTATACTGGCTGAATGAGCAACAATAGCACAGAAACACGCCAACATCTTGTGGAAAGCTTCCCCAGATGAGTGGAAGCGGTTGTAGCTCCAAAGGGGGCACCAACTACATATTAATATCTATACATTTAGAATGCAATGTTATAAAAGTTGCTGTTTTGTGTCCATATAGTGTAGGTCCTCTGAGATCCAGTCTAGTTAGTGCGTATGTATATATGGAAATAGAGCACATTGGCAGATTGATGGGCTAAAAATGGTTCTCTTCTGCTGACACGAGATGTGCACATTAACTTTTTACTGTATAACCAATAATGGCGGAGTAAAGTTGTTATGACTAAAAAATTTTTTTTTTTTGGCATTCAATGTATTGTTGATTGAGGTGTTCCTCTTTATCAGTTGTTGGGTGTGTGGATTTTCAGTGGTTTTATTGTTCTCAAAGCTCCTCGTGATACTAAATGGGGTTTCTGCCTTTTTGCCAGATCTCTCATTTAGTGCTATGCTAAATTAATGTACATAACTGGCTCAGTGTTTTTTTTTTTTTTCTTTTTAATATAGGGCATCAGTTGTTATGATATCGTTTGTATTCAAAAACTGGTTGATCATATTGCTAATATTCAGAAATCTGTTTGTGCCTAAAATAATTACATTTTGTGCCTTTTATTAGTCAAGCAATCTGACTTGAGGGACAAAAATAATAGATGCATATTAATAAAAAAAAATAAAAAAATATGTATGTATTGGTTTTTCAAGGCTCCTGCACAACTCAGTCATTGATCAGACTAGGGGAGCAAGTCCCTACTCTGGCTGAGAGTGCGCTGATGCCATCAGCACACGCCATTCTCCCCACTGACTTTGCCTCAGTTGTGAGGCAGAGCCAAGATCTATAAAGGTTGTAAGTATAGTCAAATGCTTGAGAGCTGAGTGGGATTATAAGTAGAAGCTGTTAATCTGATATTTGTGAATAAATTAAACAGATTTAGAATACAGGTGTTAACATTTTAATGAATACATAGGTTTTTTAAAAATTATTCTACTTTAGTATGCATGATTAAGTCGCTAGGACGCTCTATGTCATCCTGATTTTAGTGTACCTAAAAGACGTTAGGATGGCATAGAACGTCTTGTGATGTTTTTTCAGTTTAGCTTTTTGTATTTGTTTCTGTAATGTAGGTACTGTATTTTTCCAGGGAAGTGTGTGGAAATAGCAGGAGAGACATGGAGATACATTTGCCCTTTCTTCTAGGCCTTTAGTTTT
This sequence comes from Pelodytes ibericus, assembly GCA_036172795.1. Classification (NCBI taxonomy): domain Eukaryota; kingdom Metazoa; phylum Chordata; class Amphibia; order Anura; family Pelodytidae; genus Pelodytes; species Pelodytes ibericus. The sequence goes on along the minus strand of CM069859.1, from coordinate 157,643,135 downwards.
AAATATACCAGAGCCATCTGCAGACAAACTGACTTTCTCTATATAAAGCTCAATAAATATTCCAGTCCTGTGGAATATTTAACCAGCAAACATGTAATGTTTGTTCTAAATATACAAAATATTATGTCAATATTTAAAAGACAACTTCATTTTTTTTTCAATTGTTCTAATATAGAAGCACAAGTAAAAAAGTAGTATGAGGATTAATCGGCATGTGCTTTTGACAGTACACCCTCTGACCGGAGTCGGAGACTGTCTCTATGCTGGTGCAGAGAGAGGGGGATGGGACTCTTCATCGCGGCTGCTTCCGCGCAGCTGCTTCACCGCCGACTCTGCAGCACAAGACAGATCGTCGCTGGAGATTTCATCGCCGGACATTTCTTCTCTAAAGGTAAGTATTTTACCTATTTTAGTTTAAGGGTGGTTAGAATTAGGGTTTAGGGGTTTAGAATTAGGGTTTAGGGGGTTAATTTTAGTATTAGGGTTTCGGGGTTAATTTTAGTATTAGGGTTTAGGGGGTTAGTATTAGGGTTTAGGGCAGGGGTGTCCAAGTTTGTTTTGCAGTGGGCCACTTGACTGTAAATCTATTTGTGCGTGGGCCGCATTCATGTTTCCTTGAAAGTAAATGTATGTATGTATGTATACACATACATACATACATACATACATACATACGTGTGGATATATATATATCACCGTAACATGCAGTGTGAGTGTATCACAGATTCCCCAGAAAGACAGCAGAAATAAAAAAAACTCACATTCAATGCACACAATTACATGTGAATACACAAATACGCAGTCCCACTTCCACACACACATTCACACGTAGTCCCACTTCCACACACACATTCACACGTAGTCCCACTTCCACACACACATTCACACGTAGTCCCACTTCCACACGCATTCACACGTAGTCCCACTTCCACACGCATTCACACGTAGTCCCACTTCCACACGCATTCACACGTAGTCCCACTTCCACACGCATTCACACGTAGTCCCACTTCCACACGCATTCACACGTAGTCCCACTTCCACACTCATTCACACGTAGTCCCACTTCCACACGCATTCACACGTAGTCCCACTTCCACACACATTCACACGTAGTCCCACTTCCACACACATTCACACGTAGTCCCACTTCCACACACATTCACACGTAGTCCCACTTCCACACACATTTACACGTAGTCCCACTTCCACACACATTTACACGTAGTCCCACTTCCACACACATTCACACGTAGTCCCACTTCCACACACATTCACACGTAGTCCCTCTTCCACACACATTCACACGTAGTCCCACTTCCACACACATTCACACGTAGTCCCACTTCCACACACATTCACACGTAGTCCCACTTCCACACACATTCACACGTAGTCCCACTTCCACACACATTCACACGTAGTCCCTCTTCCACACACATTCACACGTAGTCCCACTTCCACACACATTCACACGTAGTCCCACTTCCACACACATTCACACGTAGTCCCACTTCCACACACATTCACACTTCCACATACCCACACACATTCACACTTCCACATACCCACACACATTCACACTTCCACATACCCACGGTGCCCCCTCGTGCTCTGACTCTGTTGAAGCACCGGCTAGCTAGCTGCGGCTGCGATGAAACGGCCGCGTTATTCTTCATTGCTGACAGTTCAGCGTTCTAACTGCCACGCTGAACTGTCAGCGATGAAGATGCGGCGAACAAGTGTCCTAGACCCCAGAGAGAGACCCTTTTTTTACATGGGTTCAACAGAGGCTTCCCCCACTCAATTAAGATCCCAGTCAGACAAGCAGGGAAAGCCCCTGCTCTGATTGGCTGAGCACACACATGCTTTACATGAGCTCTGCCTCTGCTGAGGCTGAGCTAAAATGACAGCTGCACAGTCTATATGTTTCAGTTAAAGTGACACTATGCATGTTAAATAAAAATTAACGGGCCGTGGCCCATCAGGACGTCATAGTGGCACCTAAAAAATGTAGCTAAGTATGTTATTACAAAGTGTTTTTCTAATTTGTGTTATTGGGCAAAAGAACCATAACATGACATATACTGTGGAGACACTGAAAGTAGCCATCACAAAACTTATTTTAGTAATTGTTTTAAGTGCCTCAAAAATTTAATTTTGTGTGTGCTGTAAGTAAAATCTATATATTTTCCAAAACATGTGTTTCCCTGGAAACATATCTTAATGACATGGACATTATCATCTGAAATTATTTCCACATTTTGCAAACCTTGTGGGTCTGTCGAGAAATCCAAATGTTGTCCAGTCTCTGCTTCTTGTCTATGACCTCACCCTGAACAGTTAGTTAACTGTTAACAAAGTATCTGATTTGTTACAAAAAAGATTTCTGTAAGATTTGTCCTTTTATTGCTAAAAGATCTGGCACAATTTGACTCCAAGAACTCCAGCCTGATAAAATGAACATATAAAAGCCATATTACATTTATTTTTGTTACTTTTCCAGGAACTCTCTAGGATTCTGTCCATCTTTTGAAAAGGGCATCCCATGCATCTACTGGGATCCAATTGCAGGGTTCCCAAAGAGATACAGAGGATGCCCAATGCTCATGTACATCAGCCATGTTTCCATGCATCTCTATACAGAAGCGTGGGGATGTGCGATGTACCCCATGTGTATGATGTTATTATAATGTACCATACGCCCCAGCACTGCTCCCATTATTTTCAGTGGTGAAAGCAGTTGGCATACACAGATCTGAGTGTACAACAATACACACCTTCTTTTAAAATCTAGCCAGTGGTGAGCATACTTATTTTTTTCTAGCATGTAAAGCAAATAAACATAACTGGAATGAACCTTTTAATTACTTGAAGACCAGCCTATGATAGGTTTATGAATGTCTGTCTGTAGTTTAATATTATATTAAATAGGAAAATGTTCTAAACAAGTGGGGGAAATGTGTCCATTTTGATGTTTGACATCACACTTTGCTAAGTTGCTTATCTGTCACAGTGCAGATTTATTAAGAAGTCAAGGATTATGCTACTCAAGATAATGAGCTCACTGGAAGGAAAGGCGATTTGTGCAGCTAATTCTTTGATTCAGTTTTATTGACTCTTTTACGTTTTGCTTGAGCAGTTATTTGAAAATAGCCGTATTTTGATGTGACATATGATAATTCTGGTGGTCTGCCTTTCAAAATGTGATAAAATAGGTTTGAACTAAATATCAATGTGATATTGTGTAAAAATGTCCTTCACTTAAAAGTCTTTACCTATGTTTAAAGCCTCTGTAAACTACCAAACATATTTGTATGCTTACTACAAATTGTAGAAACATAAGGGTCAGAATATAATTATGTATGTAATAGCGGACCAGGGGTTTTAAACTACAGGCCTTCATTTCCTGATGGCCTACGCCTCCCATAATACTTTATTAGCTAAGAGGCTGGCAGGGGAATATGGGAGATGTAGAGGAGGGCCACAGTTTGGCAACACTGCTCCAGAGATATATTATAAAAAAACTTTTATAAATGCAATATACTGCAATTTTTTTTTTGAGGAGCCAGGCAGACATATGTTATACTTGTATCTGACTTCTTCTTAAGAACACGATCAGCAATGGACACTTTAATGTAAGATGATGCTTTGTTTTTTGTTGTTGTTAAAATATATTCTACTGATGCCATTGCCACTTCACCTCTCTTTGAGTGACCTACCTGGTTCCCTGACACCTGTAGGAGTAACACAGCTACCCAAGGGGTCTTTATTCAAGTCAATTTACATGAGCAATATGCTTCTCAGGAAAAAGTTAGTATAATAGCACTTTATATGCTCTCTTTTTATGTTACATGCATTTATCCAGAGAATAATTGATACAAAAATTATATCACTTTTGGAGGGAAATAAGCGCACAGCGCACTTTTATATTTTCTCTTTTGATTTTTTTTTTTGTACCAAAAACTGCTGGCCATGCTTAAATAATTATCTTGTACAATGAATATGTTAATCATATTTAAAAAGGTCACGTCAATAGCAGTTCATCACAGTGGGGTCTTCTAACTAAAGTGTGGAAGTGTGGTAACTTGACAAACTCAACTAGCAGTACAAAAAACCCTTGCATATTGGCATTCATTTGCTTGTTCATTATTTTCACCAATTAGTGAATAGATCCAAAACAGATCACACAGTGCTGTTATAGCAGAGATGCTGCACTGACTTTGTATATAGTCTATGGGTAGGGTAGACTGTTCAGAAAAATATATATATTTTTTTTAAGACTCCAACTTTTGTTTTAATCTGACAGGCCAAGTATCTGTTTATAATACATTTGACTAAAGTTCTAATTATCTAAGGAAATTTATCATTGTCAACTAGGCTGATAATGGACATATAGTCCATCAAGTATAAGCTTTAAACCCACCCCTATTTCTTGATCCAGAGGAAGGCACAACATTAAGACACTTTGATTCTAATTGGCATAGCCATGTGTGATTTAGTTTCCAACTTCACTTTGCTTTGTACTCCACAGTTTAAGAGACACAATGGTAAAGAGTAAAGCTCATTTTTCTTGTTGTCTGAAAATAGTTTTTTTTGTTTGTTTTTTGCTTTGTCCAATTTCTCAAGAGATCCCCAGAATGTCTTTATACAGATCTTGAACATGCTTGCAAATCTTAATGGGATCCCATTGTGATTTCGTTCTTTCTTTTCTTTTTGTGTGTGTGATTTCTAACCTGTGGCACCCCAGCTTCTCTGGCTTCCAACTTCCATGATACTAAGCCAACCATTTGACAGTTTGAGCAGAATGTTCAGTGATTTGGCACTCCAAATTTAGTGAAGGCTAACCGGTGGCACCCCAGCTATTGTGAACTCCCGTTACCATAATGCTCAGCCACCCATTTTATCTTCTGTGCATCCTGCATACTGTTTACTGCAACAGATGCTCAATCGCAAACAGTTTTGCTTTTAATACTCCATTACATGTCGTCTCTTCTACTAACCCCCCTCCTAACAACAGAATATCCTAACCATTGCAAAGCATGGTTAGGATTATCATTTTACCACCCACTCTACGTGAAATGTTTCTTGATCTGGGAGCCCAGGGTGTAAACCCAGCCATTTTGTTATAATTCATACAGTTTGTCCGTGATGAATTCTAGATATCAACATTCTCTATATGCCTTTTTAAATTCCAATCTTGATCTGTTTAACTTCTTCTCTTCTGCATTTTCCTTTTACAGAGTGTTGTTAAGACAGCATATCACCAGTATTGTTATGGGGAAGAACAATGATATTTTTTTATTTGCAGTGATCCTGCTATATCCTTGTTATGTACAGATGGATTTTTGCTTTTTCCATCAGAAGTTGTCTTATTTTCTATGGTATTAAGGTGATGGGCCTGTATCATTGAATTACACAAACATAATCTATAATAAATAAATGCATAGAAATAGTAATACAATGTAATAATTTATGTAATGGTTGTTATCTATTTTGTGGGTTGACAAATATTCACAGTCTTCAAGAGCTAGGCAGACCAATTGTTTTTTTGTTTCTTTTTACATTTTTTACATTTTCTTTGAAACCATAACATAAATACACCCATAGTGCTATTAGTCATATACCAGTAACTCCTTGACTTTTATGTGGCTTATTAACCTTTTGTTAAATTCTTGAAAAGAAAATCTAAAGTTGTAGTCCATCTCTTCATATTCAAACGAAAGAAAACCGAGAGTGACTGGCTGAATTTAACTGCAAGAAACCTGTGCATTTTGTTTTACAGTTTTTATTTTTTTATTTTTTTTATTGCCCGTGAAATCTTAGCAAATTGAGAGATTTACTATCGGATGTCAGGAAATAACTAGAACTTTCCCTTTCCTTGACAGTTGCTTGCAAAAGCTGCAAAAACATAAGGCTCACAAACTTTGATGTTTCTGGGTTTTTATTGTCTGTTAAATGTAGGTTATTTTTCATATTTATTACTATACTAATATTTTTTTTCAGTAATTATTGATAAGGAGTCTGAATTATTTCTCAGGTCTGACTTGTGTTTTTCATTAAGCACAAAAGGCTAATAAAATAAATATTAGTAGAAAAAAACTCAATGTTTTTCATGCTGGTTATGTTCAAATTTTTTTTTTTTTTTGCATATATATCCTAAATATCACTAGAAACTATTACACTGACCATTTTGTACTACACTATATGGACAAAGCTATTGGGCCACCTGACCATTACAATAACAGGAACCTTTATGACCAATTCTAAATACTTAGACATTAAAATGAATTTAATCCCCCTTTGCAGCTATAATAGCTTCCACTCTTCTGGGAAGGCTTTCCACAAGATTTTGAAGTGTTTCTTTGGGAATTTTTGTCCATTCAGAATAGAATTTGTGAGGTCAGGCACTGATGTTGCACAAGAAGGCCAGCCTCGCAATATCCTTTCCATTTGCTCCCAAAGATGTTCATTGGGTTTGAGGTCAGGGCTGTGTGCGAGCCAGTCAAGTTCTTCCACACCAAACTCATCCAACCAAATCTTTATGGACCTTGCTTTGTCCTCTGGAGCACAGTCATGCTGGAATAGAAACTGGCCTTCCCTAAACTGTTCTTATGCTGAAGCACTAAGATTTTCCCTTCACTAGAAGTAAGGGCCTTAGCCCGACTACTGAAAAACAACCCAGTACCATAATCCCTCCTCCACCAAACTTTACAGTTGGCACAATGAAGTCAGGCAGGTAACATTCTCCTGGCATCTGCCAAACGCAGACTCATCCATCAGACCGACAAACAGTGAAGCATGATTCGTCACTCCACACATTTCCACTGCTTCATAGTCCCATGGTGGCTTGCATGCTGCTGCTTGGCCATGAAAACCATAGTTTGTGTGCTGATATCAATGCCAATTGAAGTTTAGAACTCTTCAGAGCATTGGCAACTTTTTACACATCATGTGCTTCATGGCTGCTGTTCCTTAATGCTTCAACTTTCTCAATACCACTTACAGTTGACCGTGGAATATCTATCAAGGATGAAATTTCACAGTACCACGCTTGAATTCACTGAGTTCTTCAGAACGCCTATTTTTTTTTTTTTTTTTTTTTTTTTTACAAATGTTTATAAATACAGACTGCATGACTAGGTGCTAGATCTTATACACCAGTAGCAATGGGTCTGATTGGCACACCTGAATTAAATAAATAATCACTGTGTCCCAATACTTTGCCCCATACAGTGTATTTTTTTATTTTCTGCGTTCAGTGAAACCAGTTTCTATATGAATTTGACTTCATTGTACTTGCTGAGTAAACAAAAGACTGCATTCTGTTTCACAAGTGTACGATCGTCTGCCAACGGTGAAGGTCAAGCTAAGCATGTTCCTACAGATTTTTGTGCGCATACAGTAAATGTCTGTCAGGAGCATAAACATGGATGAACACCAGATTCTGTCATTGAGCACGCTGGCGGTTCCACCTTTGGTTCAGTGCAGTTGAAGTACGGAAGCCTCAGTGTACCAAAATTCTATCAGCCACTTTTCATCGCAGTAGGACGCATGGTTTATGCCTACGGCGATGAAAAGAGTTTGTTAGAATTTTGGTTCATTGAGGCATCCGTACTTCAACTGCACTGAGCCAAAAATGAAACCGCCGGCGTGCTCAGTGACAAAATCTGGAGTTCATCCATGTTTATGATCCGATCCTCATGGACGTTTACTGTAAATGCGCAAATTATTATCTCTTGACCATTTTCCAGTTGCTCCTGCATTTTCTTTTTCCTTTTTGTATGTTCTATCAGTATGGTGTGCTGATTTTTCATACCTTGCTGCAGTGTGACCTCACTCTGTTGGCCACTTCTTATACAGTTTTGTATTAATCCCTTAGAAATGTCTTATAAAAGATCTTATGGTGCATATGCATGTACAAACACATTGGTCACCCAAATGCATTTACCTGACTGACCAAAAATGGCTGGTTATGCATTATGAGAGGACTTATCCCTTGAAGAAATATAGCAATACGTATGATTTCAACTAATTTATTGTAAATATAGACATGCAAACCTACAAAAAAAAGGACAACTAAACTGTCTTTTAACCATTGCTTCCTTGAAGCACAGCCCATCAGAGTGGATACTCGCCCCTCTCCATTTGCAGAGTGGATACTCGCCCCTCTCCTCCTGGTCAGAGGATAAACTGGCATGTACTATCAAAAGAACACTAGGGACAACTAACTTTTCACTTGTGCTTCTATATTAGAAGCACTAGGGAAAAGTAATGTTTATAATCTTAAATCTACTTTTATATTTTTTCAAGTTTAAAGTGGTAAATTAAGAATCATTTAACCAAAGTTTTGAGAAATCCTGGGAACCAGGTCACCATGGGCACCAGGAAATAGACACGATGCCTGGGTATTGCCATCCATTACCAACTGCTCCCCCCCATTCCCCATTCAGTGGAGCGTGAAGAGGCAAAGTTTGTACCGGCTGCACAGACTGCCTTTTGCACCGCTGTTGTGCACTAGAGTCTGAGCTCCGGGTGTCATATAGCATCCCGGTGGTCAACGGGAAGACAATGTGCCTGGGTGAGAAGTGAATCCCTCCCCTCAATGATGTAAAACAGCAGGGAGGGGGGGAGATGCACTAAAATATATTTTTTTGCATTTAAAAAAAATGTGGCTGTCTGTGTGTATATGTATTTGTCTGTGATGGCCTGTGTGTGTGTATGTCTGTCTGTCTGTGTTTGTGTGTGCTTGTTGTCTGGCTCCTAAAAATGAAATAAATTTGTCAAGCCTTTATTTAACCCTTCTTTCTTAGCCAAACAATGACATTGAAGGAGAACATTGGGTATGACGTTATACATTTAGCTCCCCTTATGGATGTCCGTGCCAACTGCGAAAACAACCACCTTGCTGAGCATCAAGAGAACTGAAATCCTTGGATGCACAGCTTTTCTTTTAGCTATTGCCAATAGCCTTTCGGGTTGCTTAAGACAGCCACGCCAAACCGTGACAAGTATATGCAGGTACCAGCAGGACCTGACTGAAACTCAACTGTGTCAAGAGCTTGCACTAAGTGAGCCGAAGAAAACACGAAAGATAACAACATTTTTAATTCACAGCTATTTACAAGTTAGTTGGTGAGCCAAATCAGAATGCATCCAAAGACGGTTGTAAAAGAATACAAGTTCTTTGCTTGCTTTGTAGTCCAGACTTTCTGTTGTAATTTAATCACAGGTAGGCTTGTCTCATAACCTACACATACATGTGTGAACTGTTTAAAAATAAAAAATACTAACTTTTAAAAAAAACTTTGCTATACCTTAATCCAGTGGTGCAAACTGCAGTTTCCAGCTGTTGGAGAATTACATCTCTCCCTGTCAATCTATTAGCAAACAAAGAATGGGAGATGTAGACCATCTGGAGAGCCACAATTTGGTACTGTTTTAGGGTTTATACATTGACTTCTGCACATCCAGTTAGAAATAGCAAGAGTCAGGCTAGTTCCATGCAAACGTAATATTGATTTTATTCTGAGGAAGCTAGATTTCCTTTATTTGTATACTTTCCTCAATTGACATAGTATGCTACAATCAGACACTGTGTGATCAATAGTATACTGCATTTTAACGTCATTTTATATCGGAGACTTGATTTGTTTTCAGAATTACTCCTCTATGGCCATTATTATACATGGAATGAATAGCTAATTAAGAGGATATGTGTGTGTTTCATATATAGTTATTATAAGGAGCCAGGAACATGGTGCTTTCATAGAGTTCTGTGTAAAGCAATCAGAAATGTTAGGAGCCAGCAGCGGGGCAAATACTTACTCCCTGGTTCCTGGAATTTGTCAAGCCCTGAATTATAAGCATTTATTATCTCAGTGCTTCTTTTGCCTTTACAGGCTCTGCTAAAGAGGACTTTGAAGGGTGTTGAGTCCCATTAAAGGGACACTAAATGTTATTTTTCACTTCTAATGTACAAATGAAATTTTAGTTGTCCCTAGTATGAGGATAAACTGGCGTGTACTTTTGATAGTTTATCCTCTGACCGACAGCTGCCATGTTTCCATAGAAAGGAGGCAGCCGTCTGGTCGGCGACCGGCTCCCAGGATGTTTAAGTAAACCCGACACCCCACTCTGACTGCCGAATGCGAGGGTCTCTCGCTGCTAGCGCAGAAAAGTGTGCTAACGGCAAGAGCCCCTCGCATTCGTCAGTCAGAGTGGGGCGTCGGGTTTACTTAAACATCCTGGGACATGTTTTGTTTAACCCTTGCTTCCTACAAGGAAACAAAGGTTAAACAAGATTTAATGTTCCTTTAAAGGAGCAATGCAAGTGTACACGAATTGGCAGTATACACAAACCTGCTTCCAGTGTATTAATTATAGTTGGAAGTTCAGCACTGTAGGCGCCCATCATAGCAGTTAAATATGTTGGGAATGGGTTATAAGAGCCAGGCATTCGAGCAGCTATTGGAAAAATATGACCAGCAGTTTTGCGGTCTGTTTTCTCCTGTCTGTGTCGGCTGTTTCACCACCTGCTTGTTTCTGGCTTTCAGTAATTACTGTACCTATGTGCAGCGCACCAGAGTTTGGAAGGAGCTGCTGGCTTGTTTTATGTAGTATGTGCTGTAAAGTGTGGAAGGTCCAATGTACTGCTAGATTGCAATAACTGTTCAGGTCAGTGTTCAATGTTCCTCCCAGTCCGTTTTCTGAATGATTCCTGGTGCCGCTCCTAGCTACCGCTTTCCTGACAGAGGGGTAAAAAAAAGACTCATGCTTCTATGGTGAGGTCATTAGACAGAAATCTCCAGCTGTGCTGTAATTAGAGGATTAACCCTCATGCTATTTGAGCAGCATGCAATGAACTTAAAAAAAATACAGTGAGCATTGACTGTTGCTGTATTTGGGCCTGGCTTCATTTTAAAGTGTAGTCATCATGGCCTCTGTGGAGAATATGTCTACTTAAATCAGATTGGGTTTTCCCTTAAAATAGAACTTTTAAGTTCTGTGAATGTCTTTCATGGGTTTCTGCCAAGAACATTAATCATTTATTTCTGCATGTATAATAAGGCTGGGGTGGGGTAAGTGAAGAAGCAAATTGCCATAAAAAAACATGTGAAATAACTAACGTTGCAACGGGAATCTCTGGTACTGTTCAAATGTTATTCATCCATTACTTTATGAACACACATAGTTTGTACAAACAATACTTGTGTTATTGTAAGACTTCTTAATTATACTGTTGGTGTAGAATTGTACTTAAATACACAAATCTAACTGATATATAAACATATTGGTCATTTTTGACATGTTGTCAATACACCCCCTGGTCACCTACAACCATCAAAGATTAATTTATTTAGAGAGGAATTCACCACTGCTGAATAAAATTAAACTCAGCAGCACTTTATCCCTGTAAATGGCACATAATTGTGTTGTCTCAGGTTTTTTTTCCCAAAAAAATAAAAATATGAAATTAATGTAAATGTGGTTTTATATAATAATAAATTGCATGATTTTTCTTTGGTTTACTGGATTGTTGTAAGTCTGTTGCAGCATGTTGGGGGACCAAAAGTCCAAAACCCATTCCCAAAACAGTCATTCAGTGCTATCACCAACTCCTATTGTGATGTATAATAATGATTATAGGTCACCGCCTTAAAGTTTAATGCCATTTAAAAGACAAAAAAACGAGGACATCAAGGGTGCTAAGAGAAGGCATAAAGGGCTTGCTTCTTTTTTATAGTACACACTCCTGTTTTTGATATCACTTTAGCATCACCACTCCCATTCAGGATGCTCACTCATTTCCTCCTGCAGCTTGGTCCTGCCTGCTGGATTTTGGAGTGACTGCTGGTAAATCCAGGCAGGAGAAGTACAACTGCTTGCCATCCTGAAACCATACAAATGGTTTATATGACAAACAAATAACATTAGAATTTAGATAGAGGAAGAAAAGAAATCAAGACAGTGCAGTATTATGTGCAGTGAAAAGTTTTTCAATTGTTATTTTTTATACTGACAAAAGTGTCAAAAAAGACACTTCATGTAATGAGTTATTATATGTGCCTTGTTTGCACATTGGTGGCCTATTATGTATTGATTTCGGCTATGCAATGCTAAAGCACATTCTTTACTTGCTAGGCATGTTTATGATAAAATACTTTTTTTCAGGAAATGATGTAACTTGAGTTTACAGCCACAACTATGACATCACAGTTGACCACAGCTGGTCAAGGATGATTCAACAATGTAGGGATATGTAACGGAAACCTTGTGTTGTAGACACCACACATTTATGTCTGCAGCACTGTGATTGAGATACACCATGCTGACAAAAGTATTGTGACAGGAGTGAGTATCCCCTTTCTAGTTATAACAGCCTCCACTCTTCTTTATCCAGTAGAGAAGGTCAGGCACTGATGGTGGTCTAGAAGGCCTGGCTCACAACCTCCATTCCAGTTCATCCCAAAAGGTGTTCGATGCAGTTGAGGTCAGAGCTCTGTGTGGACCAATCAAGTTCTTCCTCACCAAACTCATCCAACCATGCCATTATGGACCCTGCTTTGTGCACTGGGGCACAATCATGTTGGAATTGAAAATGTCTTTCCCCAAACTGTTCCCACACATTTGGAAACTTTGTCCAAAATATCTTGGTATTAAGGCATTAAGATTTCCCTTCACTGGATTTAAGGGGGTCTAGTCCCACCCCTGAAAAACAGCCCGGTACCATTAACTCTCCTCCACCAAACTTTACAGTTGGCACAATGCAGTCAGGCAGGTAATGTTCTTCTGGCATTCATAAAACACAGACTCTTTCTAACTCAATCAGCTGCAACAATTGACTGGAGTTTAGTTTGCAATTAGTACAGATTCATAATCATTGTACACATCAAACATCAGCATAAGTCATATTATGTCTAGCTGCTTTTCATGCTGTGAGACTGTTTGTAGATAATAAACATAAATAACTGTTTAAGCTTATAAATGTATCAAGTGTAGAATAGGCAGTGTAAACTGACATTTAAAAATATAAGTATACCTTATTTTTACAATGTACACAAAATGGTAAGAAAAAATAAAGAAATGCTTACATGATATTTTACGCATCTTAAATCCAATGCAGAAAGATGGAAATGGAGTCATAAAATCAAGAGATTTTTGTCTAGATTATCTGTACCAATTTCACCTAAAACAGGCATCTTTCACAGCCGGAGCAGCGAGAAAAGGGCAGACAGCGACAGGCCCACTTCTTAACCCACTCTGCTAATTGATAATCTAATAGGGCATCATTTGAGATGGGAGCAGGGGGCAAATGTACATGCCATATCTTCGCTATACTGGTTACCGTACACCACTTCAAAATGGCCAAGTCATTGATTTGTATAGTCAGGTGTTCCCGTTCATTGTTCTGTGTTGCTTAAACCCAGATTTGTGTGTATCGCTTTTGTGTATTTTTTTTTTTTTATCATAATCTTTTTTACATCCGGGAAATGAGTCTTTCTTATGACTGTTATCAGTAAAGAACAATACTATGGCATGTTTGCTTAGCTCATGATAGGTGAGCAGTTGTAAAAGGAAATCATGCTGTTAAGTAGATTATAAAAAGTCATTTTTACAATCTTTATTGTGCATGTAAATCCGTAGTTGAGACTGGTGTGTTAGATAGTTTACATCCCATTACTTTGGTGTTTCAAAAACATTTTCATACTCCTATAATTAAGATTTATTTTTATTAATTTCCACTCATTTATATAAGCAAGCATCTGTTGGCATACCAAATATACATGTACAGGTCTGCTTCTGACCCTTATTCCTTTGACCATCTGGGTAAGCTCAGTAAGTGTCCATAACTTCAGGAAACAAGGAAGCACTTTTAAGGCCTCCACTGTGTTAAGGATTATTCCTAAAACATCTATATCTTGATATGTGTGGAGGAGAGAGGTTTTCCGAGCTTCAGTTTAAGTGTCTCCTTTGATGGAATAAAAGTAATCTGTGGTATGATATTTTCTGTTTCCCCTGTTATGTTGCATTTGTAATTTAGGAAGCATGGAGTATTAATCCAATCCTAGCATTCTCTAACCGTGAACTGTGGTGAACAAGTGGATCGCAAAAATCAGGTCCAAATAATGGAGTTAGAATAACAAGCAAGCTAGATATTTTATATTCCACTCTGCTACTAGTACCCTTGCATTATGCTTGGCAAATTGTTGCAGTTTTATACTTGGGTAATAGATCTCCTTATTGTCTTCTGAACCTGTGTGAGAGAACAAGAGAACCAAGTTTCTTGGCAATGGAGTTACAGATCTCTGTAGAAACCAGAGCATGGAAGGCTTCTAGTTTTATACAGGTTGAACCAGGGCTCGACAAACCCCAGGCGCCAGGTTGCCATGGCGACCAGGAAATGAGACCTGGCGCCTGGGTGAAGTTACCCTCCCTGTCCCCTTGCCTCTGCCATCTGATTTTTTTTCTTTTTTCGTAGCGCGTGTCTGAGTGCCGGGTGTCGTCACGTGACATCCTGGCACTCAGCAGGCCGATGAATGAGGACATGCTGCAGCACGGATGTCCCCCTCCCCTGCAGTGAGGTAAAGCAGCAGGGAGGGGGGACACACCAAGAAAAGGCTGTGTGAGGTGTGTGTGTGTTTGTATATATGTGTATAATGTAAAGTAGGTGTGTGTGAGGTGTTTGTGTATATATGTGTATATGTAAAGTAGGTGTGTGTGAGGTGTTTGTATATATGTGTATATGTAAAGTAGGTGTGTGTGAGGTGTTTGTATATATGTGTATATGTAAAGTAGGTGTGTGTGAGGTGTTTGTATATATGTGTATATGTAAAGTAGGTGTGTGTGAGGTGTTTGTATATATGTGTATATGTAAAGTAGGTGTGTGTGAGGTGTTTGTATATATGTGTATATGTAAAGTAGGTGTGTGTGAGGTGTTTGTATTTATGTGCATATGTAAAGTAGGTGTGTGTGAGGTGTTTGGATATAGTTTATGAATTGCGTGTATGCTTGCGTGATTGTCTGGCTCCTACATTTTTTTGCTGGCTCCTAAAATCTAATTAGATTTGTCAAGCCCTGGGTTGAACTACAGGTCTACTGGCACTAATATTAATATTCTATAAATGTAAGTGTTTTCATTAGGCCAGTAAGAGTAGGGAAGTGTTTTATTTTGGAATATAACAGTACATACACATATTCAGGTTGATTATTCCTTATCCATAAATCTGGTATTCCACACACACCTGTCAGAATGTAAGTACACACCAGTTAATCCAGTGTCCAGCCCCCTTAAGCTGCAATATAGCCTTTCCATTCATGCTCAAATTTACCACCCACCCACAAAGGGTAATACAATGAACCGTGTGCAGGCCTGACGTGCCAACAGTAGGTTACCAACGATGCCTCATATCACAGCTACAGCACAGTAAAAGGTATTAATTTGCTTTATACAGTATCTGCATTGATACTACTGTATTTTATGGGTGCTGAGAGGCTTCAATATATCTTATTGTTATCCAAAACACTTCTGGTCCCAAGCATTTTGGATAAGGGATACTAAACCTGTAATGCAATACATTATATAACAATTGGGATAAAAGCATGCAAACTGACAATTGTGCTGTTGTCTCTTTGAGACAAAGAGTATTTGTGTGTGCGCAGGAGTGTGCAAGACTGGCAAAATCTGGATGTGAACATTGGACCTTATGTTGTCTCCCCAGCCGGACATGTTCACTTGTGACTTACAGTGGAAACTGAAAAGTCTTATTGACTCTTTCCTGTTATTACTTGTTCATAAAGAGAACAATCCTGAGAAAAATAAAAATTGTCTTGAATCCAACAATATATGAACTTAGTTATTAGAATCTATGTGGTTTCAAAAACTGGCAAGACTAATAGATGAAACATTATATATGTTATTACATCAGGGCGTGACAAACTTAACTGAGTTTTAGGAGCCAGCAAAAAAAATCTAGGAGCCAGACAACGGCACAAACACAGACAGTCAGGTACAGACACACACGTCACATACAGTCAGTCATTTACATACACACATACAGTCAGTCAGACAAACGTAAATGTTTATCGTCAAAAAACTGCTGACCAATCTATATGCCCCCTCCCTGCTGCTATATACCTCATTGCAGGGAAGGGGGCATTTCCATTACAGCTTGGTCTGTGCTTTGAAGCACTGACCATCCATGCTGCTAGCCCAGCTGAGCACACCCGGTGCTCGGGCACTGTAGCGTAATGCGCGAGGGGGCGGAACAGGAAGTCTGTGCAGCCGGTACATACACTCTGCTCCCTCGCGTGCCGCTGGATTAACGTAAAAAAATAAAAAAATAAAAAGACCTTAGCAATGACTCCACCATGCAGGGCTCACAGTACCCGGGCGCCTGGTCTGATCTAATGGTCGACCTGGCACCTGAGGTGTGTCGAGCCCTCTATTACATTACTAAATATTTGTTTGCAAAAAAAATCACTGTTGTTTTATAAAATTGGGTACCTCCCAATTTGTTTACCTCCTTGATCCTGCGATTTTCATCCATTTTGTTTTTTAAAGGTTAGATTTATCACATTTGTTGCCATCTTCAATAATTCCTTTTTTTTTTTTACATATGAATTAATAGATAAGCCAAATGCTGCTATCTAAAACATAGTGCTGGTAATTCAATGTTCTCATTGGTGGGTACTCACAAAGACGAATAAAAAAGCGGATAACTGCACTCGTTTGCTACAAATATGTAATACCATATTTGCTCGACTATAAGACAAGGTTTTTTTTCAGAGCAAATGCTCTGAAAAAGACCCCTCGTCTTATATTCGAGGTTGTCTTATAATCTGACCTCAAGTTGAGGGGCAGAGAGAGACAATGGGAGGGAGGTGGGGAGGGAGGGGGTTGGGGCAGAGAGAGACAAGGAGAGGGAGGGGGGGGGGCAGAGAGAGACAATGGGAGGGAGGGGGGGGAAGAGAAAGGCAAGAGGAGGGAGGGGGGAAGGGAAAGGCAAGAGGAGGGAGGGGGGAAGGGAAAGGCAAGAGGAGGGAGGGGGGAAGGGAAAGGCAAGGGGAGGGAGGGGGGAAGGGAAAGGCAAGGGGAGGGAGGGGGGAAGAGAAAGGCAAGGGGAGGGAGGGGGGAAGAGAAAGGCAAGGGGAGGGAGGGGGGAAGAGAAAGGCAAGGGGAGGGAGGGGGGGAAGATAAAGGCGAGGGGGGAAGAGAAAGGCAAGGGGAGGGAGGGGGGAAGAGAAAGGCAAGGGGAGGGAGGGGGGAAGAGAAAGGCAAGGGGAGAGGGGGGGAAAGTGAAAGACAAGGGGGAGAGAGAAAAGTTTGGGGGCAGGGAGAGACGACGGGGGAGGGGGAGAGAGATAACACTGGGGGAGAGAGAAAGACAACGCGGGGGGGGGTTTGAGGCAGCATTGGCACAAATAAAAAATAAAAACAAGAAATGCATTTGTTTAATATCATCATTTTTATTAAATATTAAAAACCAATTTTACATGTGAATATATACAAGTTAAACTTTTTTTCCTATAGGGTAGTCTTATATTCAGGCTTTTAGTTTTTTTCCTAAAGGAATATCCAAAGTTTTGGGGGTCGTGTTATAATCAGCGTCGTCTTATATTCGAGAAAATACGGTAAATAATAAATGTGCTTACAAGAATACGTGCTGAACACGTTTCATGCCGGCACTTTATATCTGAGTTGGAAAAATTCTAGAATTTGCCCATCTTTCCAACTCTGCTAAATGCCTGATTTTTGCTGTTCACTTGGCAGTTTGCTTTTAGTGAATAACCCCTATATTTATCTGGCAGTTTTGGATACTGTAACCTAAAGCAGGTAGGATGCTAATGGCTTCTTGATGCTACCCACAACTACATTATGGATTATTTTATTAAATCAAATAGCAGCAGGTAGGATAATTGCCAGGGCTGCCGAAACCTCAGATTGAGAAATCAGACCAACAAAGAAATACAATATTTTAGCAGTAGTTTCTTTTCAGTCAGACTTAAGGTAGGAAGTAATCAATATATATGATTATATTCCGAAATTGTTCATTTAAATACATCAGGTCAATATAATTGTACTTTGAATGCACCGACCTTAAACATCTTGGAAATTGTGTCTGACAATAAAAAAATACTCTGTGTAATAGTACAGAGTGAACAAGGTGCACAGGCTCTCTGAATAAGGATGAACTTGACTAATCATACCCTGTTCATGGTTCTCGAACGGCCAAGAGTTCACTAACTACATCTCTTCAATTTATCTGCTAAATCTGCACCTCTTAACCTCAAACTCTTATTATGTAGTAGTAATAATAATAACAACAGCAATTAATTTAACCAGAATATTTACACTGAGATATTGTCCTTTTCCCTACTTGAGAAGAATGAAGGTTGAGTTGACCTCCCCAGGAATTAGACCTAGAATTGAACACATTGTACAGTTGGAACATTTTCCAACCATCTAACTGACATGAGCCAGTTCAATAACATCCTTAGAGAAAGAGTAGGCTTAAGGGGATAGTGAACCCTACCACACCAGTGCTCTCTTTGTGCATCATTTCATGGAAACTCTGCAGAGATCTTCTGAATTAAAGATTTTTTTTTTCTTTTGCACTTCCATAAGTGGATGGAAAATAAAATAATTGCTTTTGACCGGGTTGTTGTAATGCTGATTCCTGCGTAGGCCAGCATGGTGCATATCTGGTTTAATAAGTGCAAGAGTTTAAATCCAACCAAAACTCTATGTGGAGTGTAGCAAATTCTTTTATTGGGAATCTTACTGCTGCAGACAGTCTGCACAATCTTCATCTGTTCTCTTTATTTGAATTCTGAGATGCTATTTGGTATTAAAGTGGTGTTTGTGACTCCCCACTGTCTTGTTTGCAATGAACTGCTTTCCATTTATTCCTATGTAGATGCTGCTGTAGTGTAGTGACCATTTACTTGTCTGCTATAAATAAATGATAACAATAATTCGGCTTCTTTTTAAAGTATATAATGGGTTATTGATTTGTGAAGGTGATTTCTCAATTGGTTGTGGTATGCTTTTAAACTGCATTTTATACCATGTCTCTGTCACATTTATTAAAGATTGCTGTTTTGCAGTATTCTCTCCGGACAGTGATAGGGGATACTTCATGGCTGGCTGAGCATCATGGAAAATGTAGTAAACTGGAACACTTGTACCACTCTCACCTATTTCCTCCACATCAGCAAGTGCAGTGTACAAATACCACCAAGACAGTAGCTGTGGGTGCTGTGCAGAGTGAATTGCACGGGGCAATGAATACAATGGACATATAGTAAATTGCCCAGGTCCCTAGCAGATAACTCCATACCTTTGGACCTACTGACAAGAACCATATTGTACTAGCATCAGTTGAGGGCTAACTATATAATTATAGAGGCTATAAGATATCATCTGCCATCTGTGCGTGGCTGTTTATTACTTTCCACCAAATAGATAGTGAGCTATCTAAATATGTTGATAGTAACTATTCTATACCAATGTATGTGGCTGGCTTATCATATGCTGATATGCTGTATGTGGGAAGCTAAGTATATAAGAACTATATAGTACCATTATCTGTGGCTAATTAGGCAAATAACAGTAGGAACTAGCTACACTGTACCTCTGTCTATGTCTGGCTTATTATATGCTGGTATTTAATAGGTTTTGTCTGCCTTGCTTGTCTATCAGAAATTGGAGCAGTTTTCTGATCCTGTAGATCTGTGTTGGATGGGGATCCTTAAGCTGTATTTCCAATATGTATGTCTAGGGCAGAGGCGTCCAACGTGCTCTGCTCCGGTAGCCGCACCTCGAACTGCACACCACACGAGAAGCTGTGTCGGGGAACGAAGTTCCCTACACGCTCTGTGTAGGGAACTTCGTTCCCCAATACAGCTTCCCGTGCGGTGTGCAGCAGCAGTGCTGCTCTCGTGCACATATCCCCTCCTCTACCCTGTGCGTGAGGTCATGTGCAAGGGTCAGAGGGAGGGAAGAAGCGCACCGGGAGCCCACAACCTCCACAGCCACGTGTGTGGGGGTAAGTGTATGTATGTATGTATGTGAGTGTCTGTATAAATGTGTGTGGGGGTAAGTGTATGTATGTAAGTGTCTGTATAAATGTGTGTGGGGGTAAGTGTATGTATGTATGTATGTATGTATGTGAGTGTGTGTATCAATGTGTGTGTGGGGTAAGTGTATGTATGTATGTGAGTGTGTGTGTGTATAAATGTGTATTAGTGTGTGGGGGTAAGTGTATGTGAGTGTGTATGTGTGTGTGTGTGTGTGGGGTAAGTGTATGTATGTATGTTTGTGAGTGTCTGTATAAATGTGGATGTGTGTGGGGGTAAGTGTATGTATGTGAGTGTGTGTGTGTGTATAAATGTGTATTAGTGTGTGGGGTAAGTGTATGTATGTGAGTGTGTGTGTATAAATGTGTGTGAGTGGGGTAAGTGTATGTATGTGAGTGTGTATGTGTGTGTGTGTATAAATGTGTGTGAGTGGGGTAAGTGTATGTATGCGAGTATGTGTATAAATGTGTATCTATGTGAGTGCATGTTAAGTGGGTGTGGGGTAAGTGTATGTATGTATGTGAGTGTGTGTGTGTATAAATGTGTATTAGTGTGTGGGGTGAGTGTGTGTGTGTGTGGGGTAAGTGTATGTATGTATGTGAGTGTGTATAAATGTGGATGTGTGTGGGGGTAAGTGTATGTATGTGAGTGTGTGTATCAATGTGTGTGGGGGTAAGTGTATGTATGTGAGTGTGTGTATCAATGTGTGTGTGGGGTAAGTGTATGCATGTATGTGAGTGTGTGTGTGTATAAATGTGTATTAGTGTGTGGGGTAAGTGTATGTGAGTGTGTGTGTGTGTGTGTGTGTGTGGTAAGTGTATGTATGTATGTATGTATGTATGTATGTGAGTGTGTATAAATGTGGATGTGTGTGGGGGTTAAGTGTATGTATGTTTGTGAGTGTCTGTATAAATGTGGATGTGTGTGGGGGTAAGTGTATGTGAGTGTGTGTATCAATGTGTGTGTGGGGTAAGTGTATGCATGTATGTGAGTGTGTGTGTGTGTATAAATGTGTATTAGTGTGTGGGGTAAGTGTATGTGAGTGTGTGTGTGTGTGGGGTAAGTGTATGTATGTATGTGAGTGTGTATAAATGTGGATGTGTGTGGGGGTTAAGTGTATGGATGTTTGTGAGTGTCTGTATAAATGTGGATGTGTGTGGGGGTAAGTGTATGGATGTGAGTGTGTGTATCAATGTGTGTGTGGGGTAAGTGTATGCATGTATGTGAGTGTGTGTGTGTATAAATATGTATTAGTGTGTGAGGTAAGTGTATGTATGTGAGTGTGTGTGTGTATAAATGTGTGTGTGTGTGTGTATAAATGTGTGTGAGTGGGGTAAGTGTATGTATGCGAGTATGTGTATAAATGTGTATCTATGTGAGTGCATGTTAAGTGGGTGTGGGGTAAGTGTATGTATGTGAGCGTGTGTGTATAAATGTGTATGTGTGTGGGGTAAGTGTATGTGAGTGTGTGTGTGTGGGGTAAGTGTATGTATGTATGTATGTGAGTGTGTATAAATGTGGATGTGTGTGGGGGTTAAGTGTATGTATGTTTGTGAGTGTCTGTATAAATGTGGATGTGTGTGGGGGTAAGTGTATGGATGTGAGTGTGTGTATCAATGTGTGTGTGGGGTAAGTGTATGCATGTATGTGAGTGTGTGTGTGTATAAATATGTATTAGTGTGTGAGGTAAGTGTATGTATGTGAGTGTGTGTGTGTATAAATGTGTGTGAGTGGGGTAAGTGTATGTATGTGAGTATGTATGTGAGTATGTATGTGTGTGTGTGTGTGTATAAATGTGTGTGAGTGGGGTAAGTGTATGTATGCGAGTATGTTTATAAATGTGTATCTATGTGAGTGCATGTTAAGTGGGTGTGGGGTAAGTGTAT